>PVKU01001136.1:0-339454 GCA_004027475.1 Anoura caudifer
TCCATTGATTTGAGTCCCAGTTTTCCTCCCATTTCTGTTGGTTCCCCATGCATCTTTCTTCATTTCACTTATTGTAGCCTTCATTTTTTCATCTAATTTGTGAGCAAAATCAACCAATTCTGTAAGCATCCTGATTACCAGGGTTTTGAATTGTGCATCTGATAGGTTGGCAATCTCTTCATCGCTTAGATAAATTGGCCCTGGGGCTTTGATTTGCTCTCTGGTTTGAGCCATTTTCATTTCTGTTTTTTTTTTTCCCCCTTTGGTCTAGTCACAGCTGTTAGGTAGTGAGGGGTGGAGCCTCAGGTGTTCCCCAGGGCGGGACAGCCCAGTCGCTGGGTAGTGATGCTGTATGTAGGGGCGGGGTCTGAGAGGAGATAATGGCAGTTGCTTTACTCACTCTCAGATTCCAGTTCCTTTCGCCGCTTCCCCCTTGCCTGGATTATCTGCACACAAATGTGGGACCACCCAGTCAGCCAGCCGCCTTGTGCGGCCTCACTGGTTCTGCACAGTTGCCACCGTGTGCCCGCGGTCTGCTAGTCGCCACCTGTGCACCTGGGGGCTGCCAGCCGCTGCTGCCCACGTGCCCGTCAGCACCTCCGCTTTTTCCTGCCCCGACTCCGCCCCTCTTACCGGTCTGGGTGAATTGTTGTTGGACTTCCAAACAGTTTGATTTTCTGAGTTCTGGTTGTTTTCTTGTTTCTAAATCTTTGTTGTCCTTAATTTGGTTGTGATAGGAGGCACAGTATGTCTGCCTATGCCTCCATCTTGGCTGGAAGTCCTAATTTACTTAACTTGTAATAAGCAGCATTCCTTTCACTTATGAAATACCTACTAAGTAGTAAGCACCACAGACCAGAGGCTTTACAAAAGTACCTTCAAACCTTAGAACAATGCTACAAGGTAGCTATTATCATTCTAATTTTACAAATGAAGAAACTGAAACTCAGGGACGTTAAAACTTACCCTATATTACTGCTGGTAAATTTCAGAAAAGGATATTTGAGCTCAGATTGATCTGATTCCCAAACCAACAAACATAAAGATATTTATTCTACATTGTTGGAGCAAAAAATACATTTGAACCCAATTGAATAGGCCAATTTATAAATGTAAATGAGCTGATTTTATTATTGAGCAAAACAAAACGAAAACCTGAATTCATGTCAGTAGCCAGCAAATGACTGCAAAGCTATAATGGACTTTCAGTGCTATTTTTATGGAATTGAAGCTACAATTCATCATCTTCCTTTTTTGGTAAAACTTCATCAATTATTCCGTTGTATCAGTAGTTACACTGAGCTTACTCTGACATCCTGTTTTTTATAATTCTTGATCATAATTCTTGGTGTGGGTGGTTCCATTGCTCCGACACTTTGTCCTTCATAATTCTTTATCAGTACTTCCTACAGCTGCCCTGACCATGTGCAGGGCACACAATTACTCACTGTCTTCATTATTTCTCTGTAAGGTTAGAATAAGTTCAGTTTCTCATAGCGTTATCAGTGGAGAATGAGTTTTTGCAGGATCAAGAGGAAGAGAATTTCCTGAAAACCTGCATGGGAGGATGGAGCTCCGTGGTAAACTTTACTGATGATGTAAAATTAAGGGGGTTCCCCTCCTGACTCCCCAATGTCCCATCTCCATCCATCTTGCCAAGTAAAATTCCAGTCTTATCTTCAGTAGGGCCAGTGTAAAGGCCACTGCCCAGAGTTTCTGCTCCATATTAAAATACAGTCCAGTTCAGCATCGGTCTAGCTTAGCACATTTCCAGCTGCAGTCCATTGCTGTGCTGTGTCCCTCCTGGAGCCTGCGTGTGGAGTGTGCACGCCCACAGGCCATGTGCTTGCTAGGACCACATGGCCGTGGAGTAGACAGGCATGTCTGCCATGTGGCTATGGGTCATAGGGCAAGGAGAGAGAGAGAGAAAACTAGAGCTTTCTTATTATATTAACTTGGGCTTGGGATAAACCAAGTGCTTTTTCAAAATGACCAATCAATTTCCCAGGTTTTTGTGAGCTTTGGTTGGGTCCACACCCCCTAGTTAGACTGATAGGCCTCTGTGGTCCAGCACCTCCTCTTGTGACCCCCAACAATCTGATACCAGAGTGGGGGAAGGGAGGAGTTTTACTCACCTTTGCAGAACACAATGCTTATGGTTCCTTGGAGGGTGAAAAGTTGTAGCTTCCTGGTGAAGCAAACACAATTATGCACCCCACTTCACTAAGCTCAATGTCTAAGTCCCTTCGCTCCCTTTTTAGAAGCAGATGGCCCAGTGTTCAGGAAGATCCTGTGCCAACACCCCTTACCATAAATGATGAGTACCAAGCCTTCCAATTAAAACTAGCCTCACCAGCACTTCTGCATACCTGTTCCCCATATACCCTTAAAAACCTGCCCCAAACCCTGGATCAGGGAGTTTGGGTTTTGGGGGTTTAGGTCCTCCTTCTCCTGGATAGCACCGTTCATAAGAAAATAGCCGATCTTTCTCCACTGCAATTATTGATGTCTAGTGTCTGACTCTGCTAGCACCAGGTAGATGGACTTTTTCTTTTCTGTAACAGGAGGAAAGCAGGGAAGAGGAAAGAAAGAAATGCATATATGGGGCAAGGGAAGAGAAAAATGGACAGAGCTATAATTATTGTCAATTCTGCTATGACAGAATAAATTCTAGAGCAGACCAGGAAATAGCAGTGTTTCTGGCCAGCCAACAGGACTAGCAGGGACTGAGCCAAACCCGACCTCTATCACAGATTGCATCGCCCTAGTTTACCTTCTCGAGGACACATCCTCTTCCTGTTCGCCTCCAGGGCACTTGGACTACTGATTACAGCAAAATCCCTTCCAGTTTCAGGCACTTTTGGGCATAACCTAACTTGTTTTCTTACACCCCTTGAAGGACCTCCTCCAAATAGCTTTTCCAAATTCCACCCCCCTCCAATGACCAGTCCTCAGCTCTTCCTTCCCTGCCCCATGCTATTCCTGCCTATGGTGTGGCTGGTTCCTGGAAAAGGTGACATAAACAGGTTTCCTCTGGATTTTACACAGTAAAGCCAAATAGGAAATGATGCTGGCAGTGTTTCTGGTGAGGCCAGATACTGATTGAAAAGTGCTAACAGGCTGGCGGATGGGAAATTGGTCCCTTAGAGAGCAGGGGACACCCTCAGAGCCTTCCGGCCACCCTGCTTTGCCCTCTGCCCTAGTTATCAGGGCTGCTTTAGGGTCAGTGCACCAAGAAGTACTCCCGAGTCTGTTAGGCCAGACCTAGGTACAATAATTTGTGAGATCAGGCTTTGTGCTGGCTCTTTCATACAGGCCTCTGGGAGGGAGAAGGGAATTCATAAATTCCCTTTTAGTTTGACTGACCAAGAAAGAAGTGTTGGTGACTTAAAAAAAAAAACAAACAAAAAACCAAACATATTCTAGGAACTAACTGAAAATGCTAATAATGCATGTACAAATAAATAGTAAGAAAACTTCAGTTGACACTCCTATTCCTAGTGCAAGCTCTTGTCAGACACTTTATAAATTATCGAGAATATTACTAAATTATCAATTTATGTACATAATCATTATGATGTATGGGTATATATACAAAATAAAAGAAACACTACTATTTTATATATTTGTTTTATTTCATTTTATTGATAGATTATAAAGGTATCTATTCATGCCCCGTATGCATATCCTTTACAATTTGACTTCGCTGTTTCTCGAAAGAAGAGGTAAAGTCTATTCTTCTGTTCCTTGAAAATGGACTTGACCATGTGGAAAAAGGAATAGTAGAAATAATTACACAAACAGAGATTAAGGAGTAGTTGTGCATCGCTACTAGCCCTCTTGCTGCTCTTGGGAACCCTGCCACCACTGCCATGTAAATGAGCCTGAGCTAGCCTGTTGGAGGATGACCCAGGGCCAGAAGTTACATGGAAGCCATCTACCTGCCAGATATGTGAGTGAGGCCATTGACGACCAGTTGATCGGGAAGCATAAGGCCACCCGAGACCAACGGGAAAACTTCCCAGCTGAGTCCAGTCAAAATGCCAACCCTTGGGATCAAGAGCTCTTAAATAAACAATTGTTGTCTTAAGCAACTAAGTTTTGGAGTGCTTGGTTACACAGCAAAAACTAACTGATGTGGAAATCAGTACCTTGAAGCAGGGTGCTATTGTAATAAAAACCTAAGACATGGGGCCTTGGGTCTCTGAATTGGGCAGAGGCTGAAAAAACATTCAGAACCCAGTAGCAAAAACTAGAAAAAGGGTGAGCAAACTATTAGTGGTGGTTGGAAAAGAGCGAGGGAATTTCTATAGCAGGCCGGAAAAGTGAGAATATGTATCACATAGTTAAAAACAACTGGCAAAATGATTGCCTGCATTAATTTGGAAGATTAAAAATACGTATATGTCTAATGAATTTATGGACCTTGCAAGATGTTTTCCTGGCAAAAGGTTGAAAGTATTCATCGGTTTCATTTAGCCATCTAGGAACAAAGAAAAGAGCTGAAGAAAGAACTGAGAGGGAATATACAGACAATAAAACTACTTCTCACCACTAATCCTGCAGGGGTGTCCAAACTTTTGGGATCTCTGCACCACACTGGAAGAAGAGTTGTCTTGGGCCACACATTAAATATACCGCAACACATAATCCCAAAACAATCTCATAATGTTTTAAGTAAATTTACGATTTTGTGTTGGGCCAAGGTCATAGCCATCCAGGGCTGCATGCAGCCTGAGGGCCTCAGGTTGGACATCCAGGGGAGCATAGCCAGTAAAAGTCCTCCAGGTGAAAGGAGCCTGAGGCCAAAGATCATATAAAGTATGGCTATTCAAACCTTACTAAGGCATTTCAAAAGGATTAAGATGATAGTTAGTAGGTCCTCTCAATTAAAAAAGGGGAAGGGAGTCCAAATATTTTAAGGGTGTTATCCCACACCAGCCTGACAGGCCCACAAAATTCTCTCTTAAAAGAATTGTGGGTGTGGATTTTCTCGAACCAAGTAGACTCAAGTCAGACCTGTAAGGAAACCGCAAATTTTTAAGAGAGCTGTGCAATTATCACCCACTGGGATTTAAGAAATTGAGATTGTTCAAATTACATAATAGCCTCTAGAATCCTCAGTTTGTACTGGTAGGAAGCAATCAGAGAAAGTTATTTAGCTCCAAATATGGGCCTTTCCTTATGGAAAAGGAATAACCTCAGAAGTTAGAGCCAAGAGTTCAGAAGGTACAGCCAAGAGCCTTGCAACAGGGAGATGAAAGTAGACCTAATCAAGAAATAGTTCCTGGCCCCAGATGGGGAGACCTGGCAACAGATAGATATCCGAACGATGCCAGAATTGTTACAGACCAGTGGCTGCTATGTGATTTACATTCTTTCCCTTTCTGATGGCAGTGTCTACTGTAATGTCCCTGTCCCTGCCTCATCATTGTATATCATGGGTATGTTGGAGGAAGATAATTAGTATTTGTTAGTTCCTAGGTCTCTAGAACAAGACATGCCCATCTGAGAAGACTCAACTGAACTAATTTAGATCACAAGAGCACACACTAGTCTGATGTCATAATTAAATGAGATTTGGGGGGTCTTACATGTGGAAGGAATGATAATTATTTTGTCCAAAAGACAGGCTGTACTAGATTGCAAAGATGGCTGTAATACTTTGTAGCTTCTTCCATAAAGAGCTGTCTATTTCCCCACCCCTGAGTTCAGACTGGTCTGGTGACTCATTTCACCATCAGTGCTAACTCAGACATAGACCACTTCTGCTCTCTGCAGTCATGTCAGCCAACACAATGGGTGCACACTTGGGCTACCTGCTGCATGATGAGAGGCGTGCAGCCCAGTTGAGCTTGTCACTCCGGCAACAGTCAACCAACACAGAAGCAGATCAGCCTGAATTTTTAGCTGCTCAGAGACAAGTGATTGAGCTAACTAAGCCAGTTGAGAAAAGTGCCCAACTGATCCCATCCCAAATTGTTGAAATCAACAAATGGTTTTTATTTTAAGCACAAAATAGGAGACAGGAAATGCTGTTATACAGCAGTGGGTAAGTGATAAAGACACCCATATCTCCCAGAACCATTTATTGATACTCCATACTTTGTCCCTGGTCTTTGATTCTCTCTCTGCCATGAATCCATGTAGTAGTGGGTCTGTTTTGGGCACCGTAGTCTCTTTCAGCACTCTACTTGTCTGTGTCTACAGCAGCTCATCACTATGTTATTCAGTGTTTGATAACTGATGGGGTAGGCACCCCCAACATAGCTTTTCCTTCTTTAGGAGAGTCTTGGTTACTCTTGACCTTTTTGTTCAACTCTGTACATTCTGAATGAATTTATCAAGTACAATAGAAACCAAAAATACTATGTTGAGAATTTTATTAAATTGATAGATAAGCCCTGGCTAGTGTGGCTCAGTGGTTGAGTGCTGGCCCGTGAATCAAAAAGTCACCAGTTCGATTCCCAGTCAGGGCATATGTCTGCTCCCCAGTAGGGGGAATGTGAGAGACAACCACACACTGATGTTTCTGTCCCTTTCTTTCTCCCTCCCTCCCCCTCTCTAAAAATAAATAAAATCTTTTAAAAAATCTATAGATAAATTTGGAAGAACTGACATATTTTTGATATTGACTCTTCTTATCCATAAACATCTCTCCATTATTAAAGTTTTCTTTAGTCTATTCTAATAATTCTTTTATAATTTTCTATATAAATATTTTGTATATCTCTTTTAGATTTATTCACAAGTACTTTCTATTTTATTATCAATATAAATTAAAATTTCTAATTTTTCCAAATGACAAATTACAGATGACTCAAATATTTTATATTTGTAATGTTAATATAAATTAAAATTTCTAATTTTTCCACTGCATGAAAGTACAAATGACTGTATCAAAGCACAAATGAAATAATAGACTCTTCGTATTTGTCAGTTCATATTTGAATTTACCTATTTGACAATACTCTAATGAAAACAGCTTTCTCTCTTCCCCTTATGCTTGATGATGGATAAGTCTTAAGCAACAGCTGCAAATACTAGAAGAAACAGAAAAAAAAAAAGCCTAAAATGCCCCCTTGTTCTATTGCAAGTCAGAAATAGACTGAGGGGAAAGGAGTAGCTACTCAGATAAGTTTGTATTTTTGTTATTACACATGCAAGAATTGGAGGTAAATTATTATTAGGCCAGATCAAACTTTTATTTTCTAAGAGCAACTGTAGGGTCTCTGGTGTCACAGAACCCTTGCTATCTTAATTGTTCCATTCAATATAAACAATTTGATCTTTGTGAAAAAAAGTATAAGATATATTTAGTGATTCTTTGAGATGCCAAAAAAAACTAAGGTATCTATAACTCCAATGTCAATGTAAAGTGGGAAACCTAAGAGTTAAGCAAGAAGGGAAACCAGCATTTGTCTGAGGGCATCTCCAGACCCCTAGTGGATTTGAGTTTCTGTTTTCATGACTATGCAGGGGGTGGTGCTACTAGACTTCCAGCCTACTAGACCCTAACTCTATCTTGTTACCAGAACTAGGCAGTCCTTATCAAGAAGACATTTCCAGAACATTTCAATATAGGATTGTAAGAGAAAATGGCTATGGAGATAATAGATTAATTTATATAACAAATTTTAAGATGAAACACATACTCAACCCACTCAGGAGTTCAACAGACTCTTACTTATTGAATTGGATTTAATCAAATGAAAAGCATCATTTGCCTCTGGAAAAGGCAGGGCAAGTTTTTTTAAGAGTTACATTTATGGAAAAGAAAGAGCAGCGCCGCTGTGAGCCTGAAGTATGAAAACAACTTCAGTCATCCTGCAGTGCTCCGAATCCATAAATAGATGTAGACGCCTTTGTCTGCAGCCAGTTCCTTCCTTGTCTTTCAGATGCTTTGATATTTTGCCCCAAGTGAAAGAAGTCATTTTTGTAAGTGAAATACATGATTCCAAATTATGGCATTCAAACTATGAATCATGAGAGTTATTTGGAGGAATATTTTATGTGTAGGAAATGCAACAAACCATTTAAGTTCACAGAGTAAGAGTCCAGAACTACTGTCTCTTTTTCTAAAGTGCATTCATGAGAAATGTTTTTATCCTGTTTAATTTCATTGGCATTTAATATTATAGCAGTGACCTCACAGTTTAATAGTTTCCTTTCAGAGCTTACTATGTTTTAGAGCACTTTTGCTGAATAAAGGATTGCGTGGGGGGTAGTGTAGTGACTTCAAAACATTCAAAGGAAAGACAAAAGAGTTGGCCAAATGGTAACTAGGCTTAAAAGGACTCAGTGCTGGGGAGAAAGGAGCTGAAGATAAGGATGTAACCAAGAGAAGGTAACGCTGGCTTTATCCAGTATTATAAAACAGCAAGTTGTATTCCCCTTTTGTGACCCTACTTTTGACCTGTGCCCCTTACTAAGTACTTGAGAATCAGTACTGAGCACTGGCAGCCTTACATCCTCCCTGTAGCTGCTCTGAGCAGAAGCCTGTAGGATATGTCTTCTCTTTGCATGCTCACATCCAGTCAAAACTCAACAATTATGATATTATCATTCCCCTTCTTTCATTTCTAGCTATTCTTACTAGGAAAAAGCTCCTAAATTAATACACATGTGATATTACGTGTAAATAATTCTGGAATTTTTCTTCCCTCATGGAAGTGAATGGTGAAAAAGACTGCTTAGTTTCTCTCCTGCAACACACATCCACCCACCCAGGGAGTGTCTTCTCTGTCACTGCCAAATCAGCTCTCAGAGTTTATCTTGAAAGATGGCAATAAAAGTAGAATCTAAGAGGTGGGAAGAGAAAGTTTTGAAAGAGGTTATTTTCAAAATATAGGAATAAGAGAATTTTGGAAGTTAAGGGAAAATGAAAGGAGCTGAAGTAATATGGGTGCAAGATAATTGGGAAGAAGAAAAAAAGATTTAAAAAGTTCATTTGGTGTAGTTAAAGAATCAGCTTTAACACATTTTTAAAAGCAGCAAATTCGAATGTAATTCCATTTTTATTACTAATAGATATTTGGTCTAGGCTTCCATTAATAAGACTTTATACATAGACTGGACCATATGGGTCAGAGGTTAAAAGGGTTACCCACTAAGTTGCAGTGACCAATTCATCCTGGTTTGACCAGGGATCCCCAATTTTATCTCTGCAATTTTCACATCCCGGGAACTTCTTCACTGTTTGTTAAAATGGGATAGTTGGTTACCCTAAGTCATTAGTAACTAGTAATGGCTTCATTTGTTATGTTTTCCTGATAGAACAGTAACTCTCATTTTCCTCAGAATGGTTGCGTAAAGAGGAAAGTGAAACCAGAAAGGTCAGTGTTCATGCTGCCTGTCACTACCAGAAGCAGTAAGTAGAGACAGAGATTGAATCTTTATGGGCACTTTCTTCAGAGAGCAGCAATCTGAGAAGACAGAAGGTTATGTAGCCTCAAAACCCATCTTCACATCTCAGTTCAAGCTGACCTTTTTATAAGAAGAAGAAAAGGTGGGTAAGGGGATTGGGAAAAAACTTAATTGGATAAAAGGATAGATAAGTGGTTTGGAAAAAAGGTTAGTCAAATAAGAGTTGCAGCAATTTTTCTAGTAGTTCTTTATCTGTTGATCAACAATTCTTTATTTGCATCCTGGCATCACTGGCATTCCCTCCCTATAACACAATGACTCAGATACCTGCTCTATGGCTTCCAGACCCCTTGCAGCACAATAGTTGAATGGTGTGTTAACATCCTGGAGTCATATGGTCATGTTATTCCAGTTCCTGGAATAATAGCTTTCCATATGCATTAGTCACATAAGCCTATCAATCAAATAAGGCTAAAATCTTTAACTCTTGAGTTTCCCTATCAAAAGTATGATGACACTGACTCTTGAGGCTTCTGGTCAAGATGGCAGTGTGGGCAGACATGACTCACCTCTTCATACAACCACATCAAAAGTACAACTAAAATATAGAACAATTGCCACTCAGGAATGTCAGAAATCTAGTTGAATGGTAGTCTGACAACTATGAAATTGAAGGAAACCACATCCATCAAGTCTGGTAGAAGGGGTGCGGACACAGAACGGGCTGGGCCTACACTCACATGGATAAAACTTTGGGAGGGATATCTTGGGAGCAAGGATTCCCAGGTTCACACGAGGGCCCCCAACCCAGGATTCCAGTGTCAGGAAGATAAGTTCCCACAACTCTGGCTTCAAAAACCAGTGGTGATTAAGTCAGCAGAGGAGGCTACTGGAGCCCTAAGCAGTTCATCTTGGGGAACCCACACATGGGCTCACCTACTCAGACTCGCTCCCTCTGAGCTCCAGTACTGGGGTGGGAGCTTGAAGGGCACCAGTGATACACAGGGAGAGACTGAAGTGTCTGGCACTGGGGTGAGCAGAGGCCATTGTCCCTTTGCTAAGCCCTCCACCCTCAGAGCCACTGGACTGGTGCCATATCTGAGACTCCATCAACCTGGCTAACACTGTGTAACCCACTTTGGAGATACACAGAAGCTGTGCCTCACCCAACTTACAGGCCTACCCTAGCTGCTTTTTCATAAGAAAAGCTGGTCTTGATTCCTAAATCCTATCAAATAAGCAACAGTTGGCTTCAATGAGCCCTATAGCAGTAGCTAGATTAGAGTCACAGCTTGGCTTCACCTGGGAATCTCCAAGCTCATCACCAAGTAGTAGCTATCTCAGATTGCTTTACAGCTCAGGCAGGGTGCCATGGGCAAACCACAAGTGGAGGTTGACCTTGCCCTGCACCACCCAGGAAACCCCAGGGCCAACACACCTAGTTGGCAGCTACAGACCACCTCAGAGGACCACCACCCTGCCCCTGCACAGCTGATCCTCCACAGAGGGTGAAGGTTGGTGGACAGTGGTCACAGCCAGTTCTTGTAGTTCACAGGCCTTCATAAATCCCTCCCATTGACCTGCCAACAGCAACCAAGACTCAACTATAAGAGGAGGGTGTACTCAGCCCACACAAAGAGTGTACCTTGAGTACCCAGCTTGGGTGACAGGGGAGGTTGTTCCACTGGATCCTATAGGACACCTACTACCAAGATACAGAGTCAAAGCAGCTCTACCTAATACATAGAAACAAACATAGGGAGGCTGCCAAAACAAGGAGACAAAGAAACATGGCCCAAATGAAAGAACAGATCAAAACTAAAGAAAAAGAACTAAATGGAAATAAGCAATGTATCAATAAAGAGTTCAAAACACTGGTTATAAGGATGCTCAAGGAACTTAGTGAGGACCTCAGCAACACGAAAAAGACCCAGTCAGAAATGAAGGATATACTAATTGAAATAAAGAACAATTTACAGGGAAACAACAGTAAAAAGGATGAAGCCGAGAATCAAATCAATGATTTGGAACATAAGGAACCAAAAAAAACAATCATGCAGAACAAGAAGAAAAAAGAATCCAAAAAAAATGAGGATAGTATAAATAGCCTCAGGGGCAACTTTAAGAGGTCCAACATTTGCCTTATAGAGGTACCAGAAGGAGAAGAGAAAGAGCAAGAAAATGAAAATCTATCTGAAAAAAAAAAAAATGGTGAAAGAAATCTTCTCTAATTTGGTGAAGGAGATAGACATGCAAGTCCAGGAAGCATAGAGTCCCAAACAAGATGGATGCAAAGTGGCCCACTGCAAGACACATCATAATTAAAATGGCAAATGTTAAACACAAAGAGAGAATCTTAAAAGCAGCAAGAGAAAAACAGTTGCCTTCAGGGGAGTTCCCATAAGACTGGTCTGAAAGTCACAGAGACCTTTACCCAGGGTGGCAGCACAGCTGTTAACTTGCCTTTGTTATGAAAAGCATCTTAACCGCTGATTCGTCCTCTTTCCCCATCCCCCACCATTCCCCACAGGGCTGTGAGGAATATGCTTTGCTACTTTCTGTGCCCCCCCAACCCCTGACCTTTGCAACCCATTACAACATCATTAGAAGGAAGACATTTATTTCTATTGCTGCAGATCATGTAACATAATGATGTTAATTCTGAACCAAGTTTTACATTTTCAGTCCAGTTGTCATAGTAATGACTTTTTTATCTTTGCAAACAGTTCTTGAGAAATAAAGTTGCTTAGGCCCAGTCCAATGGCTATTTTACCTTGTTTTGAACATTCTACTGTTTGAGGTATAATACGTGCAAGGTAGTTCCTCTGGTATGGCAGCTCTGGCTCCATCTTAAAGTGGCTCCATTTATGTTATTGTTTACATCTGGGTTCTCTTTTTAAAAAAATATTTTTGTATTTTTCAATTATACTTAACATTCAATATTATACTGTGTCCTCTTTTTTAAACAAGATGAATTTCTATTTAGCCAAAGACTAGCCTTGGGTGCTAGGGAGGGAAAGACATCAAACAATTTGCATATAAAAGGAAGAAGTGCAAAAAAAAAAAAAAAGAAGAAGAAGAAAACAATAAAGAGGCAAACCATGGATATAGACAACAACCTGAGGATTGACCTGGGGAGAGGAGAAGGTAGGGCTGAGTGGAGATGGGGAAAGGGAGAAAAAGCAAGAATTGTAACAGCATAAACAATAAAAATATTTTTTTAAAAAGAAGCAAAGCCAGGTGCTTCCTACAAACCTTCGACAACCTCACAGCTGTTCACTATTCTTCACCCTCCAGTGGAAACTGGCCCCTGCCCAGCCATGACATGACTGCTGCGTTTCCAGTCTCCCCTCTCACATCCCAATAGCTGTGACCTTGCCACTGTCTCCCCGCTCCCCTCCCTTGCCCCCCCCCCCCACCACCCCATACCTAAGGTAAGATTCGGAGATGTGCTAAGTGAGCTCTGGGACACTAGGTCAGCTCTTTCTATTTGGTTGTGGCTAAAGCTATACTTTTCTTACAATAGCAAAATAGTGACACTTTACAAATACCATCTGACTTAATCCTCATATTTACACAATGACGAAGACTGTATTATTACCCTCATTTGACAGAGGAGGAAAGTGAGATGTAAACCATGTGTCCAAGTCATTTTTCTGACTCCAAAGGCCTCTTCCCTAAACCATTGGGTTTCGAAAGTGTCTTCCCCTCAGTAGAGTGCTTGTTAAACACGTAGATGTCCAGGCAGCCCACTCGGAGATCCTGAATAAGTGTGGAGTGGAGCCCAGCAATCTGTTCCTAAGAGATGTCTCTGACGAAGGCAAACTTCACAGTGCTACTCTACATTCTTATATACCGTACTTGACACAGTCCTTTCACAATTCTCAGCTCTGATTAATTACCCCTTCCTCTGGGTTCTCAGAGTGCTGTTCTCACGGCTAGTATAGCAGGAGCCCCGCTGTGTTACAGTTCCCTGGGTTTATGTCCATCTCACTGAGTAGCTGGCGAGCAACTCGGTGTCCAGGATCCTGTTTCTTTTTGACTTCCTCTTCCTGTTGCCCAGTGCTCATAGAACCTGAAACGGTGACACTGGTTTTTGAGATAAAGAAAGAGCTTTTATTTCTCATGGATCACCCAGTAAGGAGACAGGGGATGCCCTCGAATCTGTCTCCCTCACATAAATTTTTGGGGCAAGTTTAAGGGGTCTGAGGGAACAGGCTGGTATGTGGGAGTACTGGTGGGAAGGTTTGATCGGAGAGCTTTGGAATTTAGATATTTGTGGTGAGATACGGTAAAGGGCTTCAGCACTGGATCTTCTTGAACAATGACCCTTTGCTTCTAACAGGGTGCTGGTGTTCAAATTCTGGTCGTATTCTTGTCCTTAGTTTCTGGCAGGGGCAAGACTTTGGTTTCAGGTGCAGCTGGAAGTCAAAATTCTCTCCTCTCCTTGTGTTTTGGCTACATTTCTTGCAGTTTTGTTCTGTTATATCTGCAAAGCAACTCAGTTCATCTTGTTACAAACAGGATATGACAATTGAGCTGGTTCTACAGTCTTGCTGGATTGCTCCTTTCACTCATCTTTGCATAGCTCAGTTCTCATCATTTGGGCCATAATTGGAAAGACTCTTCCTCAGAGAAACCTTTTCTGATGACCTAATCAAGCAGCCCAACACTCACTCATTCACTGCCATGTCCCCCTGCGCATCATCGAGCATGAAGCGCAGAGCTTCACGCAGTAGGTGCTCAGTTAGAACTGAATTATCCAAAGGCAGATTAGGTACATTCTTAGGGCACCAGAAAAACAGAGACAGCAATCATTTATATACATACACACACACACACATATACATATACATATATATATAAAATCATATTTTCAAACTACAGAAAGAGTCATGTGGGAAAAAAAAACAGGATCTTGCTGATCTCCCTTCCACTTATATTATGGCCTAGTATTATTTTATATAGAATTTCATATTGAGAGTGGTCTCAATAACATTTGGGGGCTGAGAGTCTCCAAAGGCTTTAGTCTGGCACTAGTATGTGTGTATTAACATCTCTGTTTTCTAAAACATTTTGAAATAAATTGGACAGGTATTATTCCCCAGTCCCATCCTGAAAATATTTTTTAAAAAAGGCACAGGAAGGGAAGAGAGCATCAGATCCTAGAAGTTAAGAGCTCGGTCCTACAAGACCCACTCACTCATCCCACTTCAGTGGCCAATCAAAAGTCTAGGTTGTCACCTGTACTTCTGACCTACCAGCTATAGATGGCAGGTTCCAATGATCCCCTCCTTCAGTTTGATTAATTACATAGAGCAGCTCACAGAACTCAGAGAAACACTTTACTTATGATTACTAGCTTATAATAAAGGGTGCAATTCAGGAAGAGCCAGATGAAAGAGATGCGTGGGGTAAGGTAGAGGAAAAGGGCTTGCAGCAACCATGCCTTCTCCCCAGCGTCTGCATGTTCACCAGCCTGGAAGCTCTGCAACGCCCATTCTTGTGGGTTTTCATGAAGGCTTCCTCACAGAGGCATGACTGCCTGAATCACTGGGTGTTGGTGATTGAGCTCAGTCTCCAGTCGCTCTCTCCTCCCCAGAGGCTGGGTGGTGGGACTAAACGTTCCAACCCTCTCATCATAGGGTTGGTTCCCCTGGCAACTAACCCCCATCCTTAGGATCAGTCCATATCCACCTCATAATATTAGGAAAAAACACCTTTGTCACTCTAGTCACTTAGGACATTCCAAAGGTTTTAGGAACTCTGTGCCAGAATTGGGGTCTAAGACCAAACATATATTTCTTTTTATAAATCACAATATCACACAGTTGGCAGGCCCCAAGTGCCATAGCATCACACATATAAAGGGGGTTGGAGGACTGGGTGAAAAAGGTGCAGGGATTAAGAAGTAGAAATTGGCAGTTACAAAATAGCCATGGGGGTGCAAAGTACAGCATAGGAATATAGTCATCAACACTGTGATAACCAGTACAGTGCCAGGTGGGTAGTTGAAATATCAGGGGGACCACTTTGTAAAGTATATGGTTGTCTAAGCTCTGTGCTGGATACCTGAATCTAATACAAAATAATATTGAATGTAAACTGTGACTGAAAAATAAAATTACAAAAAAGAATATAAAAATTAAGAAAATACAGTTTATACAGTTTAGTCCTATGAACCCCATAAGGATGATTGAAACCTAACTGCAGACTTCTGGAAGCCCCCACCTTCTCTCTGGACAAGGCCTAAGAGAAATGACACACCCAGTCTTGTCCCACTGTCTCAGGCTTTGTAGTTAGAGTCTGACCTGACATTCATTCCTAGACTTGGGGATGACAGATCAAATTTTATTGTTCTCAGTTTTTAAAGAAAGGATTCTTATAAATGTGTTGTTTTTTACCGATAGCATCATTTATCTTTTGAAGAGATCAGGAACACCGTTCCGAAGGTCTTCCTCTCCTATCTCATTGGCAAGAACTGTGTGGCTCTCTACTCCTAACCCAACCAATGACAGGAGCAGTGGTTACCACAGCTGGCTCACAGCAATCCTGAGTCAGAGCCCCGAGGCTGGGGAAAAGCCCAGGTTCCCTTAAAGCTCATGGCCCACTGAATCCTGAAAGTGCTCCGGTTTCTATTGACAAGGGCAAAGGGGAAAGTGGATGTGAGACAGGCCATCCCATGGAGAAGGCCATGTGACAGGCAGTGATGCACAGAGAAGAGCTAGATCATCCTCAAAAAACAAGTCAATCCTTATTTTATTCAAACACTGAGATGAATGTCATTTTTTGTCCTTTCCACTTGGTCTTGGAAGTAAATAAGTTTCATTTCTTTTTTTGTGTGTGTCAAATGCCCAGAAACAGTATTTAAATATAGCTCTCATGGGGCTCCTAAGCCTTTTTTCTTCCCTGCTAAACTCCCCCAGTCTCCTCACCCATTCCTCATGGTTCCCAAATCCTTCACTGAGCCTTCTCACTGCACATCCTCATTTTCCTCAGCTAACTACAAGCAACTCAGTTGTCAAGACCTTGCACTGGAAAGCCTTTCTGAGTCCCCCCATGGCTGTCACTGCTGCCTGCCTGACTGCAGTCCGCCTCCTCTCCTCCTAAGTGCCAACATGTACTGAACTCTGTGTGCCAGTCAGTGTGCCAAAGGCTGTACCAAGAGTCTCATTTAATCTTCACGAGGACTTATGCAGCATTTATATCTTGAGCTCAATTTCATAAGTGACACAACTGAAGCACAGAGGGATTGAGCAATTTGCTGAGGTCACACAGTGCATGAATGGTGAGGCCAGGATTCAAAGCCAGATGATTAGACCCCTGGCCCTTAAGCAGTGCACTCTGTAGAGTTCTTATCTGCACCCCCACAGAGTTTTCCTTGCTTCATGCCTGGCACATAGGGACACTTAACAAACGTTTAAGTGAATGAATTATTGGTAGTCATTCTCTTCTAGATACCACTGTTCATCAATCTCCTTCTGAAAATGTGGTGTTCAGTACTGACAACACTACTCCAAGTGTTTTTTGACCAGAACCAAATAAATGGCATATGTGGTAAGCCAAATAATGCCTCCTGCACCCCAAAGATGTGCACATCCTAATCCCCAGAAACTTGACATGGCAAAGGAAACTTTGCAGATGGAATGAAGTTAAGGATTTTGAGATGGGGAAACAAGCCTGGATTATCTGGGTTGGTCCAATCGATGTAATCACAAAGTCCTTAGTAGGAGGAGTCCAGAGGGTCAGAGTCAGAAAACGACAAGTAGTGAGGGAAGCAGGTGTCATGGTCAGAGAGAGATTTGAAGATGCTGTGCTGCTGGCCTTGAAGACGGAGGAAGGGCCGTGAGCCCAGGCACGCAGGCAGCCCCTAGAAGCTGCGAAAGGCAAGGGAAGTAATTCTCCTCTGGGGCCTCCAGAAGGAGTGCGGATGGGCTGAGAGCTTGATTTTAGACTCCCGACCTCCAGAACTGTAAAGAAAATAAATTTGCCTTGTTTTAAGCCAATAAATTATCATTTGCTATAACAAAGTATAGCAGCAGGAGGTAATAGTACAGCAAAGATACTTTCTTGATGAGGTTATTTTGCTTCTATTAATACCTCAGCCTATTAGTGTAAGGCCCCTTGATATTAGGCATGTTGAGTTTTTAGACGGCAAGTAGATTAATGTAAGAATATAGACCTTTCTCTTCTTTCACTTTGTTTTTCTTTTTCAAACTTCTTAGTTGACATCTTAGTAAACCTCACGCTGCCCGGTCCTTTGTATTTTTACCACATTGCCTGTTTGCTCTCGTTGATGCTGTCTTAGAAGAAGTTTATTTCCCAAGAGACCCATTAACGAGAGATAACAAGTTTCCCCACATCCTTGGGGCTGCCTTCTCATCATAAAATCTAACATTATACTACCTGTTTAAATGTGGTAAGAATTTCTTTTCATCTAAATTTCTAAAACATATGCCTATGAGTGAGAAAATAAGAGTTATTTTAAGTCCAATGATAAAGCATCTCAACTTCCAAGCACTTTGAATCCTGACAGTCAGTGTTAGAAGAAGTTTCCTGATTTAAAGTTAATAGATCATTGTATTGGGGATATGAATTATGTATTAATATTATTTAGCTTTGATTACTCACTTAAAACTTGGCATTTTAGAAGTAGCCTATGCCTAGTTAGTCCTCCTGTGAAACTGAGAAAATATATTATCTGTCTCACAATCCTTTTGTAATAATTTTAACTTTGGAAGCTAGTATATTTAATCCCCTGAACCACGCTTCTTAAAGTGCGATCCCAGGACCAACAGCATCAACAGCTTCTGGGAGCCCGTGGGAAAGGAAAACTCTAGGCAACACCTTAGTCCTGCCTGTGAGCAGCCCTGGGGCGGGGCCCTGTAAGCTCTAGGAGGGTTTGGAGCTGAGTCGGATGTTAGACCCATAAGGCTTATTTAGAAAAGATTCAAAACCAGTGCCTCAGAATCCTTGGGTAGAAATTTCCTCCTGGCAAATCCTGAGTACATGCATGGTTTATTCTGAGCAAAGATAATACTATCAAGAAAAATCCTTAAGAAAAAAATAAGCAAGGAAAATTATTTTCTGCACAGAGCAAAGCACAAATGTTATCTCTCTAGACGCTCCTAGGAAGGTGTTTCCTCCAGTTTCCACTACACTCTGTTCATGGCTAAGAGTTACAATACCCTGATAAATAGCATTTGTATACACGTTTGCTAGTCTGCAAGCATCATCAAACAGGGATCCTATCTTCTCCCCACTGTGTTCTCGAACCTAGCCTAATCCATGACACATACAGATTCGCAGTATTTGTAGTCTGAATACCTATTTCCCCCATATTGCTTCTCAAGGCAGGAACTCCACTGTCTAGAATTCTGTATGTCCCATGTCTCAGATGCCACTGTGCTGAGTATATAGTAGTGTTGTAACCAGGCAGCCTGGGGTCCTGCCCTCTGTGGCCATGTATAAACATAACATGAAGATTCATGGTGAAGGAAAAAGGTTTTTATTAACAGGGTTCCCAATCTGAGGGGGCTGGCAACATTCCTGCTCTGAGGCAACCTTTTCCTCAAAGCACAGAAATTCCCTTGTTTTCAAAAAGCCTGAAATTCAAATCCAAACCCATACCCAGAAGTTTCCCATTATTTCTTATCTGTCCTTTTGGAGCTCAGGACAGCTATGCAAATAGCTCTCCATCCTCATGAGCGCGCACTTTCTCTCTCTCTCTCTCTCTCTCTCTCTCTCTCTCTCTCTCTCTCTCTCTCTCTCTCTCTCTCTCTCTCTCTCTCTCTCTCTCTCACTGTCTGATGCACACTTGTGGGTTCCAGAGTTGCCATCACATTGCCGCAGACTCTGTCTCCTGGAGTCTGGAATGTGCTGTCCTGTCACCGTACCAGTTGTGCAAAGGGCTCAGTCTTCTGGGCCCAGGGGCATCAGGCTGCGGTCACCCCATGGGCCAGTGCTCATTTCTAGTCTGGGCCTTCATGAGCTGCTCTCAGGGCAAGAGAATGAAAGCTGTCCAGGACCTGTGTACCATGCTGCACAGGGTGACAGCGTCCCAGGGGCTGGAGCCTGGTGAGACACACATCCCAGCACAGGACTCCACCTCCATGAGCTGGCTCCCACCCGGGTCTGGCATCTGCTGGTCATGTGAGTGTGCCTGCCTGTACGGGGCAAAGAAAGAGATGAGGCTTCTCCATGTATTCTGCTTTAAATTCCCGCCCCCAATCCCCATGCACTGTGGGAGTGTCCCTGTGCCTGCCAATTCTAGCCAGTGTCCACCATGTACATCTGGCTTTTCAATCAATGTGGGCTCATCAGCCATGTTTGTCAGGTCCTCAGTGTTCTCACCCCTCCTCCAGCTGCCATGTTCTGCAAGAAGGCAAGGTCTCCAGTCATGCAATGGATACTGGGTCTCAGCCAGGGGCAGGGTGTTGCACAACCAGCTGTGGCTTGCTGACCTACACCATACCCTTTTATTTTGACCTTTTTGGCTGGCTCAGCCTCAATACAAGCTCCCTCCGGCTGGGTCATGAGCTGCTCGAGCTGCTCAAGCTGCTGGGGCTATGCACACTGACTGTGCACTGTTGCCTTGGGCAGCAGCCTCCTCCTGCAGCCCCTCCCTTCTCTGCTAAGGCACAGGCTCTGGCAGGCTGCTGAGTTAATCCTCAGCCCTTGGCATTTTCTGGCTCCCCCACCTCAGGAGCCCCTCCTGAGAAATGTGTTTTTTTCCATTAATTCAGGGATCCCTTCCCCTGCTCCCCAGTGATCTGGCCTGAGCAACCTGCTACAGTGTGAATGACAAAGGGGCTTTATAATAAATCTGAAAAGCCCAGTGACCCAAAGTAACATCACATGGTAATCCGATCTTAAATTTTTAACTGGGCAAGTCACGGTGGGCAGCCACATCTCAGGCATATAACTTCTTTAGTAAGACGTTTAACTTTGCCTTAAGCAAGCCTTGTCCATTTTTTTATCGTGCATCTAGGTTAATATACCTTGAAAATGCTTCTTTTCAGAATCCTACGAAGTGGAAGCATAACTACTCTCAAGAGAGCACCTAATCTTGTTAACTATCCTGCAATCTAATCCCTGCCTTGCTTTCTCCCACCTTCCTGTAATCTTCCTTATGCTTCCTCCTTAATTCCAAATGTGAAAAAGAAACTAGAAATGCCAAGTGCTTTTCTCAGACTATTAAGATCTTGCTTCCAGCATGGCCTCTGTTTGGCCCAAATAGACTCTAATAAACTCTTATAATATAAAATTTTTCTACAAGTTTGGATGTTCTTATACCAACAGTAGGTTCTCAATAAACATAAATAAATAAATGAGCCCTGGCTTGTGTGGCTCAGTGGATTGAGTGCTGGCCTGCAAATCAAAGTGTTGCTGGTTCGATTCCCAGTCAGGGCACATGCCTGGGATGCAGGCCAGGTCCCTAGTAGGGGGCGTGTGAGAGGCAACCACACATTGATCTTTCTCTCCCTCTCTTTCTCCTTCCCTTGTATTCTCCTAAATATAAATAAATAAAATCTTTGAAAAAATAAACAAAATCATGATATAAAAATCAAACTCAATCCCCATTGTTTACTCAATCAATTCACATTCTGATGTATTTTAAAGTTTTGCTGGAAATAAGTGGACTGTACCAAAGGAATTTCTGTTGCACTAAGTACTTGACCTTAGAGCAGATTGCACAAGGTCCTTCTGCAGGCATAAAGAAAACCATTAAGAAAAAGACAAAAAGTTATCTCAGAAATTAAAGCTAAATGTTGACTAGAATCCACTTTCTTATGTTTGAACTGTTGACGTAAGAAACCTCCAAATCAGTAGAGAATTTTTATGGGTTTATTTGAGCCAAACTAATGACATGTACTGGGAAGCAAAAACTCAAATGCCCCAAGAATTACAGTTTTGCAGCTTCTTTTATGCATTTGAAAGGAAGCAGGGAATACAAGGCAGATTACAGGAGGGTGGAAGAAAGCAAGACAGGGCTTGGATTACACGATTATGTGCTTTCTTAAGGGTGGTTATGCCTTTGAGGGGTATTAGTTCTGGCATTTCAGAGGTGTATTAACCTAGGTTCACTAGAACAATGGACAGGGCTGGCTAAAAACCTTTCACTACAGAAGTCATGTGACAGGGGTGTGACTGCCCACCAGGAACTGCCCAGTTAGGAATTTAGGATTTATTACAGCACCTCTTTCTTGTCCACAGAACCAATTCACCTTCTAACTTACTATGTTTAAAATAATAACTGATCATAATAAAATTTTAAGAAATGCTGATAACTGTATAGTCCCAAGAACAATATGGTTATGATTTTATATTATAATCTGTCATTGCAAATTTGCCATGCAATTTTTTCTCTGAATGTATTTCTCATAATATAAGTGACATCTACATCCATTCTTTCACATTCATGGTTGATTTCATGAAATGATTGTAGCCCTTGGTTTTCTAATTGGATATATAGATAATTAAATCTATAGCAATTGTTTCTTATTTTAGCTTTTTTTCGGAGATAGAGTAGATTATAATAGGATACTGAAAAGAGTATTCCCCACCAAAACAAGCTTGTTTAATTTGTTTAACCATTAACTAAAGTTAAACATCTTTATTTATAGGTGTTTTTATGTGATTCTTTAATATCTAACATATGCTGTATATGTCTTGGGTGGGGAGAGGGGAGTAGGTTTCAATCTTACTTGCCTAGGAATCTTTTGTTCTTTGAACTCAGTTTAGCATCTCCCAAAATACAGTTTGGGAAAGGCTGCTCAATTTTGAGAGCAGATACTTAGTCCTTTGTGAAATACCGCTCATAAAGAGAGGAGCTAGGGAGGCCCACAGGCTACTGCAACAGACTGTGTTTTTACTAGTTAGACTACTAGTAAATGGATTTTGTAAGGACAGGTCAGAGGACCACAATTTGTTCTAGGGGAAAAAAAAAAAAAGAAATGTCAATGTAATAAAAATTTTGAATTTAGTTTGAACATTTTTAAAACATTAAAGACAGCTCTGGCTGGTGTGGTTCAGTGGGTTGGGCATCCTCCCGTGAATGGAAAGGCTGCCTGTTCAACTCCTGGGCAGGGCACATGCCTGTGTTGCAGGCCAGGTCCCTGGCTGGGGGTGCGCGAGAGGCAACCGATGGATGTTTCTCCGACACATCAGTGTTTCCCAACCTCTGTTTTTCCTTCCCTTCCCCTCTCTCTAAAAATAAAGAAATAAAATCTTTTTAAAAAGATTAAAGACATAAATGAATCATTATTTTATTCAAATTCAGTCAAAACACTTTTCTGTTAAATGTTATTCATTCTCTTCAATTAATCTTTTTTTTCTGTGTATGTTAGAGTCAATTGAGGGATTTTCTAACAAAAGCGTTAGATTCCTCTTCCTCTGAAAAATGAATGTTTGTGTCAGGGCCTTGGACCTGGCTGGGCCTAAGTGTGAACATGATTTTGTCCTCTTTTTAAATCTCCATGTTATCTTGATAATATTTAATTTTCAGGCTTGTCACCATTAAATGTGATAATAGATGTGAAGCCCTTCCTTATTGCTCAACACGCTTTACTTTCTGCTTCATCTGACCTCCTATGTCTGTCCAAGGCCTTTGTCCACTTGGGGCTGCCATGCTCTGCCTTGTGTTGTTAGATGACTGTTCATGAGAATTTATCTTACGCCTCTTTATGTTCCCCTACGTGCCCTTGCTGGAAATATTTATCCCTCCTCCATCTCAAGAAGATGCCCAAGCTTTGATGTTCTGTGGGCTCATGACTTTTCTGTTACAGGGTAAAGCACAAATTGACCAGCTCTTAGGAGACAACTCAAGTTCTGCTGTTTTTGTTTGCAAAAGCCTAGACTGATGGAGGCTCAGAAGGTGGAGTCCACCATTGTCTTCATGTCAGTGGGGTGGGGTGTTGGGAAGCAGGATGCCCTAGAGAGAAAGGGAAAAGAAACCTAACTGGAGTTTGGGAGATCTGCCCAAGAATGGGAAGTGAAAGAGTGACTCGCGCATCTCTAGGATTTTATTACACAAAAAGCAGATCTAGGTATGGGATGTCTGATGGGGTGGCTCAGGGAATCGAGGCCTGGGGTTGGGGGAGTGGAATGGACTCTGTGTGAGAGAGAAGCACAGGTGAAACAGAGATGAAGGGCTCAATAGAACAGTGTTTGAGGACTCTTTGAGACACTGTTAATTATTAGAAGGTAAGCTCCAGGAGAGCTAGGCTTTTTGTCTGTTCTCTCCTGTTAAGGTATTCCCAGCACCTAGAGCAGGGCCTGGTACCTATTAGAAAGCACTTAATACATATGTATTCAGTGAAAGTGGAGTGTGTTAATCACACAAAGGATGGACGTTCTGGTAAGATGGAGAAGGGGAGAAGTCAAGGATGATTCTGAGCTTTCAAAGTGGGAGAGAAGCATTATCAGTAATAAAAATGAGCAAGTTAAGGGAAAAGGCTGATTGGGGTGAAAGATTAAAAACTGGGTTTTGGATTTGTTGACTCCATTTTTTGTAAAGTACTTTGCATACTGTGGGTGCTGATAAATGCATACTGCACTGATGCTCAGCAAGCAGTTGGAGGCATAAGACTGAGAATTTAAGGGTTGAGACCTCAACAATTTGGCTTTGTCAAAGACACTTGTACCTAAATGTGGGAGATGTCACATCTGTCCCAAGGGGAGTTCCCAGGGATGACAGAGCCTTTTTTATCCTCAGAACAGAAGGAGCTGTGGGAACAGGGCCAGTCTGATGACGTGTGGAGCGCAGTCCCAGGACAACATCAAGAGGAAACTTGAGCCTTACCTGCAGGAGAAACATGGCCTTTGCCCATGGCGGCACCCACTTCCAGGCAGTTGTTTCTGATACTCAGTATCTAGAGCTGGGTTAAGAAAGGTTACAGTTGCTAGAGGTTTTCACTAAAATTCATTATTAGATGAAGAGGTTTTTTTTTTGCAAGACAGCCAGTGAAAACTAGACAAATGTTGTGAAGTAGCAATTCTGTTACATGGACTTTTTTTTTTTTTTTAACCATAGGCTTATTTAGCTAGTGTTTCAGAAATTCCCAATTATGCTGATTGCCAATCGATGTGATGAGTTGAGGACCTTCAATCTTTAATACCTTCAGATTGAGTTCAATCTGAAGCTACTAACATGGCTATATCAACTTTTAAAATGTGCTAAGGCAGGTGCCAAAACAGCCTGCCTTCAAATTGGGACATGTTATCTGTTTCTGGCTTCTCTTGCTTGTACCCTTCACTAGACCTGCATTCAAGAATTGCCCAGAGGCTGTCAGAGTGACTGTAATTCTGTTTTCAGGTAAAGATACCCTATAACATTGCTGAGTGATTCATAAACACACCAAAAAAATGGCATTGCCACATTTTATTTCTTAATCATCGTGTCTAAAAATGTTCACCAGTTTTCTATGTACAGTAAGGCAGTATGCTAAAAATGCTTTTGTTTAGCCCTGGCCAGATAGCTCAGTTGGTGTGAGTGTCATCCTGTACAAGGAAAGGTTGCAGGTTCAATCCCCGGTCAGGGTACATACCTAGGTGGCAGGTTCCATTCCTTGTTGGGGTGCCGCATACGGGAGGCAACAGATCCATGTTTCTCACATCGATGTTTCTCTCTCTCTCTCTCCCCCCTGCTCTTTCTCTCTGCCCTCCTTCTCAAATTAGTAAACATACCCTTAGGTGGGGGTTAAAAAAATGAAATGAAATGAAAAAAATAAAATGGTTTTGTTCAATTCTCTGGATCTGAAAACATCAATGTGTTCTCTGATGGTTATCTGCAATGACATCTTGTACGAAAAATAAAGTTATTGCCATCGGAAAAAAAGACTGAGAAATCATAAAGTAGTCAGAGCTAGAACCTGCTGCCAACATGGTATTCTGACTACAAAAAGCCAAGATCTTACAAGAAGATATTGCACAAACTAAAATTGTAGTAAGATTACTAGCTTTAAGTCACTGAGAAACAGTTGTCAGTTTTAATCCTTATTTCTACTTCAGTCGTTCATGAGTGGTTCATGAATGGTTCCTGTAGCTACAGCTCTTTACAACTGATATTCGTTCTCTGGTGTTCATGATGTCCTGTGGCGTGGTGAACCCTGCCCAATGAGGAGCAGAGATAAAGAGTTGAAGGCCTGGATTGGCATGCTCTTGGGAAGCTGAACGTGTTTTCTCTGCGATGACCCTGATGCCATTATAGTTACTACTTCTGCTGTGATTATCACCTTAAAAATGAGATCTATCCCCTGAAGTGAGTTCAGGGGTAAAAGAGAAAGCTGAAATAGGGAGGAGAAATGATGACTGGTCCTGAAGAAAGGTTTCTGTAGTCTACATCCTATATATCTCTGGAGAAAATATTCTGGTTTGGGGAACCACAATGGGAACAATGGGACCGGAACTCACTGCAATTCCATTTCAGTCAATAGCTTGATTACCCATGCACTAAAGGCCAATTAATCTTTCAAAGAATCCCCATTCAATTGATCATGATTGTGTTTTCCAGAAACGCCACACCTTAGCAATAAGAGTCATTAATTTCTCACACCTTCATCTCTTGAAGAGAAAGGCACTGTGTCTTAGTGTGAAAACAGGGCTTTGGAGTTTAATTTGGGTTCTTATCCCAGGATTGACACTATAGTTCTGGGCCTTTGGACAAATTGTGTGACTACTCAGAGTCCTTTTTTTTAAAGGTTTTATTTATTTATTTTTAGAGAGAGGGGAAGGGAGGGAGAAAGAGAGAGAAAGAAATATCAGTGTGTGGTTGCTTCTCACATGGTCCCCACTGGGGACCTGTCCTGCAATCCAGGCGTGTGCCCTGACTGGGAATTGAACTGGCAACCATTTGGTTCACAGCCCACACTCAATCCACTAAGCTACGCCAGCCAGGGCTGAGTCTTTTTTTTAATGGTTTTATTTAAAAACTTTTAAAAAGATTTTATTTTTTATTTTTAGAAAGAGGGGAAGGAAGGGAGAAAGAGAGGGAGAGAAATGTGGATGTGTGAAACATCCATCAGTTGCCTCTAGAATGCCCTCAGCTGGGGACTTGGCCCGCACTCAGGCATGTGACCTGACTGGGAACTGAACCAGCAATTTTTTGGTTCGCAGACTGGTGCTCAATCCATAGAGCCATACCAGCCAAGGCAACTTTTACATTTATTTATTTATTTACTTACTTACTTATTTATATATTTATTTATTAAACTTGGAGAGAGATTTGTTTTTAATCCTTACCCGAAATAATGTTTTTATTGATTTTTAAGAGAGAGGAAGGGAGAGGAAGAGACTGAAAGAGAGAGAGAGACCAAAAGAGAGAGAGAGAGACATTGATGTGAGAGAGAAACATCAATTGGTTGCCTCCTATACGGGCCCCTCTTGGAATTGAACCCACAACCTAGGTATGTGCCCTGACTGGAGATTGAACCTAGAAACTTCTGGTATATGGAGCAAAGCTCTAACCAACTGAGCTGCCAGATAGCTGGGGCATTTCTCTGAGTCTTTAATTCATCATCTGGAAAATGAGGGTAATCATACGCAGCCCACGGGGGTGCTGTGTGTAATAAACAGCACAATCTGTATAAAATCAATTAGCATCTGGCAAGAGCATAATAAATATGAGCTCACATTTGAGTGTATCCAGTGGCTACCACACTGCCTCTCTTTCCCCCCACTCCCTTTGTGCCCCTCTGTTTATCTTCAGGCATTACGGCAAACTGCTGGGAGAGTTTCCTTGGTATGCACAGGCAGTGGTTCCTGGTGGTTTCTCCAAAACCAGTTTTGTGTCACAGCGTCTCTTGGCTTGTTAAGTCAGTGTCTTACAAACATCCATGGGTGATGTGTGGATTCCCTGCGAGTTTGCAGTGGGTGAGTTCCTTTAATTCTGAGGTTGAGAACAACAGAAACCAAAAACACTGTCACTATCAAGGTTCTGACGAAAATGGTGCACAATCACCCCTTTATAACATAGCTTTGTCATTCCTTCTCGGAAAAGCTGCTAACCTCCACTCCTGTCACAAGCAAAGGTCATTTTGCTATGTCTCTAAGCAATCCATCGGCAAATCCCTAACACTTAAAATGTTTTCAAAATTCTACCCCTCCTTCCAGTTACCGATAAGTAGGTGATTAGCATGCAAATGAAACATTCAGAAACATTTCATGTCTGAATGAAATGGAAGGCAAGTCCCCCCATGAATGCATTTTCTACAGGTGGCTAATGTTCACAGCCTGTGCGCATTCCTTCAGACACTCTGTGTGTGTGTGTGCACACACACTAACATAAGCACACACACTATTATGACTATCATTATTGTTTCTAATATTTTTATATTTAACAATATAACTGGATCTTATTAGGTAAGGTCTTTTTGCAATATACCGCTTAAATTTAGTAGTATCTTTGGCATTATTCCAAAGTCATTTTTCCAAAGTCATTATTCCAAAGTCATTAGGTATAGAACTAAACTACAGTATACATGTACCCAGTAATTCCATCACCTTACTGGATTTAGGTTTAGTTTACCTTTGGATTACAAGTAATATCTAAATGGCAATTTTAAAAAAGATTTTATTTATTTTTAGAGAGGGGAAGGGAGGGAGAAAGAGAAGGAGAGAAATATCAATGTGTGGTTGCTTCTTGCACACCCCTACTGGGGACCTGGCCTGCACCTCAGGCATGTGCCCTAGACTGGGAACTGAACCAGTGATTTTTTGATTCACAGGCCAGCACTCAATCCACTGAGCCACACCAGCCAGGGCTAAATGGCAATTCTTATATGCAACTTTGTAGCATTGTGCAAGAAAATCTGTAACAGAAGTTTCTATCAGAGGCATCTACATCAAAGTATATAAATGTTTAAAGTTGTAACAGCTTTTGCTAAAATATCGTCCAAAAATTCTGTACCAAATTAAACTCCCACCAACAGCACAGGAAAGTATCTCTATCTTCACAATGAATTTTATTTATTTATTTATTTATTTATTTATTTATTTATTTATTTATATTTATTATATGAGAGAGAGAGAGAGAGAGAGAGAGATATTTGTTGGTCCACTTATTTATGCATTCATTGGTTGATTCCTGTGTGTGTCCTGACCAGGGTTTGAACCCATAACTTTAGCATATTAGAGAATGCTGTAACCAACTGAGCTACTTAGCCAGGGCCACAGTGAGTTTTAATAATCATAATTTTTACCAATAAGTGCAAATTATATATAACTTTAAATTTTATCAGTAAACTCAAGACTCTTCAAATCCACTAGAATGCAAGCTCCATGGGAACAAGAATTATCATCTGTGTCCTTCCTTTGCTGCCACATAACTACTTAGAACAGTGTCTGAAACAGTAGGCATACCTATTTGCTTAATTAAATAAAAATTAAAAAAAATTTTCTCTTCAGAGAGTTGCATATCTATGTAGTTGGCCTATTTTTTTAATTAAATACTTATCTTTCCCCCCAAAGAGCTCTTGGTATAATATTAACATTAAGCATTTGCCATGTGTTGCTACTATTTTTTTCCTGCTTATCTTTTCTTTCTTGGTGTGTTTTGCCACTTATACACTCTACATTTTTATGAAGTCAAATGTATTAACCTTTTTCTTCAAGCTTTTTCCACGCCTGCATTTTTTCCCCACTGCAAAATAAAAGCAGGACTCACCTGGGCTTTCTTATTATTCTTTCAATGTTGTTGTAAGGGTTTTATTTTGTTTTGTTTACACGTGATATTTCTATTTTGATCTCTACTGACCAAAAAAAAAACGCATTAAACAGGATGAAGAGAACACAGGTAGGAACTCACCATGTTAGAGAGTTCAAATTTGTGCTAAAACACTGATGCATTTTCATTTTGGATGTTTTACTTTCTTCGGCCAAACACACTTTTCTAAAAAAAAAAAAAAAAGTAACTCATGTACCTTATAAGAAGTTGAAGATATTGGAAATATTTAGAGTAGAAGGCAAACATCCTTTCTCACTTCCTTTCTCTGGCTCTACAGTTCCAGTGTCTAGAAGAAATGTCTGCCCACATCTTGGTGTGTAACCTTCAGAACCATTTCCTGTGCATTCACAAATGCGTTCACACAGGTCAGCGGTCCTTCCTTTTTCTGCTTGATCTAAATGAGTTGCACAGTAAATATTTTCTGACCGTAGAGTTTCTAAAGCCAGTATATGGTAGCTGTCATCACGTTTATAACAGCTTTGCAGCAGCTGCATTCAGCAGTAGGATGTGCCATAATCTATTCAGCCACTCTATGCTTGTGCACAACTTTCCTGATTTTAACGTTACAAGTGTGAGGGTCCAGAATGAGTCACCCCAACATGTGCCTCTGTTGTATACAGACTGTACTGAGCTAAAGGCAACTTTAGCAGAAGGCTCAAGAGAGAATTCTCCTTCCCCACCCTGCAACTACCTAGAAGAATTTAAATTACAGGCCCTAAGAGGTGATCAGGCATAGGTTTTTTTACCTTTCTATACAGCAGTGCAAACTTCTGTTTGTGAAAGTTTCACTCTTCTTATCATCCTGCAACAGCCTTTGAAATCCCTGGAGGCATCTTACCTCATCCCTAGCTCAGAATGTCTTATATAACCATGTTCTCTCTCTCTGTCTGAACCTCTCCTGCATGTGGGGTCTCTCTCATGTATGGGGGTTCCCAGGCATATGTATGTGTTCAATTTGGTTATTTTCTCTTGCTAATCTATTTGATTGTTAGACCAGTTAGAAGAACCTTGAGGAGAGAGGAATGTTTGTTTCTCCCACACACAAGCAATGCTGCCTTGACCACCCCTACACATATTTTTGTGTTTATATGTCATTACTTCTCCCAGATGGAGTCCTAGAAAATCGCATAACTGGTCTGTGAAAATCGCATCACATGCATTCATAGCAGACTGGGGTTTGGGAAATGCAGAGAAGCCTGTGGACCACTCAGAGCTCGTTGCAGTGACTCCACCTTGCACTTTGCTTTCGGGGTGCTGTGGAAAACAGTTCTCTTTAACAATATGATTTTCTGAAGATGAAAATATAAAGTAGGAAATTATTTCGGTGTAGATTTGAGTACATTTCCCCCAGTAATTCCACTTTCAGAGATCTATTTTATAGATAGTATAGCTCTATCTGTAAACCACATAAGAAGAGAGACAAAGATGTCAGCTAAAAGTGCTAGGTATAATAGTGGACTGAAAAAAATTACCTGTAGTGCTTTGACAGAATCACCGTGTATCAGAGTAGAAATTAGGAGAGCATCCCCACAGACAGAAGAGGAGAGCGAGACCTATCCCTTCTCTCCACTGGAGTGGGGCTCATCAGCGTGGACAGAGTTCCAGGCTTCTAATACCTCCCAAGACTGAAGAGGAGAATGAGCAAGCTTCTCCAGACATGGCAGCCTTGTAGACTGCCCAGCACAACTCCAGAAGCCCTGCCACTGTGTGTGTGTGGGGGGGGGGGGGGGGGGGTGCATGTGTGTGTTCTGTATAGGGAGTTGGTAAGAGTTCCTGTCTCTTCCTTCCCTGTACTCTTTCCTACCTCACTTGTTAGCTTGAGGCCAAACTGTCTTCAAAGGAGGAAAGTTAAGGAAACTTAATTAGGGTTCTGAAATTCAAACCCAGAACAACCTTGTAAATTTGATAGCAATCACCAAATGGCTCTCTAAAGAGGAAGTACTGCTTTGCACTTTCTTGAATGGTTTCCTTGACAACTAAACTCGTTAACCTCAGTTTTGCCAAACTGATTTCTTATTATTGTTTACATTTTCTTACACAGTGTTATAAAAAGATGCTAAAATCTTTGCATATGTTTGTGGACAATATGTCTGTGAATTACTTGCTTTATGGCCTGTGCCCTATTGTAAAATAAATTTTCTTTAAAAAAATTATTATTTTTTAATCCTCATCCTAGGATTTGTTTATTGATTTTTTTTTTAGAGAGGTAGGGAGGGAAGGGGGGGGAGAGAGAGAGAGAGAGAGAGAGAGAGAGAGAGAGACACTGATGTGAGAGAGAAGCATTGATTGGTTGACTCTCATACTTGCCCTTACCGGGGATCAAATCCCAAACCTAGGCATGTGCCCTTACTGGGAATTGAACTCATGACCTCTTGGTGCACAGGATGATGCTCCAACCAACTGATCCACATGACCAGGGAGAATTGTCTGTTTCTTTTAACTGGTCTATAGGAATCCTTTATGTATTCTGGATATTAACTCTTAAATAGTATGCTTCCATTGTTTCCTGTCATTTGTCTTAATTATGGCTTCCACCATACAGATGTTTTACACTTTCATGTGCTTAGGACATGCTGACCCCTAGTTCCACCCTCCCACCTCCCCTCACCTTCCAGCCTGTAGGAGAGCGAATGCAGTTCCTGAGCCTGGGCTACTGAGACTTCTGAAAGCCTGACAGGACAAGTAGAATATGGAGACACTATCTTGTATAAAGTTGCAAATGAGCTTTCTGGGAAACCCCAATTCCTTTTTCATGCACGCACAACGTGGTACTGGGGAAATCAACAGGATGGTTACTAACATATGCAAATATATAGCTGAAACTCTGCCCTGAAATGGAGATGTTGGAGAAGCTACAGCTCTGCTTGTAAGAGCGAACTGCTTTCTGCTAATGTAATAGGTTTCCCACACTGTAGGCAAAGGCATAGCTCTAAGTTAGGATTTAGACTACGTAGGCACTGTGGCTTATTCTTATTGAGATGCACCTATTCTTGAAACAATTGATTACAGGACATAGAACCCCAAGACAGCTAGAAGGTGCGCTGGCAGGATCTTCACCTCTGATGGTGGGAAAAATTCTACGTGAAGAGGATTAGGCTGGCCAAGCTCAGTCTTGAGCCAGCTATTGTTTAAAATGAAAAAACCCAAGCCTTAAGAAATGTCAAAAAAAACCACAAAAACAACAACAAAAAAACAAGTTCTTTTTATTAACATACAAGGGGATATTGTAAGAAAGCCGCTTTCATCATTTTGTGGGGTTCTCCAGTACTGGGGCGTATCTGCTCTGATCTGACATGACCATCCTGCTGAGAGCTCATCCTACAAGTAGGTCTCCTCTGAGAGAATGGTCCTACCTCAATCATGCCATGAAGGCCTGCGTTTGGAATTTAAAAGACAGGCCCTATGTTGAGGATGAGGAAGAAATATTACTTTCTTTAACTTCATGCTAGATATTGAGTCTACAGGTGCTGAATGGCAACCCGGGATGGTGTGGGGAACTTGGCCTTTACCTGTCCCTGGGGGCACAGAGGCCACATCCCATTAAACAATGTCATTTTAATTTACAGAGAGTGAAGCATCCGTAATTGAAAAATAGGCAGAGCAAACAGAGTCAGCCCTATACATACACGGCCTAAGTATCATGATTTCAGGGGTCTTTAAAAGACCCTGCACGTTCCCTGAGCTCTCTCCTACTTCCTGGCCCCTCCCCTAACACCATATTAGAATAAATCTTCTACGAAAGGGCTGAGTTAAATGTAGTTACATTGCAAAAATATTTTCCCCAAAACAACCACAGAGGGATAAAAACCTATAATCCTACCACCCAGCTTTATTCTTCAGCACCTTCCAAAGGAATTCAGAATTTTTACGTGATTGTGATCACGTGCCCATACAACAGTGCATCCTGCATTTTTAGAAAGGTGATGTTGCCCGGGTCAAAAGCCCTGCCCTAGACAGTCGAGGAGTGCTGAGATATCCTGAAAAGAAAACTGGTCTTGTCCCAGGCACTTTCGTTTGAATAGTAGCTACAGTGTAGCTGGTATGACCTTGGGCACCTTACTGAACTTCTTGACTCTATTTCTTCACTATTAAATGAGATTTCCCTGGCCTGTGGGATGGCATGATGCACACAGGGTTGCTGGCTCATGGTGGGCTGACTCACCATGGACAAAGACTGGTCATCAATATTCTTACCTCCTGAATGAATGGTTTTTGTGAGAAGCACTGGCCAAGAACTCTATATTTCACCTTCTATTCTTAGTCCTAACAACCCTGAAGATAAGTTGTATTCTCTCTCTTTATGAGACAAAAAGGAAGTGCCCAGGGGTGGGGGGTAGGGTTTGGAAAGGTGCACAAGGTTGTATAGCAGGCCAGTAGAGGAGGTGGATTGTGGACTCAGTTTAGGGTGAACGGCACCTTCTTGGCCACTACCAACCCTAAAGAAGCACAAATGTTAAGTAGGGACAGGTGGACGATGTCTTCCTCTTCTGTCTGCATATGGGTTTGCAGATCCCAAAATCCTAGGAAGGCTAGAAGGATGATAGGTATACCTAGGAAGGTATATCACTGGTTTAATTCTGAAACTAGAAGAGCAAAGTAACCTCAAGAAAAACTGGCTCAGATGGACAAATTCCCTAAACATCTTTCACTACCCTGATGTCTCCAGAGCCACCTTTAAAATGACAAAATCTGGCCCTGGCTGGTGTGGCTCAGTGGACTGAGTGCTGGCCTGCAAACCAGAAGGTCGTGGGTTCAATTCCCAGTCAGGGCACATGCCTGGGTTGCTCGGATGAGAGGCAACCACCCGTCGCTGTTTCTCTCCCTCTCTTTCTCCGTCCTGTCCCTTCTTTCTAAAAGTAAATAAATAAAATCTTTAAAATTACAAAATCTGTGTGGGTTACTCCAAAGGCCGTTTCAAGAAAAGGAAAGGGATTTTCTGAACCCTCTCCTCGTGTGTGTTTGTAAAGGTAAAACTGGGAGAATGACAAGTGCTCCCTCCTAGGGCTGTTGTTGAAATTAAGACAAATACCGAGAGGCCTGTCACAGAAGGACTTTGTTTCAGCGCGTGACACATTGTCCGCTTTGGATTACACCCAAATCTGTGGTTCTTCTCCCTGGGGTCACTGATGGCATGTGATGATGATGCACAGTCCCCAAACGCTGGCGTTATTAATTGAACGTTGTTAAACAATGAATTACACAAACACTGAAATTTAAAAAGTATTCAGAGCCATCCAAGTGTGAGGACATTATATGCTTTTTTCAAGGGAGAGCTACTTGTTAAACTGCGCGTCCCGCCTTCCTTCTTTTTCTTAAAATAACATCTCTAAAAGATAGAAAGTACGAATAGGTTTGCCCTTGACCGATCGAGTCCAGGAATTCTAGAGCTCTCTCAATGCCCTTCCCTTCATGCTAGGAACCAAACCACCTGCTCCGCCCCGTGTCACAGATGGTGCGCCAAACAAACGTGTTTACTTCTGCCACTCGCCAGCTGGCTGGGAAGGGGAGTACCCGGGCCTCCCCTCACCTTTGCCCACGCAGTTTTCCAAACACACCAGGGTGGTATGGGAGTGTCTTCTCGGGTGTGGAAGTTGATCCTCATACCCTACCCTGAAGCCACCCTCCGCTTTCCCCAGCCTTCTCTTCTTGGTGAGTTTCCTGTCCCGGGCGCCTTGCGAGGGTGCTACTGGCGTCTGCCAAGCCCAAAAGGTAGGGGCTCCGCTACGCTCCTGCCTCGCAACTGCTCCGGGGATCCGGAGCCTCCCCGGCCGCATTGCACCTTCCTCTGCGAACTCAGGGGCGGCTGTGGTCACCGCCCACACGGCGCCAGCCACCGAGCAGGAGGAGCTTCCCCACGGCTCCGCAGGCACTCAGCGCAGTCGCTCGGGATCTTGACCAGGCGCGGCGGGCTGCGCGCGGGCTGGCGGCGCCCTGGACGGCGGGCAGCAGTGCGCCCTCCCTTGCTCCCTGGTCAGGTCAGGGGGACCGAATCGTGTCCGCGCCACCCCTGAACCACGCCACCTTCCTCCAGTTTCTGCCGGCCGCGGGCTTCAGCGGCCTGATGCTGCAGGATCCGCGGGAAAGGCAGCAGCCGGCTTGGAGGGAGCGGCGGCGAAACCCGGCCAGCTTCTGTGGTCTTCGCTCCTGGGCCTCGGCGGGTAACTCTCCCTGGCTGGTTCGCGGCGAGTTTGCACTGCGGAGGGAGGGAGGTTAGGGGTGCTGGGAGACCGGGCTCCAACAAGGATCGGGGCGGCCTGGGTCTGTGCTGCCCTGATCCTCGGGTTTTGCAGCCTCTGTAGCTGATATTACTGCCCCTCTGGCACCCTCCCAGCCCTGGATCCTGGCGTGCGTTCGCCCCGCACCAGCCTGTGTCTAGGCGCTGGGGCGCTCGGAGCCCGTGCCAGCCCAGCAAGGGCGGGAGAGATGGAGCCCGCGGGCTGGCCGAGGGGCGCCGGGAGCCGGGTGGACCCTTGCTATGGGATCCTATTCTCTAATCAAGGGGAGCTTGGGCGCGAGAGCAGTAATGGGCTCCTCGCTCACTACTTTTTTCTTACATAGGAATCTGTACTCGAGCAGGGCTGAGAGCAAGTTTCCCATGTCTGACCTTAGACAAAAATTTACGAGAAATCCTTGTTCCCGCCACAGGAGAACTAGACCTAACAAAGCGAGCCCCGAGGCATTTTGGGGGAAAGGGGGGCAGTGAGAAAATTGTGGTGTTTGGGGAGTTAGTTTTCAAGATAAGGGAGAAAAAACCTTGTCATTTTGAGGCCGACATTTCAGCCCCGTTCCTTGTGTGCTGTAATATTGGCTTTAAAGAAAAAGGATAAAAAGTGAATTCCAGAAACTGGAAACGAACCCAAAGGTTCTTCATTCGTGATCTTCTTGGGAAAGGGGCGGGAGAGAGGTTGGGGGCGGGGGCTTGGTGTTTGCTCTTCAAAGGCAATATTTTAAAAACTGTGGGAGTGGGGATTAGAAGAATATCGTGACCGCCAGAGTATCAGAAAGCACACAACTCGCAGGTTCTAAACTCAAAGTCACATGTGCTTAAAGAGGAACATCCCCGAGAAGTGTGATTCCATGATCAGTTGCAGTTAAGGAAAGGAGATTGGCCAGGAGCTTTTCCCCATCCGTGGCCCTCTGTCTGTGGTCCTCTCCATCTAAGGCCACACCTCCGCCCTGGTCTTCGGGTCTGGCGTGATGGCTCTGTGTCAGAGGCCTGGATAGTTGGCTTACTGGTTTTCACATTCCCTCTCCCGGCTGCAGACCGTGGCGCTATCTTTTTCTCTACGTGGAGATGTTAAATATTTGGGATGATTTGGTCAGGATGCCGGGTTATTTTCCGTTTGAAAGATTGCTCGTTTGACATTTGTAAATTGGTTTGTGATGCTGTCTTTTCCTGACACCAAAGACTGCTCTTCACACTCAGATCTGCAAAAGAAACACTCTTAGTCTCATTTGCTGTCTCTGAGTAAGGAGACAGTCCTTGGATTGTAAGTGGAGAACTTTTCTAGAAACTCTTTGTATTGCCCAGTTCTGGTTTCATAAGCTGTCCTTGATCTTTCAAGTGGAGCCAGAGAGGAGATCTTCATTGGTTCCCTGGTGGGGTTTCCCTGAGGGATATTTTTACCATAGTTGCTGAATGTTAGTGTCCCAGACTGTCCCACGTTTCCTTACATCGGTGCAATGAAGTATGGCTACTATGTTGACTATGTCTCTGTAGCTTTTTTGGACATAGTTTGTTCTTGTACTTTTGGACAAAAGGGGGCCTGCATGGTGGCCTTACAAGCTCAGAGACCAAAGTAACCACATAGGACGGTCTGAAATTAAAACGTTCTAACTAAAAGCAGTTTATAGCAGGTCGTCATGTCCTAGGGCACTGTTTTTCCCTACCAAAAGTCAGTCTTCACTGCAATTGAGCCTGTCTCTTTAATATACCTTTGAAAGCACAATGGGTGGGCCAGAGCAGAGACCACAAGTCCCCTCATTGTTATTGTTACCACTTAATTGTTGACTGTTAATTATCCTATACCTACCTGTGTAAAAGAAGTATATGTCTATTCATTTTAGTTTTTATCCAATCCCAGAGACCCCTCTGATTTACTTTCTCCTGTGCCCCTAATCTATTACCAGTGGATTTCATGACCCCCTAACACTTACTCTTTTGATTGTAGTGCGTAAAATAAGTGTCATTTTTCTGGAATATTTTCTCAATCTGTTGAGATTTTGCTTCCCAGCAATCATCATCAGTTTGGCTCAAATAAACTAAAAAATTCTTAAAGGTTTGGGTGTTTCTTACGTTGACATACAGGAAATCAATAAAAATCTTTGAGGCTCAGAAGGGTACAGATAGTACTGACCGAATAACGCCATCAAGAGACATGCCATTAAAAACATCAGTCTGTCTTTTGTGAAAATTGGAATTCTCAAGTTTTCTCATTCCAGAACTTAGGAGCAGCTGTTTTCTGTCAGTGTTCCACATCGTGTGCAGCATCATGGGAGAGAAATGAAATAATGCTGCTTTCCATACTTCACTGATTAGCATCATTTGCTAACCATATAGATCACCATTTGACTTCCACGGAAATTGATTCCATCCAAGGTTGGAGACCAGAGCTGTTTAACACGTGTCCTAGGCTGCGCTCATCTAGGAGGCGAAGACGGCAGGAGAGTCGTGCGTGTGGCACCCACCATGACTGCCAGTGTGCTCCCATGTGCTACTTTATTAAATCTTCTCAACAAAACTGCAAGGCAGGAATGCTTAGTTTCGTTTCATAGATAAAAACAAACAAACAAAACACCAGAGTCTGCCCTAGGTTAAGTGACTCAGAATGGATTACACGAAGGTCTGCTTCACCTCTGCCCTGTACAATTCCAGGAATCCTCCATAGTATACATCACTCAAAAATTCTTTCATCCTGTGTGCATGTCTTTCTCCTTTGTCATGCACACGCAACTTCTATATCCCGTGATCTGAATGATCTGAATACACTTTCTCGATCACACTTTAGGCTGGGCTTCTTGGAGAGGTGGTCTGCAGTCTTTGCCTTTCCGTCTGATTGCTTCAGACTTCCACCAATTAGATGTTTTCTGTCTTCTCCACATTTCTGGCATGCTGCTTGGGTGTGCTGTGTCTTGACAAATTCAGGAGGTTATGTCATCTCCAATGGCTTGTGTTCCAAAAAGTTTTTTCATTCTGAATATGGTTTCACTGAAGTTCCTACTTATTCTTCTTGTCTAGAAGAAGTCTTCCCAGGGCTACATCTTTACCTTCACAGATAAAATTAACCTCTCCTGTTTATCCCAGCTACAGTGGATGACAGCACACATCAAAATTTCCAAGTGAAACCTTATGGGTTAAAAATAAAACTGTGTTTGATTTGGAGCAAGCTCGATGTGTAGAAGAGAATGAATGCATTAGACATTAGAGGGCTGCAGCAGGAAACTATCTCTGTGATTCCATATTGGGGTGTCAGAAGCGCAGTCTTCACCATGGGAGTCAGCAGTGTCTCAGACTTGGTCTGAAGCCTGGCTGCCATGCTGGTGGGACACAGAGGGGTGAGATCCTGGGAGTGAAGGTGTGAGGGTAGAGGACGGTAGGGAGAAGTAGGATCTGAGTCTCTTCTCCGCCTTCATATTTCTTTTTCTTGGAGAGCTTTTGGTTATTCAGAGGGGAGAGGCCAGCTTACTGTTTACTTTCTACAACCATCTGTATCTGGCCAGGGGCTTTCTTCTTCCTGGACCATGGGGAAAGAAGGTCAGGAAAGCAGCCAACTTGCGGGAGACCTTCCTGTCATAAACACTGGAAATCTGAGTGTAAAGGTTCTCCTCCCTGTACCCTCCACCCCCTTATATCCCAGACTCAGTGTGCAAATGGCATCATTTTGTTTAGTAGCAGGTCATGGTGGTCTTTGTAGGGTTTTTAAAAAAATGACTTCCTACGATGGAAAGATCTGTAGAAGATGAGGAGAATAAGGTCTCCAGATAAAGAGGAGGAAAGGAAGCTGGAGATTCTTCCAAGGGAAGCAACGTCACTCTTGCCTGCCACAGGCTGTAGGGACCGCGGCAGGGTTGGTATGGCTGTGGGTCCCAGTCACTGTGCTGGGAAATGTGGGTGACAGGGGAGCAGAGTGTGGCTTTCCAGTGGATCATGGGTGTCTTTCTGCATGGCCAACCATAAGGTGGGACTTGAGATTCAGCGAATAGTTGCTGGATACCTACCATGTAGTGGGAGATGTTGTCAGTGCCGGTGGTGGGGGTAAGGTGTGCAGTGTTGAACAAAACAAAGCCTCTGCTTTCATAGAGCTTATGTTTTTGTGGAAAATGGAGTCATTAAACAAGATGTAACTAAATGAAAAACATCTTTCATATAGAATGAATGTTACGAAGACAACACAGCCTGGGGTGTGCTAGAGAGGGGATGGGGGAAGCTACTTTAGGGCAGTCAGAAAGCTTCGCTGAGGAGGTGGTATTTGACTGAGATATGAACGGTGAGAAGGAGCCAGTAAAGTGAAGAGCAGAAGGAAGAGCATTCTAGCAGAGGGAATAGCAACTGCAAAGTACCAGAGCATGAATGACTTTGGGGGGTTTGAAGACCTTGATGAAGAAGACTGCAAAAGGGGAGGTAGGAAGAGATGAAGTCAGTGATGTAGGTGGGAGACAGCTTATGTGAAGCCTTCAAATCTTAGAAAGGAGTTTGAATTGTGTTTTAATTAGAACAGGATGACACTGGGGATTTTTAATTAGAGACTTAATCTTTACCCAGTGGGTAATTGGTTCTCCTGTTTCTCTCTCCCTCTCTACATGCAGATTTCCATTCTCAGTTGGTTTTTCTTCTCCCCTTTAAATGGCCATCACCGATTGCCCCTTCCTTGCTCTGGGCCAGGACACAGACATATCCACACAGAGAAGCATGCAGGGCTCAGAGGACCCTGCGTAATGTTCCTCTTATCATTTGAAATCCATATGTTCAGTTTTACCTTCACATATAAAACTCTTCACCACTAGCTCTGATATCTCATCATTTCTCCAGACCAAATATCTAGTTGTCTCTAAGAAGTCTCTGGTTGGCTGGTGACATCTGAAACTAGATATTTAAAATGAAGTTAATTATTTAGTCAAATATATCACAATTAATCTTTTGCAAGAAAATGATTGTTGCAAGAGGCGATAATCCAAATAATCCAAAAGTCTTGCCTTTTTCTGAACTCCCAACCCCTCTTTCCCAGGCTGCCCTGTGTGCAGCCTGCCTGCTTTGGGAGGTTCATGCTCTTTTTAGAGTACGGTTTCTGTGGTAATGTGCAGGACTTGTAATACTTCTCAGGGGAATGTGCTAGGCCTGTTGCAATTTCATTTCTATTGGTCCCTGTAGACGATCTTGGCAGTCTTAGAGTAGCTCTTAAAACATGAACGTTTATGTGCAAGTTAATAAATCCTAGTAGTCCTAGTAGTACTGGTTTATCAGAAATGAAGAGAAGGCCCAACATTGTATCTGTTATCTTTTGATTCCAGGTTGTTCACCATCACCAGTACATTACTCTCTGGGGAAGCTTAGTATACTCTCTAGAGAGAAACTTGTTACTGGGATTCTGTAGCCAGGTGCCCTGCTCATTTTTAAAGATTTTTTAAATTTATTTTTAGAGAGAGGGAGTGAGGGAGAAAGAGAGGAAGAGAAATATTAGTGTATAGTTGTCTCTCATGCACCCCCCAAATGGGGACCTGGCCTGCAACCCAGACATGTGCCCTGACTGGGAATTGAATTGGTGATCTTTTGGCTTGCAGGCCAGCATTCAATCCACTGAGCCACACTAGCCAGGGCTATCCCACTCATTTTTACCCTGCTTAGTTAACATCACTAACATATAAGGTGTGGCAAAAGTAGGTTTACAGACATGGCTGGTGTCGCTCACTGACTTGAGCACTGGCCCACAAAATGAAAGGTTGCTGGTTTGATTCCCAGTCAGGGCACAAACCTGGGTTGTGGGCCAGGTCCCCAGTTGGGAGAGTGCGAGAGGCAACCAATCGATGTTTCTTTTTCTCTCTTTTTCCCTCCCTCCCTGCTCTCTAAAAAGAAATAAAATCTTCAAAAAATAAAAAATAAGTAGGTTTACAGGTGTTCACATAGAAAATAATACAATAATTAGTAAATAATAATATGAGAATAAACTGTTTCACATACAACTGCTATCAAAATACTGTGGATATTTGGAAATTATTATACTTAGTATATATTATATTATATTATATTATCTACATTTTATTTGAACTTTATATTAACCATAAAAAGGAGTCACAGAATTTAAAAAGAAGTCTCTAATCTCTTTTTATTCTTTGGCTCTATGCTGAGCATAGAAAATGTACATATTTCCTTATCTTTGCCTCCTCCATCCCTTAATGTATCAAGGACTCTTACTAAAGGGGTACACAGTTTTGAGTAAAAGCATTTAATCTAATTTAATTTTATTTCATTTATTATATTATTTTTATTTTACATTTTATTTGACTATGATATTTTATCATTTTAATAAAAGCATCACCTTTGGGAGCATTTGCGATCCTGCTTCCTGGCATACATTGTCAGTTTGACTCAAATAAACTCTTATAAAAATTTTTTTAAAAAGCAGCACCTTCTATGGTGCTGGCCTAAATATTTCCAATAGACTATTTCAGGGGGATGTCAAAGTAAGTTAGCAAATCACTCTTGTTAGATTCCAGCCATGAAAAGTCATGCAAGTTGAGGACCTACATTCAAGATTGCTGTATCCAGCAAACCTTTCATTTAGAATGGAAGGGCAGATAAAGTACTCCCCAGATAAGGTCAAGTTAAAGGAGTTCATCATCACCAAGCCCTTCTTATATAAAATGTTAAAGGCACTTGTCTTAGAAGAAGAAGATCAAAAGTATGAGCAGTAAAATGACAACTCACAACTATCAACAACTGAACCTAAACAACAAAAACAGAAACAAACTAAGCAAATGACTAGAACAGGAACAGATTCACAGAAATGGAGATCATGTGGAGGGTTATCAGTGGGGAGGGAAAGCGGGGAGAATGGGGGGAAGGTACAGAGAATAAGAAGCATAACTGGTAGGCACAAAATAGACAAGGAGAAGGTTAAGAAAAGTATAGGAAATGGAGAAGCCAAAGAACTTCTGTGCACAACTCATAGACATGAACTAAGTGGGTGGGATGCTGCAAGGGAGGGTGGTGCAGGGTGGAGGGGGACGAAGGGGAGAAACAAAATTAGACAACTGTAATAGCATAGTCATAAAATATGCTTAAAAATGTAATTACATATAAATAGTTCAGCATAGCTTCTGCCAAATATCAAACATTTAATCAATGTTACTCTTACTTGCCATTATAACTCTATTATTATAGCTAGTATTATAATAGTGTTCTTCCTCAAATGTTAAAAATTAGCTATTTCCAAAATATCTTTCTGTGTGACTTATCTAGCTCTAATTCTTTTCAGGTCTGTTTCCTTTTAGCATCTAACGTCACTGTGGACTGCATTAATCTACTCATGTTGTTGTTTTTCTTTAATTATTCTTCCGGGAACAGCAGCAAGTTCGTGGGCACCTATCCTGTGCCAGGTGCAGGGATCTATAATGTAGTTCATACGGGGATCTTCGGGCACACAGTGCAGGGATGTGGTGTGTGTGTGTATGCATGTTATATACGTACATATGCACACGGGCTTTTAATGAAGTTGGGATGGAATCTGTTGGTAAAATAGCACTATGAGTTTTTCAGAACATACTAGGGTTAAGAAGCAAAAACTATGCAGATGTCCATTAAAAAACTTAATATCTTTTAGTTTGAGTATCAATAATTTAAAAAATATGGTTTAGAATTATTTCTATTCTTGAAACAGCTTTATGAATGCTTTTTTTTTAGACACTCTTGTATCCTCATCCAAATGCAAGGTGGAGGAAAGGGAGGTCCTCATTGAAGAGCAGAATCCCAACAAATGATTCCAATTTATGACAGGGATGGGGTGGTGGGGAGAGAGGGAGGCTGGGAGGCAGGAAGAGAGGGAGGGAGGGCATTCCAGGTAGCAGGGACAGCACGATCAAAGGTTTCTGAAGCATGAAACAGGGTATGATTGAGAACTGCTCCAAGTTTGGTGCTCTTAGAGCATAACACTCAAAATCAAGCATTTTGGGAGATGATGCAGGAGAGAATGTAGGAGTCTGCTCAGGCAGACTCAGACACCTATGGCGAATGCGTTCACATCTCTAAGGCTATGTGCCTTACAGGATGTAGGTCTATATCAGGGGTGTCAAACTCATTTTCACCAGGGGCCACATCAGCCTCGCAGCTGCCTTCAAAGGGCCTAATGTAACTTTAGGACTGTATGAATGTAACTCTCCTTAACAGTTAAGTGAGAGCTCAGCGCTGCTGCCAGGTAGAAACAAGGTGCCTGGCCAGTTAAAACAAGGTGGAGGGCCGGATTCAGCCTGCTGGCCTTGTGTTTGCCACCTGTGGTCTATATAGACAATTTATAACTGGCCAATCTGTACATCGCTTCTGAAGTTGAACTTGGATTTATATGTGGCATGGAATACATCTCTTCCATTTGCTGTTTTCATAAAAAAATGATGAAAACCTTAATTATGGTAATATTTAATTTATGTTGGAGCTCTCATTTTTAATAACCCAAGTATTTAAAATACAAGCATATTAGCAGGTATTGAGGCTTCTGAAGCATGGGATTCTCTGTGGAGTTTGTGGGTAGAGATGGTCTCCAGCAGGACAGAACAGCCAAGGGGGTCACTGCAAGTTCATGGCCTTCTTCCAGGACTTCCCTAAACACATTTTACAGAATAGAAAGCCAAGTGCTTCCAGTCACCACTTTATTTTCTGTAATTATGTACTTGATGTCCTATATGTATAATTTTGATCACTATTTGATTTTTCTTTGTTTGCGTTGCCATCAAATTTTGGCTCCCCCTTTCCTCTCTCATTTTGAAGGCATTACTCAGTTTTTAATATATCAATATATTATTCAGAGTTTATGCTAGAGCTGATATTAAAGGTCTGAGTTATATTTAATTCTAGAAAATCTTATATGTTTTACTCCAAAGATATGTTTTCTACTAAGTCTGAGTGGTGTCCAGTAATTTTAACTTTTTTTATGCTGATTTCTCTTGATAGCAAATTAAGCAATAGGACACAAAACACCCTAACCACAAGAGCTTAAAATTACCAGAGAAGAATTAAATGTGAAACTAAAAACACTGGAACTTACTTGAACTGTAATTAGCATGAAATGGAATGTGCGGGAGAAGTCTGCAAGGAGGCCAGGGAAACAGGGCCAAGGATCAGTGTCTGAGCACTGCGCCAGCTCTTCTGAGGGAGGAAGGGCCCTGAATGTGGGACTGCGCTTATCAAATAACTTAAAAATCCTCGCCTGATGATATGTTTGTTTATTTGAGGGAGGGAGGGAGGGAGGGAGAGAGAGAGAAATGTGGAAGAGAAACATCAATTAGCCTGTATTGATTTGAGAGAGAGAAATATCAAAGTGAGAGAAAAACATGGATTGTTTACCTCTGGGGCAGGGATTGAACCTGCAACCTTTTGGTGTATGGGTCAACACTCCAACCAAAGGAGCCACCCAGCCAGAATCAAACAATTTTTTAATTATCACCCATGGGATTGCCTACAGAAGTTGCCCATCTACCAGTTCAAATGTATAGACCCCTTAGCATTTATAGTTTTATTATAAGTGAATTACTTTGGCATTTCCTGCACCAGCAGGGCTGAGTGGCTAACTCTTTTGTTGTGGCCCCTCCCAGATAATGCTCCTCTCTGAGGGTCTACCTAGGCTGCTAAGACCCCTGTTTCTCAGGAAGCTCATATTCTGTAATGTTTTTTAAAGTAAAGTTCTTACGGAAATATCAGACATACAGAGGAGTACCCAAACCATGTCAGTATAGTTCATACATTTCCTCCCAGTGAACACACCCACGTAAGCCTCCTGCAGCTGGGAGAATTAGAACATTTACTGCCCTCTGGAAGTGCACCACAGGTTCTACCCAATCACAGCTTCTGTCCTTAGATGTAACCACCCTTGGACTTTCTCCACCACAGGGGCGTTTTTCTCTGGCCAAACTTGAATCAGCAGCACCCAGGTGTTCCGAATGGCTTCAGAGCCTCAGAGTCCTGCTGGTTGAGGGTGAGGACTGAGCCACCCAGGAGGGATATTATAGGTTACACTGTGTCCCCTCTAAAGACATGTTGAAGTCCTAACTCCCAGTACTTCAGAATGTGACTTCATTTGGAAATGGCTCATTGCAGATACAATGAGTTAAGATAAGGTCATGCTGGGGTAGGGTGGGCCCCTGGTATAACTGATGTCCACATAAGAAGCATCCAATGTGAAGACAGACACAGGGAGAGCACTAGGTGAGGACAGACAGTGGATTGTAGTGATGCATCGACAAGCCAAGGAATGCCAAGGAGTGCCAGTGAACCACCACCAGTTAAAAGAGGCAAAGAAGGATTCTTCCTTACAGGTTTCAGAGGTAGCATGACCTCGCTGACACATTTATTTTGGATTGTTAGCCTCCAGAGACAGTGTATTGTGTGACAAGTGTGCAGTAAGACAATAACTTCTGTTATTGTAAACCTCCCCGTTTATGGCACTTTTTTCTCGCAGCCCTAGGAAATGAATGCAGAGGGTCTACGGCGGGCCTGGCACCTTGAACCCTCTGCTCTGCTTCCCCCAGAGCACACCTGGCCCTTGGTCCTGGAGTTCCCCTGGCTCTACCATGTCCAAGCTGCTGTCTGGACTGGCTCACAGAGTACCCTCTCTTGCCCCTGGTTGCTCCATGTCTGGGATGTGTCCTATAGGAGGACAGAGGTTTCATTACCATTTTACGGCTTTTTCTTTATTTCTTAACTCTGCCTTTTATTAGCACTTTCAGACCCAGCCAGCTTCTCTTACTGACACGCCCCAGATCAAACCTTGAAAATCCACCTTCGCTGGGTTTCCATCATTGCCTCTCATCCGGGTCTGTGCTGACGCATCCTTACCCACCCTCCCAGACTCCAACTGGGGACACATCCTCCATCCAGTTTTCCCCAGTTCCTCTGGTCCAGAATCACCTTTAATAGGGAAAAAAATGCAACTTTATTTTTTAAATGAAATACCTACTCTCAAATAGTTTGGCATGCTGCAAATGAAGCTTTCATTTTGCTGTATGTAGGCATATCAAAGACCTGTTCTCAATTGAGAAAATAAGAAAGCCATTGAATCAAAAAAGCAGCCTGACAATGAGGCTTCAGTAGTAAAGAACTATGTAGAACATGGCAGATGACCGAGTACTTACAGCAGCAGAGGACTGGTTTTAGACTGCCTTACCATTCATCTATTTCCCCCGCCCCCCGGGGTTAGTTTCTGGTGTTAGGGGAACCGCAAGGGCCATGCTGTTTGAAATCCCCAGGGTTACTCCACAGACTCAGGCCACTTCCTGCACTTTTCTTTTGTGCCCTTCCTTTGGGATATAGGGACTTGCAGGTAGCTTTTGTCCTAAATGCTCTTAACACAGTTTCTGCCTCGTAGCCTCATATGTCCAGAGCCTAGCTCAGTTGCAGAATGGATCTGCACTCCTAAATTGCCTCTTTCTTTCACTTCAGAAGCCTTTGCTTACTGCTAGTAAATGTGGGGAATTCGTCAGAATATTTTTAAAAAATTACAGACGTGGGAAGTTTCAAAATTTTGTTTTTGTTTCGGGCCTATTTGTGCTTCCTTATTTTCTTGCCAAGCCTCCTTAACTTCTAGTTTCTGCTGGTCTTACACTATTAATATTTATATTTTTATCCTTTGAGGGGAAAATGCAAAAAAGCTGCATGTTTTGTGGATATCATATATTCTGTCAAAATACTTATGTAATTGAAAAATAAAACAGTGAGCTCTAAAGCTGTAGTTAAGAGGTTAGGTTGGGGCAAAAGATTATGTTTGGTATGTTGGATTGCCTGTGTTTAAATGTGTGGCTATGTGGATTTGCCTTTTGTACACCTGTGTTCACTCAGCTCAGGCAATCCTTGTACCCTGAGATCTTGTGCCATGTGACAAATGGGTAGTAAATATCTGTGTTGGATGGATGGACAGATGGACAAATGGATAATGGCGTTGCTCCACCTTCTTGGCCAGTAATTTCACTGAATTACTGGTAGGATAAATTTCAGTAGAGTTCATGGCTGCTTCCTGGAGCCTGGGAGGGTTTTTCTAAGCCCAAGAGGATTTCGTGGGCTGGAAGCTGGGGATCTAGAAGTGACATCTTTTTGGCTTGCCTATGAACATAATAAAACATTTGGCTGGCTGTTTTTGGAAATGGGGCTGAACAGTATGACTTCACTGTGACTCCTAGTATGCTCGAGTTACCTCTTTCATTGCAAACCCAGAAATATATATTTACCTTTTCGAGGATGCTGTACACTTCTTTGGAACTCTGCTAGAAGACTAGACTTTTCCCTCCCTCCAAAGAGAAATGCCCCTGTTTAAATTTCCTTTGGTATTGTCTAGGATAGGTTATTTTATAGTGTGAAGAATGCAGCTGTTAGTAAACAGTTATTTTTTAAAACATCTGCCTTTTGAAATTTTCTCAGATTCTTTTTAAAAAAAATTTATTTATTATTTTTTGGAGAGAAGGGAAGGGAGAAAGAAAGGGAGAGAAACATTGATGTGAGAGAGAAACATCAATTGGTCACCTCTCATATGTGCTGCAACTGGGGGCTGAACCTGCAGCCCACACATGTGCCCTGACAGGGAATCAAACTGGTGACTTTTTGCTTTGCGGTACAATACCCAACGACTGATCTATGCTGGTCAGAGCTCAGATTCTTTTATTTCTTTTTAATAGAAAATAATGTTAGAGGTATAGGAATTCTATAGATGGATCTTCATATATTTGTAGACTTTAGTTTACACTTGGTAATAAACCTTGCTATGATACCCTTGAGTTAAAAATTTTCATTAATGAAAATAGAACATTTAGAATCACATGGTTTGTAGGTGTAACCATTTAAAGATCAAAGACCAGTATTATATTGTTTTGATTGTCTGCTTTATTAAATATTGACTCTGGCATTTCCCAATCCCTTGATTCTAAAAAAAGTTTTAGTTATCTCTCTGTGGGGCTGTGCCTTGGATTATTTTCTGGCCAGAGCACAGAACAAAGCATCCAGAGGAACTTCTGGTTCATGCACTTGCTCAAACACTCTGATTATTCTTGCCCAGTCAGTGTGATTATTCGGAAGAGAAAGCAATTGTAAGAAGACATTTCTTGCATCTACTTTCTCTTCAATGTTTCATTTCAACAGGATTATTATAGATTTACCTTAACTAGCAATTTATTGTCTCATTTATTATTTATTTTCCCTTTTCAGAGATTCATTGTATTTCAGATATCTAGGTAATTTTATATGACTTGACTTATTAAAGGTTTATGTTTTAGGGAAAAAAACTCCTGTACTTAAAATGAAATTTCTCTTTGAGACTTTTTTTAGCAATTTGTAAGATTCATCAACTTTGTAAACTGGCTTTTGTAGATTGGAAAGAAGAAATTTGACTCCAAAATGACATTCAGATAAGCGATTCTCTGAAAACAACTTAAATGTCTGCTAGTGAAGAATGGTTAATGATGATATATTTGGTTGATAGATCTTTGTTCATCAGTATGGATGGACCTCAAAAACCAAAAGTGTAGAGTGAAAAACACGAATTTCAGAATGTTACGTATGTAAATGTTAAACATCACAGAGAACAATCTTGCATACCATGTGATGTTTATGAGTGTATGTGCATGTGCCTGTGTATGAATAAAAAGTGGACTGGCTCTCTATCGAATTCATGATTGTGGTTGCCTCTGGAAGAAGAGTAACTGGAGTAGGGAGGGGAATTAAATCTACATTTAAAAAAATCCCTAAAAGCTATGGTTATTTTGGTTTGGGGGTTTTCATGGGCATTTGTTATATTGACACTTATGCTTCTATTAACATTTTCATGATAAAACATTCCATGTAGTATTTCCTAAGGAAAGAAGTTCCAACTAGGAGCCAGACACTTGTTACCACTCAGAATAAGACTGAAACTATTCTAATACGTCTGTATTTTACGATGTTCTTCTGTGAAAAAAGAAAGTTGACAGAATGAATCTTGAACATGAGGAAACCTCCAAGTTGACCTGGCCCTCGGGAAACTCTAACAGCTCACAGATTAAGAATAAAGACCCCAGCAGCAGGCTGCCTAGGCCAAACCCTGGTTTGACATCTTCTAGTTCTGAGATCTTGGACAAGCGAACTCCTCTTAGCCTCAGTTTCCTATCTGCAGAACGAGAACAACAGTGCCTGTCTCGGCACTGTTGTGAGGATCATATCAGTCCGTGCATGTGGTAGCTATACAACAAAGATTAGCTATCACTATTTTCATCATCACTCCTAGGAGCAGCCTCAATTCTTTCAGTGTGCTATTTGCATTTCCACCTCCGAGTCTTTGTGAATGCTATTTCTTCTGCCTGGAATGTATTTTATTTCCACCCTAATTTCATCTGGTGAACTCTTTCATAGCGGAGTTTTCTAAGAATTCTCTCAACTTCTTCAGAGAAGCCTCCTGTTCTTCCCCACCTTGGGCCAGTTCCTACTCAAACCACAATTGTCCTTTAAAAGTTACCCATGGGGGTTAAGAACACAGGTCCTAGAGTTACAGACACATGAATTCAAAGTCAAATTCCACTCACAGCTTGTTCTGTGACTTCAGACAGGTTATTTATCCTCTCATTAAACCTCTTAGCATGTAGTATTTGTTCAATAAAAAGTACTTTTAAAAAACATCCTGAAGTGATGCATAGTATATTATTGCAATTATACTGTAAATTTTTGTATTCTGTTATTTTAATCTAACATTTCATCACATTCTGTCAAAATGATTTTTATAATTATTTTTAAATTATAAAAGTTTCAAAAATAAAGAGAATAATAGAGCAAACATTACTATACTCATAAAAAAGTTATGTATTTTTGCCATGTATAATGTGCTCCTGTGTATAGTGCTCACCCACGTTTTTGGCCCAAACTTTCAGGAAAAAAAATCTTTCATTTTAATTTTTTAATTCAATTTTTTAATTTATTTATATTTAGAAACAAAACTGGTTATCATATTCCAGGGTATTGTTTTGCACACAGATATCATTATTGCCTTCTAGAGTTACACTTTTAACGCATGAGCATAAACAAAAGAATTAAAAATATATAGATATGGAATTAGTACTATCCATATATAATGTGCATCCTTATTTTTCCCTCAAAAATTTGGGCACAAAGTGTGCATTATACATGGCAAAATACAGTACTTGTGAACTACTCTGTCCTGGATTGTAAACTTTTTCTTCTTCACTAGTGTCTACAACAATCTGTGACAGAGTAGGCATTGGGAAATTATTTATTGACTAGATGAATAAAGTTACCCCAGAATGTGAAAACTTTTAGAGTTAATATTTTCAGGAAATGAACTTAAGGTACTTTGACTAAAAGAAATAAATCTAGGATTATATAATTTTATAAAAATATATTTCACATGTATTGGTTTATTTGCCATAATAAATTATAAGGTAACCCAAATTTATTAGCTAAGTAGGGAAGCAGAGCAAAAATATGAGCAAGCAAGGATGGGGGCTTTCTAAGCATTGAAGGAATTTTTATGACTCAGATGGGTGGTAGGGAGCTGAAATTCCAGGGTTAGAAAAATAATGCAAAGCTCTACCTTGAAAAGCACCCTACAAATTATAGCCTTGGAAGACTTTCCCCCTCCCCACTTTTGGATTTTTTATAACTCAAATCTCTGGGAAATATTATTTTGTAGCCATATTTTGTCTCATCCTACTGTTAACTGTAGTACACTGACATCATAAATAATTGCATTTGAATGCATATATTCATTCATTCATTCATCAGACTACCAAGCTTGCACCAAGAGCACCATTTAAAAAAAATAGAAGTGAAACGTCTTATCTATTCCTTAGAATTGCGCAAAATTAGTTATTTCTCAGAAGTATGACCTGGCCAGTCCTGCAAGATACTAAGATACCTTTTTTGGACACTTGAATGTGTGGACTTGCAAAACCCTGCTTATAACCAGTTGACCTATTTATTAATCATCTGCCCCCAAATCAGGGGTAAAGAGGACTTTTAAAGTCATCTGGTTGAAGACTGCACTTTGGCAAACACCGGTTTAAATAACATTCTAGTGCTTGTAATCAAGCTACAGCCTTGACAAGACTCACAGTTTTAACCCATAGCACTGGCATCACACGGGAGCTTGTAGAAATGCAGATTCTCAGATCCCCCAGACCTACTGAAACAAATTTCAACAAGATGCTAGATGATGCCAATGAATATTCAAGTTTATTACGCACTGCTCTCCAAATCCCTCCCAAGTGGTTTTTAAAATAGAATATCTTTAGTAATGGGTGACTTATTATCCTGCAAAGCAGCATGTAGTTATCTTTAGGCAGCCTAACTATTAACGAGTTCATTCTTACAGAACTCAAACCTCACTTCTTGAATGTTGGGTTCACTGGCCACAGCTTAATCACTGGTAGCCTTGGGAACCTGGCTGATGCCTCTTCTTCATGAAGACCATCTATCTAAACACGAGAATGGGCTTTTTTATTCCCTCCCTTGCGCTAAGCTTCTCCAAGTGTAACAAACCCCCACTTCCCCCAGTTGTTTCTGGTAGAGCACTGAGGTTTCTTTACTCACTGACTTGGACTAGAAAATCTTAAAAGGGCACTTCCAACTCCAATATTGTGATTGCTCCCTTTACATCAGCTGGTAATAAAGAGCAATCGGCAGAAGGCAATAGAAACTCAGGAGCTGTATTTGTATACCCTTAGGGGGAATGCTGCTGAGGCACACACACTTATCATTAGCCATAATTTCCTTAGGTTCGAAAGTCTGTGTCACGGTGGAGATGTTGGAGACTTCTGCTACAATGGTGGCCCCTGTCCCCTAACCGGTGGTGGTTGGCCTTCCAGTTTCTAAATGTGTCAACTACTTAGCACTTCAAAAGTTAAGTGCATATGTAGAAATATATGAAAATAAGCATTCTTCTGTTTCTCTAAATTTTAAGATTTTAGTTTTAAGATTTGGATTTTAGATTGAGATTAAGATTTTTAAACTTTCAGAGAAAAATTGCTGTAGTCCACTAGTCAGCACATGAACTGATTGTGTTTTTCTTTAGCGGCTTTCACTAATGTATTGCACACACATCAAACACGTAGAAATAACATTAGTGTACTCAGTTTTTGAAAATTTTCTTCCTTTACTTAGTAGAATCTAAACATTTTTTCATTTTACCATATGATTTTCATAATAAAGCATAACTAGTTCCTTGTTGGATAACATTAAGAGTTCATAGGTGGTTTCTGAAATGAAATCTTTGACATATTTTTGTTGGTTTTCATATTTGTTTCTCAAGAATTAAAAAAAAAACATTTTATGTTAACACAGGAAATGCAAAGCTGCAAGTCTTGCTGTTGATGGCGGTTTTTGTATCGGGGTTTAGTCTCATGTGAGACAGCTGTTGCAGGAGCATTTAAAGATTTTTTTCGAAATTTTTTGGAGAAAGTGGCCACAGCGCATTCTGAAACTAGTTGCTATTTTTACTGATTTCCCCACGCTTTCTCTCGCCACTTTCTTCTTGATGTTTTCATTCTCCTTGACGTCGTCCTCATTCTCGCTCCCCTCCCTTCCCTTCCCCTCCTTCCCCTTCAGAGGGTTTTCGGAGCAACAGCTCCACCTCTCACCTCCGAGTTTAACAATAAAGCTGTGTGTATGTGTGGAGAGAAGCTGAAAAATAAGACAGATGGTTCTTTCATTACCAGGTTGCTTTGGATTAATTGAGCTGGATATGTTATTTTTTTTTTAAGGACTGAGCTGGATCCTGTGGATAACCAGTCATGAACTACAGTAATGTAATATACTCGTATGTTGCTGGTTTTGCTGTTGGATTTTTTTTGTTTTGTTTTGTCTTTTGGTAATTTCATGATCCTATAAAGCATTTTAGGAGGGATCAGGAGTGAGTTTAATAAAAGTATTTTTATTAAAATGTTTCAATGGATCACAATTTTTCTTGGGTAGCGGAGCTACTCTTACAGACATTCTTTCTCTCTGTTTTGTTTCAGGTCTTGCCAGAGAAGAAGCAGCACCACCTCTGTCCTGGATGATTTGTAGTGGTACAACGATTTCGCAGACAGCCTCCTGAAAACTCCGGCACACTCACCATAGGCTTCACCTTCGGGACCAAAGGGCTGCTGGGAAACAGATTTCTTAAAAGTGCAGGTAAGCAAAGGCACCACTGCCATTGTCTCAAGTAAGCTTGGACACTTGAAATGTTCTTATACAATGATACAGTGTTTCCATCTCAAGCAGGTGACTTTAAAATACCCTCTCCTTTGTATGTCACCGCCTGCTTATCTGTTGTGAGTTTAACATGAGGCCAAAGGGCCGGTGATACTATTAATATAACCAATGACTCTACTACAGCCTACCCCAAAGTTGAGTTATGGAAGTTTTAAATATTATTTTTATTTTCATCTGAATGGGCCTTTCTTGTGACTATTTTAAACCAATCTGGAAGTGAAAGAGTAAGAAAATTCTGAAGTTGAAAACAGAATGTTATATGAATCACAAGTATTACAGAAACTGCTGTTAAGAAGCTGTGTAACTTTGGGCAAGATGCTTAGACTTTCTGTGCCTTTTTTCCCTCAATAGAATAAACTTTAATCACCTCTCTGTCTTTAAATGCTACGATTAATATTAATTTTATTATTAAAGTGCCTTTATATAATTTTTAGGTATATTCTCCTTCGTATCCCTGGAACCTCAATTTGTAAATTTCTCCTGAGAGTGCTCTGGAGCTCAGATGCCCACCCAGAATTAGCTGGATGTTTCACCAATGAATCCTTACGGTCTTTCTGGTTTGTTAAGGTTTGTCAGGGAACAACTATCCTAGTAGTGGACTTATTTCATTACAGTTTTATTTGGGAATCGTTTTGTGAAGGGCACTTATTGACCGAGAACTTCATGGTTCAGCGGTGCTGGTGAATTTGGACATTTATAATGGTTTTGGGATTTAGTCCTTGAGATTCTCTTGATCTCTTCGTTATTCAAACCCAAATTCTCGTGAGTGGTTGCAAAGCCTTCCCCCAGTGACCTGAGCCACAACATCGTAATTTAGTGGAATCTGGGCTCTAATCATCTTAGTTATTTGTGGAACTGCCTTTCCTGTCAATCTTTACATCTCCTGGCATCCAGAACATGGAAATGTTTTGAATCTTTATACATAATGGTGAAGAGCATGGATTCTGGTGTGTGCCTGGGTTCAAATCCCAGCTGCTTACTATGTGGCTGGTCTTGGGTACGTTATAGCTTCTCTGGGCTTTAGCGTCTTCATCTGTATGATAGGGATGCCAGTTAGTACCTTTCCTAAAGAGTGGTTTGGAGGATTAAAAGGATTATTCATCTAAAGCATTTAAAATAGTTTTGTCACATGGTGTTCACAAAATTTAAACTCTTTATTGCCTTCCATTACTGTGGTTATTCTTCTGTCCTCATTGTCTGGGGAATAGTCAACTCTTTTTGCCTTGTTAGCCATTGCTGACTGACCCTGGTATTTGCTTCTGAGCCTAGAAGACAATGTTTGAATCCTTCTCAACAGAATGGATCCAAACCAGAGTGAAAGATGAAACCTATTCTACAACTCAAAATATTTGTAGAGTTCTTGATTTTATTCTTTGCTTCAATTTGATATGCTGATTAAAAATCTGGATTATTTGTTTTTATTGATTCAGAGCAGTTTTATTACGAAAATATAAAAAGGTGTGGGTCCTCTAGCCAGAAATAGGGTCTAATTCTAAGACAAGTTTTGCTAATGAATTATTACTATGTTGAGTGACTTTCATTTCACGTTCAGAGGAAGATAAATATGGCTTCCTATCGCAGATATTTTGAAATGTTAGAATGAATGTGCAGAAATATTAGCTAGCATAGTAATGGAAGCTTAGTTTTTTTTGAGGCTGTTATTCACACAATGCCTCAAGTTCTTTAGGATCTTTTTAAGGATGTTATATAGTTTTTTAATGAGGTCTTGGTGAATGAGCAGCTAATATTGGGTTGACCAAAAAGTCCATATGGTTTTTTTTTGTAAAATAAAAGACATATTTGTCACTTTTACCAATAGCTTTATTGATTTGGATCTTTTGGGTATGTTGGCTATCTCCCATGAGGTACAACATTGATTGTTCTCAATTAATGTCTTGATTTGATTGCTATCAAATTCAACTGCTCTACCCGACAGTGGAGCATCATCCAGCAAGAAATCTCTAGAATGAAACTTGCAAACCACTTTTGACATGTTCTAACAATCATAGCACCTTCTACATACACTGCACAAATCTTTGTGTGTGTGTGTGTGTGTGTTTCAGTTGTGTTTTTACCTTTCTCGAAATAATAAAGCAAAATATGCCAAAAATCTTGTCTATTTTCTTCCATCTTCAATATGAAAATGGCTATGTAAGAATTCACCAATTTTGGTAAGTTTTTTAAAAAAATGTGCACACTGATGTGACAGCTGTCACAATACAACCTAACAAAACTGTTTCAAATGAAGTAAAGACAACTAAACACTACTCGAGCCATCTTATGGAAAAAAACCAAATGAAATTTTTGGCCAACCCAATACTTCATTATTTTTAAAAGAAGAATTAAAACAAGATTAGGACAGTCCTTACTATGTGGGAGACATATATCTAAGTGCTCTATATTTACTACTTGCAATAGCTCTATGAGGTTACACCATTATTCCCATTCTACAGGAGAGGAAACTGAGGTATAAAGAGGTTAAGCAACCTCCCAGGGTCATAGAACCAATTAGAGGTAGAACTGAGACTCAAACCTGAGGGCTGATAGCCACGCAGATGACCTTGACCCTAATTATGCTGCTACCTACAAAGAATAAGTTGAATGAAGAAGACGAGAAGATGGAGTAACAGCTGATAGAAGTCTTCAGTGCCAGGCTGAGTGATTTTACGTGTGTTTGGCAGACAATGAAAGCCCCTGCAGGGCAGGTGACAATGTGAGAGTCGGGCTTAGAGGATTTCATGCCAGGTGAAGCATGTTGGCTGCTTTAAAGGGGAGAAAGATTAGAAATTACTGCTAGTAGCTGAGAAGTCATGCGCACGTGGGTACGTGGGTTTAGGAAACAGGATGAAGCTGAGAACTTGAGAACACCTGTATTTAGGTGTGCTGAGGAGGAAGAGGGGACCTAGAAGCCCAGGTCGAGAAGTTAGAGGGCGAGACCCAGGCTGGTGCAGTACCACCCGAGGGACGTGGTTCACGACCACAGAGAGCAGAGAGGACTGGAAGGAAACAAAGGCGAGCGGTTGTCGCGCACCCACCGTGAGACTGGAATGTTCTGCAGGGGAATCCACGTGAAAACATTCTGCTGCACTACAGACAGTGCTGCTTCTAAGTGAGGTAACCTTTGGCAGGTTTTTAAATTCCTCTAAGGCTTGGCTGCCTCTCCTGGAATACGGTGCCTTAAGACCTTACCCTGATTAAATGCCCTGAATCCTTGGAGGTTTTCCAGCTCTCAGATCTGCAGTGCTTGGGTGAAAAAATTGTGAATAGTAATAATTGGAAATTGGTGTAGAGGTTTGGCTTGTGCTTCGGCTAAAACTTGCAGGTGAATCGGAGGGCAATGCAGAATGCAGTGTGTGCCCTGTAGGTGTGATCTGAGAGGAGTCCTGTACACAGGTGGGGCAAAGTAGTCCTACGGTTGTGAATGCTCGAAAGATGGAGTTCATTCCTGTATTATCTATTAATTTGTCTTTTTCCCTACAAACAGCTGTAAATCTACTTTTGCCTACTGCTCTATATTTCCTCTCAGAAATACCGGCAGTGTCTTAGTGATACTGGTAATAAATGGAAGGATAAGAAAACAATACACAAAGGAAAATATCTAGTGAATTTATAAAGAAACTAGAAACTATAAACATCCCCTACAATGGCGAGGGAAAGTTTTCAGAGAGTCTGACTAGCTTCTTTTATACACACACACACACACACACTTTATTTATTTATTTTTTTGGGGGGGAAGTGAGGGAGAAAGAGAAGAGAGACATCAGTGTGTGGTTGCCTCTCATGTGGCCCCCACTGGGGACCTGGCCTGCAACCCAGGCACGTGCCCTGACTGGGAATCGAACCAGCGACTCTTTGGTTCACAGGCCCACACTCAAACCACTGAGCTACACCAGCCAGGGCCTGACTAGCTTCTTAAGAGAAAATTCTCTTATTGGAAATTTTAGAAGATCAAGCCCAAAGGACTTTTAAAAGAGATAAAGTGAAAGGGCAGATTAAGAGCTTCCCAGACAAGAAAAAACTAAAGGATTTTGACCTCACCAAAACATTATTATATGAAGTGTTAAAGGGACTTATTTAAGCAAAGAAGATCAAAACTCTGAACAATAAAATGGCAAAAAAACCAAACCCACAAATCTTTCAACAATTGAATCTACAAAACAAACTAAGCAAACAAGAACAGAGGCAGAATCAATGATACTGAGAGCATTTTGATGGTTGCCAGATGGGTGGAGGGGATGGGTGGAGAGGTGAGGGGATTAAGAAGTACAAATAGGTAGTCACCGAATGGCCAAGGGGAAGTAAAGTACAGTATAGTTAATGGAGCAGCCCAGGATCATGGCCAGCCCGTGGGCATGAACAATGGTGGGGGTATTGCCTGAGGGAGTGGGGGTTACTGGGTAGAGGGAGGCAAAGGGGGAAAAATCAGGACAACTGTAATAGCATAATCAATAAAATATAATAATAAAAAAAGGGCTAGCATGCAATTTAGGATGAACTTCCAGTTCCTCTGAAAAATTGTTTTGGTGAAGCCCTGATCCTCTCAGTGGCAGTAATTCCTTTTCTCCTCACACCTCCAGGGGTGCTTCTCCAACACACAGATCACCTGAAACCTTGTTGAAATGCAGATCTGATGGAGCTGAGATGCTGCATTTCTATAGGATTCACAGGTGATGCCAATGTTTCTGGCCAGTGGGCCACACTTGGAGTGGCAGGGGTCCAAGACATTTGGCTTTTATTCTCACAACAGACACTCTGAAACGGTGTAACGTGGCTCCCTCACCAGACTGTGAACTCTGCACCCTATATTCTGAAGTAGATGAGTGCTAGATATTATTAATAGATTAATCATTTCTTACCTCTCTCAGTGGTTTGTATTATTCAGTTGTGTCAGTAATTTGAACTGTTTATAGGTGGGAGCTTTTTCCTTTTAACTGAGGGAATGAAGCAAATCTGTTCAGAAATAGGTATCAGAATGCAATATAAAATTTCCATATAAATTTAAACATACATGTACTATATGACCCATGAAGACATATGCCCACCTGAAGACTTGTACTTAAATGGTCAATGTAGCTTTATTTATAGTAACCAAAAACTGAGGAGACACTAAATGTCTATTAACTGGTGGACTGATAAACAAATTATGGTATAACTGCACAGTGAAATATTACTTAGGAATAGAAAGGACTTTTCCTGGTAGAAGCAACAGCATGGACATTTTTTCGAAAGCATTATACTAATTGAAATAAGCCATAAATAAGATAGCATACTGTATGATTCCATTTATACTAGCTTTTAGAAAAAGTAAAACTATAGAGGTAAACAGATTAGGAGGTGGGAACTAGGGGGAGGAAATCTGCTAAATGGGCTTGAGGGAAATGTTTGATATGATTTTGGTGGTTGTTACATGACTATATGCATTTGTAAAAACTCATGAGACTGTACATGATAACATGGCTAATTTTATTGTATAAAATTTTTATCTTGGTACAGTTAATTGAAAAAAAAAATTGGCCATAATCATGAAACTGTTGACACTATCTAATACTTCTTAGAGGCTATCTTATTAGTGTGACTTTAATATAAGGAAATAGAGAAAATGTCTACTCTGGGAGAAGAAATGGGTCTCTGGCAGAAAATTTGAATAAACAGTAGGAACATAAGAAGTTCCCTTAACAACTTCTTTGTGTATTTTCAATGCCACTGAATCTAAAGGGAGAAATCACGAAAACAGGAAGTTTAGTTCACTTATTTGTGTTGCCCAGTGTAGTATGCTGTTAGTGGAATGATTTGAGTGTGTCCCACTGTGCTCCTAAAACACCCAGATTCTGCCAAAATGTCATTTTTCTCCTTTTTCATTCTTTGCAGGGGGCACACCCAATTTTCAGGGGACGATTCAGGCACCTACTTTGGCAGTGAAGGCTTAGCTCTAATTAGGTGAAAATATCTGTCTGCATGTGCTAAGGATGAAGTCTAGCGAAAGCCCTGTCTTTCTTGAAAGACTGAAGGAGAAGAGTGTATGTGTAGGTGTGTAGAAACTAGCAGCACCTCATTGTTTTCGCAGAACTGGGGGAAAAGGAGAGAAAGTAAGTTAACTGTACATGTTCTTCTGCTTTGCAGAAAGAAAAAAAATTGATGTATTTAGAAATCAGAATGTGCTACAGTTGGTCCAATTTGTTAAATTTATACAAATAGTTTTTTGGAGGGCACATAAATCAGCTTGTAATTTTCTGTTAGTTTACTCAGCAATGTCAGACTTTTATCCCCTCAATTTGTATCAAATAGCAGTAGCTCAACACTTCAGATTTAAATTTAGCTTTTTCAGATGGAATATTGTATATTACTTAATTTTATGTATGCTTTTATACTTTAACTATGGTCTGTTGAGCATTTTCAGGTCCTTCTAGCAAAATTCCATCAGCCAGATTACTGACTCATTAAGATTTATCTCTTTAATTGTGAAATAAATAGTTTTTCATATTATGATGTTTCTATTTTAATAAATGCATACATTTACTGTATATCATTCTCTTGCTTTACTTTAAAAAGCTATTAAGTGAATATATGACATTCATGATTTTATAGTTTAAAAACATAGTTTTATAGTTTAAAAGTATAGTTTTATAGTTTCCTATAATGTACAAGTAAAAGCCCTGGACGGATCTGAGTTTGAGTTCTGGCCACCGCTCTGAGAATTAAGCATCTCCAGCTTCGGGGTGATAATGCCCCTGTGTTCCTCCCCACATGTGCACAGGGCATTTAGTGCAGTGCTGGGCATTTAGTAAGTACCGAACGACCTGTGCTGTCATTTACAGGCTCATCAGTACCAGCAGGTGGAGGTCCTTGGTATGGCAATGAGATTATGGACACCTTTGGATCATCCAATTAATAATAAGGACCATATTTAAAAGGGGTAGTGAGTGGGTTGAAGAGGACTGAGGTCTCTGCATCTGTCATGGGGGGGGGTCCTTTGTGTCTCTGTCAAGGCTTTGGCTATATGAAGATGGCTAGGTCTGGGAGGCTTAGGGGACCCATGAGGCTGGACTGGAATCTAGACATTAATGCATAGCTAGAGCTGGAGCTAGTACTCACATGGGCATGTGACTGCAGAGAATAGTCATGAACTAAGTAATACATACAGGGGCCGGCAGAAGTAACGCCTGCTTGAGTGCAGTTGGTAGGGTAATAATATGGCTGTAATAATTTAGTTTTAATGTGAACATCTCACCTAAAATGTTATATGGTGTGCTTGAATGTTATATTACAAAATTACATGCTTATGCTTTTGTAATAAAAGGGGGGCGTTATTTGTGTCTGACCTTGAACAAAGAGGAGGGAAGGCAGAATGTAAGATCTGTTGATCAAATTCTGACAATCTTGGGTGTAGGTCACTGTGAGCTGAGACGTGGTGGATGCCTGAATGGAGAAGGGCCTCTTCAGGGCTCAATGGACTTCAACCGCCAGCAGGGCCATCTGGTACGGTTGTGGGGATGAGTGTGAACAGGGGCACCTGGCAAAGGGGAAAGTTGTGGCTGAAATCCTACCAATGCAAGTTTTGTGGCGAGGGGGCTATGTAGAGCTGGGGTCGGGGGGTCCTTTTCTATTTTTCACAACAATGAAATGATTGGGTATTACTGTTGAGCAGCAGTGTGTTGGGGGTGAGAGGAGACAGAACAGCAGAAGGGCAGGACATTTGTCACAGAGGAAATAGACAGCATAAGGGGACAGAAAGGATGAGGGCCTGGTTTAGGATCCTAGTTACTAAGGAACTTGAAGTTTGGCTGCAGAGCTGCCAGGTGGCCAAAAGAGAAGAATGCAGACATTGAAGAACTAGGATTGAATCCGGGATCTTGTAGCAGGAACCCAGGCCCAGCAGATATGTCCCGAGTCAGGGTGGAGTTGTTACTGGGGAGATCCAAGTTAGGAGATGCCCCCTCCTTGGATCTTGTCTTGTTTGTGAGAGATGAAGAACTCAAGCCATAGACAACACGTATCATGGAAATGAGGTAGCAAGTTTTATGAAATATGCTTGAGCACGAAGCTGCAAGCAGGCACCTAGCTAGTCTGAGTGCTCCAACTTCTAGGTTCTCCTCTTCCTCCCCTCTTCAGACCTTGTTTCAGAGGCTGTCTTTCCCAGATAGTGGATATGGTACATAGAAAATTTCAAGGGCTCCTCTCCTGGGCTCTCAAGTTTTTTTTTTTTTTTTTTTTTTCTTGTAATTTTCAGAACATATGGCAATCTTATCTGTGCAGGCTCAGAACTGCTGAATTAATGAGTGAGACAGGTCTTCTTCCCCCTCCCTGCCTTGGTTTTTAATCGATACAGCCTAACAGAATCAGCAGGAACCTGACGAGGCTGTCGAGTTGTTACTGGAGGGCTCCTCAGGCCCCCTTTCATTGGGCCGGGATCTGTCCCAGAGCCTGGAGCGGTGCTGACACTGCATGTGGGCATCACAGGAAGCGCCTGCAGCCAGATCTAAAGGAAACTGGGTGCAGAGAGGCCAGGCAGGCTGGGTCTGTGCGTATGTGCCGAGCTTCTGGGCAAGTGAACTTGAAAGATTTTTCTTCCTTGGTGTTGTATGGTACTGAGATACCCACAGGGTTTTTACACATGGTGGATAGAAAAATGCTTCCAGAATTATTGCCAGCTGTACTTTTTTCTAGTAGATTGTTGGGGGGAAGAAAAACCAGTAAGAGAGCCTAAAATAAAAATAGGACCATTTTCAAGTGACATTCCATAGGTTGTCTTTTGTGCGGTTGTTTCTATAAGCCATGCTGCCGTGGTTGCGCTGGGGCTCAGGGGTGTACGCTGAGTGAACCAGGTGCCCTCTCATTTGACTCTGGTGCATACTAAAGGTTGAGCGTCACCGCTGTGAGACACTCAGCAGAGCCACAGAGAAAAAAGATAATAGATTTACTAAATTCCAAAAGAATGGGATTGGGAAGAACAAGGTTGGGAGTAATACAGTTTAATTGCAGCACAGTTTGTGACTATAACCTTTCTCTCCATTTCACCAACACCTAGAATTGATACTGCTTAAGGAGCTGGTGGAAGAGACAGATTAGAGAGACATCTGTAATGTTCAGCGTGGTTTCGGAAGGCTAGGCTTGTGCTCATTTGTAAAAGCTCATGTTGGAGGAGAGGCATGGGCTCTGGTCTGGAGGATAAAGGTTTGAGTCCTGTTTCTGCTGCTTATCAGCTCAGGAAAGTTACTGCTATGCTCAGAGCTTTGTTTTCCTCATCTGACAATGAGAATTCTAAGTTTACCAAACCCCTCACAATTGTGAGGGTTACATGAGACAGTTCACCCAAAGCATTTTTCACAGGCCTTGGTACATGCTAAGCATTCATATTATTTATCCATTTATTTATTTTTAGAGAGGGGGGAAGGGAGGGAAAAAGAGAAGGAAAGAAGCATTGATGTGAGAGAAAAACATTGTTCGGTTACCTCCTGCATGCTCCCCAACCGGGGACCAAACCCACAACCTAGGCAAGTGCCTTGGCCCGGAATCGAACTGGTGACCTTTCTCTTTGAGGGATGATACCCAACCAACTAAGCCACACCAGTCAGGGCTCTTTTATTTTTTAATTTAGTGCTTTTATATCAATGATTCTAATCAGCCATTATTTACTGGGCATTTTCCATGTGCTCGGCATTTAGGATAAAAAAAATAATAATACAGACTTGTAGTTATAGGATCTGTAACTGTATTCAACAACTATCCACTTACCATCTTCTATGTGACAGGTGTTATCATAAGTGCTGGAAATAGAATGATAGATAAGACAGTCCCACTGTCACAGAGCTTTCCGCCCAGTAGGGTAACTGCTGTAATTTCTGTCGTGGTCTCTGTTTCAGTAACTCCGCCCTGGCCCCCACCGTTCTTTCCATGCTCTAGTGTCCTCGAGCAGCGATTCTCACACTTTAGTGTGCACAAGAACCAAGCTGAAAGGTGCTTGTTTCAACGCACGTACCTGCGCCCCAGACATTCAGATCGAGTAGGGAATGTCAACAAGCCCAAGCTGGCGCTGACCCGCAGACCTGCACTTGCGGAACGCGGGCCTAGAGCCACTTCTCTTACACCAGTAACTGACTGCAGCCCTGTGAGGAAGTTACGGATTAGAATTCTCTCCTTTGACTTCCCCTAATGCTTTTTATTTTAAGAGACAGGATGACACCAGAAATAAAACCCTGAGAATAAAGTGGTCAGACCTTAAGTCTATTTCTGTCTGACAGCTCACCTCAGAACCTTTCAGTTCCCTCAGTAATCAAGAGCATTCCCCCACACCCACTTATAAAGCCTGTTTTGGTCCTTAAGTGAAGTGGATATATAGTGTTTTGTGAACAAATAAAATGTACTTTTATTTTTAAAGAGAAGAAAAGACTATGGCCAAGACCGAGCTCCCTTACACATATGTAGGTTATTTTTGTATTGGGTTACATATAATTGAAGAAGAAATAAATGTTTGATCTCTGCCAGTGAGTCCTACTCTCCCTTGAGGCCCTCTGCTCACACTTTAGATAAATAATTGCTTTCCCGATGTAACCGTAAAGTATGTCTTAGGGAACCTGGCCTTAGGAGCAGCTGCAGCCAAGAAGCTGGCGTTGGTCATATTTAACGTCAAGAAATGGAAAACTTGTTTGTTTTAGTAAATGAAGCTATATTGAAGGGCCTTATAATTTTTTTTAAAGCAGGCATTCTATCTGGTTTTCTGTTGAAGAATTTCGCCCAAAGCAAAATGGTCATTCAATTTATAAAATATAATTAGAGAATTTGTTTATTTATGGAAGCTTTTTCCTATGAGTAAGCAGAGGAACTATACGTTTATCACAAGGATATCGTGGCTGGTCCAGCTATTTTGCAACTTAAATATGGACACTTTGAACTGCTCCTGAAATATGAGAGGATGGCTAAGCCTTTGAAGTTTTCCTCAGGTGCTGTATGCAGTGGGTCTTCAGAAGTGGGTTCGTTTTACTTTTTGCAGGAAAAAAGAACATTCCCTTACACTTCTTTGTTTTCAGCTAAACAACATTTGTGAAGGAAAAACAATGAAAATGTGTGTTACTCAAACTTCTGAGGTCTGCGAAATAATACATAAATTTCCCAAAGAATGTGTTTTGGGTGACTGGTAAGCAAACTGAACTGTAAATACTGTTTTTTCTCTAGGTCACATGCTATCTTATCTTAGATGTAAATATGTCTTTAAAAAATTGCTGATACTGGTGTCATCCTTGTTGGGTGTTTGAATAAATGATGTTATTCTGAGTGGAGCCTTAAGTATTTAATTTGAGTATTTAAGTAGTTGTTTGGTGACTGATTTGGCCCATGGTAAAATGCCTTCCTTCGAGGACAGTCTTAAACATATCCTACATTCATGTTTGGGTGATACCTACATGGAAAATAAACAGCATTTTGCTGGGGTCAGTCAAAAGGACACAAGCCAAGCCCACATCAGCTCCCTGTCAGCACTGATAGCTCTATCTTGTCATCATGAAGCATGGCATGTGGCCTCTGGCCGCAGTGTTTAATGATGTCACCTCTCTCACATACACAGTGAGTTGCCTTTTAGTGCCCAGCTGGAGTCCAGTTCCTTGACTGTTCTCAGTTCATCCAGCACAAGTGGAGGAAGGAAAGCTACTGTTTGTTGAACACATTGCAAGGGCCAGCCTCTGGGCCAGCTATTTTGTCTGTCTCTGCGTCATTAACCACTTCAGCGATGCGTTTGACATCCCAAACACCTTGCTGTCTTGAACTTTTACTCTGACAATCCCAAGCCTTAATTCTCTCCATCACTTAGGTTTTACCAATGATTTCTCAAGAAACAGAGAACCACACTATTTTTTCCCCACTAAATATTATGTAATTTATTTCTTGCTTTTTACCAAGATGAATTTAAGGTGATATTTAAAATACCCCACAATACATCAAGATAGCGTATATCACACTGCGTGAGGGAGACAGACCAAAGCGGACAGGGAGGCACAGGCCCGTATATCTCTCACATGCTTTGCTCCCTTCGGCATCAGCGGATGCTGGACTTTCTGCTGGAGCAACACCCAGTTGCGTCTTCCTGCCAGACCAATAAGAATACAGCACAGGCTGCATTCAGGGTAGGCCAAATATCAATTTGGCTTTCTCCAAACACATGCATTCAGCTGCATAGCAAAAGGGAACAGCTGGCTTTCTGTTTATGCACACAGACCCCACAAAAATCCCGAGACTGAAAATCTGCCTTCGTAAGTGGAGGGCAGGAAAAGACCAAAGAAAATGGCTGGCTACTCCAGTCTGGTAATAAGAGAGTTTATTAAGGGAATCTGACATATGATGTGAGACAAACTGGATGCAACCAGAACAGCAGGAGTCTAAGATCAGAAAGAAAAATATTTAGTAGGTATTTGAATCGATCTTTTCCTGCTATGACAGCTACACTTGCAGCCTGAGTTTTAGTTGTTAATGTGGCCACAGTCTTTGGAACGCAGCCAGGTTGTTGAAACCGTGCAGTTGGCCAAGGGAGGTGGTGCTTCCTGACATGAAGGGCTTCTCCCTCCTTTCAATAGTGTGTGTCTCAGCCCATGTACAGTGTGCCTCCACACGTCCTGACTGCATTAGGGTAACTAACGAACCCATCAGAGTCTGAGCAGCTTCTCCCCACCCACAGGTGTGAAGTAACTGACTCATTCTTGGGGAACGTCCCACGGACGGTAGGGCTTGGTGCTCCCTTTATCATGGTTTGTTGGTTTAGGGCAAACATTGGGACTACTGCTGTGTCCTTTGTTTTCCATACCTTTACCCTATTGGGCACCTCAGCCTCAGTTGCCAGCCTGGTGTACGGAGGAGCGCGGCCCACAGGTTAGGCATTTAAATGTATTGACGCTTGGGAAAGCACCTTCGTCCACCAGACAAAGTGGGTTTTCTAGTTAGTAACTCAGTCTGTTGCTTAAGGTCTCCATTTTTCTATTCCATCAACCCAGCTGCCTATGGGTTGGAGAGGGCAGCAATTTTCAACCAGTGTGCCACAAGAATTTTTAAAACACACAACACCTGACTATTTAGTCAGGGGCACTGACCTCTTTTCCCTCAGACTGTCAAATAAAAAAAATGACAAAACCAACACAACAATAGCAGTCTGATGTGAATGAATCAAATATCTACCAATCTTTTTGGTCAGATTGGCTGAAAGTATAATACATTTTCTGTTGTGCTGCAGAATTTTAGTAGTCTGTGTATGCCACAAGATGAAAAAGGTTGAAAATCGCTGCTATGCGAGATGGAACCTCCATTCAACAACGGTACTGACTGGGTCACTGCATTTTTAAAGGCAGCGCTGGCCCTTAGCCATGCCCGCTCTTCTGGTGTGCTCACACTGTCATGTCAGCTGATGGGCTAGTTGTTAAGTGGGTATTGTTGTCAGACCATCTGCTTCCCGGTTTCTTGGAGGTGTAGATGCCTCCTGCGCAGGCATATGGGAGAAAAGATGCTCCTGTGAGCCCAAATCTTGTCTCCATAAAGGTGTGTTCATAATTGTCCACCCCTCCATTTCCATTGTCCAAACCATAAAGTTACTCACTTTAAAATGGCCCATCTGTTAGTATACAGGATAGTGGTCAAGGTCATGCGTGATTACCACCCAGACAGCTCCTAATTCAGCCCGTTGTTCCTGTTCCCACCCAGATAGTACTGGGGGATGGTTGGATGGCAACCGCCCTCCGGGTAGGTGGGTTACGCTGCTGGAGCCGTCGTCCACCAAGCTCCAGCTGGACCTTCCCGTATTCCTTCTTTGCAGACTCAGGGATAGGAGTAGGAACACTTGGAGGATGTGTACCTTCAACAGGGCCTAATAATTACTGCATCTCTAAAGAAAGAGGACTCTTGGGCAGGGTGCTCCTCTGTTGTGAGCAAGCGTGCCATTTAGTGAGTGTAGGAGTCTGAGCTGGGGACAGGCAGGTCGGTGGAACATGTTGTCTGTTTACTCCTTGATGGGGAGGGAAGTTCTTATGCTAACTGGCTGCTCTTTGGTAAGAGGTTCCACTTGTAGGACACTGCATTCATTGTCAATAATTGCCGTCCTATTGGGGTGTATCTGATATCTGCCTGCTTCTATAATTGGGACCAAGACCCAAGGGGCATTCTTTCCTCTTGTTCTTGCCAGAATGCCCAGCCCATGCCTTTCAGAGCTACTGAGACATGTAACTCAGATGGCAACCTAGCCTGGAAGACTCCAAGAAATCGAATCTGTTTCACCACTACTGTTGCCTTCTCAAAGGCAGCCTGTTCTTCAGCCCCCTAGTCCCACATATGTCCTTAATTAGGTGACACAGTGGGTGAAGACATTGTGCTGGGTGGAGTATAAATGCTTACCTGTACCCCACAATTCCCACAAAATCCTGTACCTCTTTCACATTTTTTTTTGGGGGGGGGATCAGTTAGGCTAGTACTTTGGCTGTGAGAGCCTCAGAGACAATGGTCTTACCCAACCAAGCGTTTTCAAAGGACTTGACTGTGGTGCCTGGACCTGGAATTTTCCATGTATTCACTGTCTATCCTCTCTGTTGTAGGTGGTCCAGTAAAGCCTGCAACGTTTTCTGTAGAAGTAAATCTTCACAGGTTGACATTATATCATCAAAATAATGAGCCCATTTCACAGAGATCAGGAAGGAAAACAATGCCAAGTTCAAAGCCACCATCCCATGGCAAATGGTAGGGCTAAGTAAATACATTGAGGGAACACTTAGAAGGAATGCCCCAAGTGGGAAACATTTTTCTAACAATTTGTCACTGTGAGGCCATCAGCCTTGCAGCAGGGGAGGGCTTCAAGCCCTCCAAAAGATAATACATACAAGAACATAATGGATAACCCACACTGAGTGGCAGCTGAATGAAGTCAGCTTAAATGCACTAAGTGAATGAAGGGATGCAAGTACTGAGAAACGGGGTTTTCCAGTGAGCCTGTAGAGCCAAGTGGCTGTCTTGGGTTTCCCATAGCCCCAGCTATTCGTTTAATTGACAGCCATTGTTTACCTATTTCAATTTCCCTAATTCAAGAGCAGAGTATTGTCACATTACAAGGACATCAGGATGGCAACAATCTGGCAGTGATGGGGTCATTTTTGCAGAAGGAGGGTGGACTTCATCCAAATGTGCCACAGTCTCTACAGATTTTGTTGCTGCTGCCTTTTGGTGAAAGTCAGCTTGGGCGTTTCAAATGCAGAAGGTTAGCTTTTACTGTTGAGAAGATTCAGTTTTCTTTAGTAATCAAAGACCTGACTTATAATATTTTAATTCACTTAATTAAACCCTTTTAATTTCAGCCAGACAATGCATTAACATTTTTTTCTCCAAAGATTTCTTTTCATAAACCTACAATTACTGCTAAAGCTTTCACCTAAAATCCTTTTATTCTACTTAAATCTATTTATCAGTTCTTAACATTTATGTTTAGGTTACCCACAAAACTTCATGAGACCATAGACGAAATAAGTCTTCATTCTAAATTGTTATTTTTGCTGATAAGTTTATAAGCTTAGGTAAAGACATGTCTATTTTAATTAAGCCAACAAACAAACTAGTTTTAATACCAGATATTTTCCTAAATCTCTTGATCCTGTAAGGCATTTGGATTGGTTTCTATACCTCTGAAAATTTTAGAATACCCAATCCTTAATTTATATGAGTTCTTAATTCCTGTAAGCCAATTAAATGTAGCTCTTTTACCAGTTTCCCCTACAAATGCTCCCCCGCCCCTAAAGCTCATTTCTTTGGTCTCCTAACTGGATCACCAATTGTTAGTATATACAGACCCAGGGGAAAGCTCCAAGAGTAAATATATACCTTCACAAGTGTAGGGCCGGAAATGACCAAGAGTAGGGCTGACTACTCCAGTCTGGCAATTAATAGAGTTTTTAAGGGAGATTTACATAGGAGGAGATATGTCCTGGGCAACTGCAAGACAAAATAGATTCCTGCGCCCACCTGGCAGGTGCCAAAGAATTAATAGGGTAAAAATGGGTGGGGGTGAGGGGATAGTCACAGGACTAGTACGTGAATGCTACCAATCGTGGGAAATAATGTGCTTGACCAGGTTGGGGCAACAGCCTGTTCCAGGGCCCAGCATGTAGTGGGAAGCAGGGGAAGGGGTGCTGATTTAGGTCAGAATGAACATGGATTCTGATCAGACAGTCTCTAAGTGGGGTTTGCACTAAGCAATCACCCGCTTCTGTCCTGGGTCCAGTTTGGGGGTCCAGTAATGGTCATGTTATAGAATATTCTCTCTTCTATTCTTTACATTTAAAATACACAAGTGTACTCAGCACATATTTTGTGTCATGTCTTGTGCCTATCACTTTAGGCAATCCATCTAGCAGCCCAAAGACGCAGCTCATGTGCTCTCACCAGTAAGCATGCTATTTAAGGTCTGCCAAGCCAGGAACTATGTGGAGTTGGGCTGTAAACCCTGTCGTCTGATTTCAGCCAGAGTTGACTCTTCATAGGGATTGTGTATACTAAATTAGAAGTATGTGTAAACTAAAATTGGCTCATTTCATTTATTTGCTTTCCTCTGACTTAGCCTTCATTTTTAACTGATTTATAACAGTGGCATGTGGGGTGGTGGCTGTCTTCATAGTGGTGATAAGCAATAGGTGCGGCACGGGAGGCAAGGTTACCCGCCTTGACTAGGTAATTATTACAGGTTAGCAAACAGCCCCCACACTTAGTAGTTCCAACTCTAGCAGAGCCCAGCACAATTACAACATTTGTTAAGATGACCTTCATTATCAAGAAAAGTTTGAATTCTGTTCGGTGTGTTCTACTAATGAAGGCAAAGGAGTGCTTTATTTTAAGATTTCCATGTACATTTATTTAGCCATTAAAATGGAGGCAGAATTACATATTTGGAAATGCCTGCAACTAGTCTCACACACTCTGCACTGCACTGCCCTGGTTAATAGTTAGTAGTAAGAGAGTGGTAGGTGCAGTTGTCTAGATGAACCAGAAACTTGAAGAAAGGGGCAAAGAAATTATATAGCTGTTTAAAGTCACGTGCATTGAAATAGAAGATCTATTATGGAGCCATATATACTACATTTGGGGATTTTTGCATTTAATTTCATGTGGAAATGAGAAATTATTTCTGTCTTTGAAGTAAAAGTGGGAACCAAATAAATGTGTTTTAGGTATATATACATATATAGGTATATATATACATAGGTATATATATATAGGTATATATAGGTATATATACCTATATAGGTATATATATACATAGGTGTATATATATATATAGGTATATATAGGTATATATACCTATATAGGTATATATATACCTAAAACACATTTTTATATATATATAAACACACACACACACATAGGTATATATAGGTATATATATATGTATATACCTATATATGTATATATACCTAAAACACATTTTTATATATATATATAAAAACACACACACACACATATACATATTCTCTAAAGGTTTTTTTTCTCCTTTATGTTTGAGAAAGGATTGTGTCAAGGTCTTTCTGCCTACCAATGTGCAATGAACTGTACTGTCATTTAATACAAAAGCAGGCAAGTAGTTAACTGAATTTACCCGTGCTATGATATTGAAAAATCACAAAGATGCATCTAAAGGTGTATTAAAGTTGAGAATGTGGGAACTATTTTTAATGGCTTTTTTCTCAGATTTTTATGAAATTAGAAAAGGACTTGTAAAAATTGTAATGTGCAACACTGAACAGTCATTTCAAGCACGGAAGTGACCCTTTACATCGGAAGGCATGTATTCACTTCCTACTGAGAGAAAGCAGATATTCTTTGATGTTTTTGGAAAAAGGTTTTCAGTATAGAGTAGATGTTTAAAATTTTGTTCCAAATGATTTTTTTCTCACCTAACATGAGAAAGTCGTAGGGAAGACACTAGCTTTGAAACAATGGAACTATTGAGTGGCCTACACATGTGATATGTTGTGTTGATGAAAGGTAAGAGGATGAGAAATAGAAAAAAAAAATACTCTTTTTCTGCATATTTAGTGGGTATTTTGAAAATAATAGGCCTGTATCATTTTCTTGTGCTTTCCCTTTCTACATGTTTATTCAGCATCCTTACGTTGGAGCCAGTGGGCAGAGCCATCTGTCTGACTGCCTTGCCCTCGGACTCCTTGTGTTTCAGGTGGGCCAGCCATGCGAGGGTGCCTCGTGGCCATATTCCTGAGTGCTGTCCTCCTCTATTATGTGCTGTACTGTATATTATGGAGAACAGATGTCTATGGGTAAGTTTTGTTTTTGCTCTTTGAAAATAACTTCCAAACTAGTCTTTCACAGACACACAAATAATATTAGAGGGACCTGTCAAAGAGCCCTGTCACATTTTGAAACTTTTCTAGCTTTCTATTATAAATGGAGGTTTTATCATTCTATTGCACTGTACATTTTATCTCTAACAGTTTACAAACTGATAAGTGACACCTTTTTATTGACTTTCCAGTGAAGTGGTGGTATTGACTATCTTTGGAATATAACATTCTTTATATATTATTTTATGTCCTTGAATTGATGGAGTAATTCTTGGACTCAATGGCACTTTAAGAGCCTAAAATGCTTGGATAAGAGATTGTTTAATAAAATGTAGATACTACATATAGTTTCTTTTGTTTAAAAATATTTGCTGAATGATGATATATGTATATTTTGGAATAACTTTGACTTGAAATGTCACATATAAAACTTTGAAGAAGTGAAGGTAGTTTTATTGCAGAGAAAAGTTCTCTAATGAGATTTTTACCCTTTTCCCCATTGTCAGTCCTTTGTCGAGGAATAAAGTTTTGATGACCTTTAAATCTGAATGGGTGGTAGTGTATGATTATATCAAAATAAATCACAGGACAACTTCTTGTTCTAGATGAAATTTAGCTCTTTTTGCCCATGTTTCAGTAGTAGATCCCAGATCATGTTTCTAGCTTGTTCTTCCTAGATAAAAATATAAATCAATGCTTCTGCATTTAATATCATCACTGGTTGACTGAAAAATAATTGCAATGCTCTTCATGGAAGGAAGTTAGCAAAAGGTCACTGGAAAACACCCAATGCCAGGTGAGTGGGGTTAGCCATAACTTTTAGATGTTGGACTTAAATATTGAGCTAGAGAACTTAGTCTGATTACACAGTACATAAAAATTATACCACAGGAATCCCTCTCCATCTGTGCCACACCCTGTCTTTGTCCCGCACTTAGTAATAGAAGACAAGAACAAAAGAAAAAGAAGTTACTTCCCTATTAATGCTGTTGTTGGTCATAGGAGAAATGGTAAAAACAGTGGAGAAGGTCTGAGTTCAGCACTCTTTTTTTTTTAAAAATTATTGATTGATTTTGAGAGGGAAGGAGGGAGGGAGAGAGAGGGAGAGAGAGAGAGAGGCAGACAGGCAGACAGACAAACATAGGTTTGTTGCTCCACTTATTTATGCACTCATTGGCTGCTTCTCATATGTGCCCTGAGCAGAGATTAAACCTGCGACCTTGGCGTATCAGGACAATGCTCTAACCAACTGAGCTACCTGGCCAAGGCCACCACAGTCTTGTTATCAGGATTTGAGGAATGTTCATGTTATTCCTAAGCTAATGCATCTCTCTAGTCACAGAAATTACCTCAAATGCATGTTGCTGTGAACTTTCTTCCTTAACAGCTATTAAGACAGTGGCTAGGGAGCAGGGCAGCGGCCAGTGTGGTCTCTTGGCCTTTTTGTACTGATGGTCACTGTGCAGGTTGCCAGCACCAGGAACGTCTTAAGTTTGGAGCATGTCTTTGATCACCCATGGGAAACTGTTACAACAGGTGCAGAGCCCAGGTGTGGTTGGAGTTGATATATTGGACAAAGATTCTTCTGGAAAGTTGCACAGACACACTTCTCAGCACAAAGTGGGGACTGCCTTCTTCTGTGAAGTCTCTTATGGGTGCAGCAAGAACCAAAACAAATATGCAAGAACATTCTGCAGTTGATCCTGTAGCGAAAGCAGTGCAACTTAAACCTACTAAATTTGATTTATAAAAATGGTTTCAGTAGATGAGAGACTTATGTACAAACTACATCCTCAGGAACCAGAAAAATTGTTTTGACTCAAGAGGCCAGGATCACTGTGCAAGGAGTCAGTAGTTATCTCGAAGACCCGATGGCAAGTCCGATATCTTCCAATGCTAATAAAGGCAGAGAAGCCATGGAATGGGTAATGTGCACATGAATTAAATACTGAGATTGCAGATTGACGGCTTCAGCAAGAGGGAGCGTGAGGACACTGATGGCGGCAGCAGCATTTGCAGAGAAGTGATGAAAGTTGCTGTACAACACCCAGTGGCCTGGATCTCTGCTGGCTGGCATTGTACTTATTTATTTAAAAAAAAAAAACCCTCTATTTTATGTACAATTAAGAAAAATAAGCTGAAGAAAGGCTATGTGACTTAACAAAGACACATAAACAAAAACCCTTAACAGGGTTTCTAATTATTAGTGTTTGAAATGACTATCTGGTTTTGAGGGTTCCAGTATTTATGTGACAATTTAACACTTTTTGGAAAGTACTTGGAAATTGCATATTAAATCTCCTTAAGGTAGAACTGCAATGCTTTTCTTGTACTGGAGCTCTGCCTGGCTTTGGACCAACCCCAGAACAAAGCAGAGCCACCTCTGAACACGCACGGTTGCCCTGCGGCAGTAAACTTCAAGAGGGAACTCACTTTCAAAAGAGAAATTATCTAGTTTTAAAAGATATATTAGTTTGTATAAAATAACTTCTATGAACTACCATTAACAAAAAAGACAGTGTTTTATAGTTAGCAGGCTGGCCCTCAATCCACTGAGCCACACCAGCCAGGGCCAAAAAGACAGTGTTTTAATTTGGTACTTGAGTGACATTTTTGGAGTGAAAAATATCACTCAAGTAATATATAACTCAAAAATGTGATTTTATTATATTAAAAGAATTCTGTATTATTTGCCCAAGTTTTGTAACTTAGTGAAGGTATTGCCTTCCTTGGATTTGTACTTTATGACTTAGTAGACTGTATTGTGGGCTGGTTGTGTTAACTGAAAAAATAAGTCATTACTGGAATTTTGCAGCTCTCTGAACTTAAACAGAAGGGCAGCTGTTGACATCTTTTAGCATTTAGGTAATTCACATTTGCCTAAGCTGAAAATTACCATGTGTAAAATTATGGTTCCGTAATTGCTAAAGCATGAGATGTTAGGTTATTTGAATATAATTACTTTTTGAAGTAATTGTGACCACAAAAAATCTTTTTTACATGAGGAAGAGCTGAATGTCAGTTGAAGTTACTCAAGTGATGTCTTTATCTGAGGCATGAAACCTAGGCACTTAATGTTTTAATACGGGGCCACTGCGGAGGTGAGGGTGGTGGGAGAGAAGAAAAGTAGGAAAGAAAGTACTGGCCCGAAGGAGCTGCTATGTGAACTGCTTTGCAGCTTTTGTTTATGGGAAATCCTCACTCTGGGTGTCAAAGGCAGCCGCACTCTGAGAAACAATCCAGGAAATGTATTCTGTTTCATATTTTGTAGTGGTTAATTATCAACCAGTAAAAAATATCTTTGAAACTTGTAATTGTTGCTTATAGAGTATTTTTGTTAAATGGTGATTAGCTCTTGCCTTTATTTTACAATGCTTGGCGTGATAAACTTCTAGTCAGGTTTTCTATAGAAGAAACCAGCTAACATAAACCACAGAAATAGTATACCAAACTATTTGAAAAATTAGTGTTTTTCTGCTTGAAAATATTATATTGTTTAGCTTAAGATTTCTTAGGGCATTTGTAGAAGCAAGTGAAGTTCAATAAGGGTTTTGATTATTTTTTTGCAACCAGAGGTGGTTTTTACAATTGGTATAACATTTCAGCTAAACAAAACAATGCTAAACACTGATATTTAATAAAAAGCTGCCATGTATAATTTCTGTAAATTATACTTGTTCTGAAAAAAGGCATAATGAATGCACTGGTGGTAAAAAGATTTCACACACACAACTATTAAGACAGATCATTGTCTTTTGTTAAAGCCACTCAAAGTTTGTCTTCACAATCTAAAATAGTTTGCTTTATATTTCTTAACAACCTTATAAATACCCTTTATTTTGCCCTCTGAATATAGTTTTTTTAAAAGGTTTTATTTATTTATTTTTAGAGAGAGGGGAAGGGAGGGAGAAAGAGGGGAAGAGAAACATCAGTGTGTGCTTGCCTCTCATGTGTTCCCTCCTGGTGACTTGGCCCACAACCCAGGCATGTGCCCTAATTGGAAATCAAACTGGCGACCCTTTGGTTCGCAGGCTGGTGCTCAATCCACTGAGCCACACCAGTCAGGGCTGAATATAGTTTTTATGACCTGATGTGTTGGTCCACCATATTTATGTATCTTCCTTATGTATAAATCAAGGAATTCTTGCCATTTATAGTATTTACAAAAGATGTTTCTTTGCATGAGGGTGTTCCTAGCCACATATGAGGGGGGACCCAAAAAAACCACAGAATTTATTTATTAAAAAATTGTGTATTTATTCTTGCATGTTTAAACTTAAGTCACCTTCAAAGTATTGGGTTGGCCAAAAAGTTAATTCAGTTTCCCTGTAAGATGGCTCTAGTACCACTTTGTTGTCTTTAACTTCATTCAGAACAATTTTGTTAGACTGTATTGTGACAGCTGTCATGTCAGTGTGTGTTTAAAACAACTTGTCAAGAGAAAACTATCCAACTGCTTAGATTTTTCTGAAGTCAGAATGGGACTTGACTCTCCCCACCTCCAAGAAATATATATCAAAATCAGTGAATTTTTGGCGTACCCATTTTAATATGGAAGATGGAAGAAAATATGCAACATTTTTGGCATATTATGCTTTATTATTTCAAGAAAGGTAACAACACAACTGAAATGCAGAAAACGATATGTGCAGTGTATGAAGAAGGTGCTGTGGTGGACCGAACATGTCCAAAGTGGTTTCTGAAGTTTTGCGCTGGAGATTTCTCACTGGACAATGCCCACAGTTGGATAGACCAGTTGAAGTTGATAGCGATCAAACTGAGACATTAATTGAGAACAGTGTTATGCCATGCAGGAGATAGCCGACACACTCAAACTATCCAAATCAATAACATTATTCATGAAAATGAAAAATGTCTTTTATTTTACAGAAAAAAAGCCTGCATGGACTTTTTGGCCAAATCAGTACTCTCCATTTCATGCAATACACCTATTGTAATGTTTTTTCCACTGCTCAAAACAGCTTTTGGACTCATCAACTTTGATACCTTTTAGTGCTTCTGCTATTTTTGTTTCACTTCTTCCACATTGGCAAAAGGTGTCCCTTTGAGAACTGTTTTCATCCAGGGAAACATAAAAAAAGTTGCTGGGGTGAGATCCAGTTAGCAGGGAAGGTGGGGCATGGGGGTCATGCCAGTTTTGGTCAAAAACTGCTGAACACTCAGCGTGGTGTGGGCAGGTGCACTGGTAAATCACCCATCATGAAATGGGCAAACATGTTGAAAGAGTCTTCAAAAACAATTCACTGAAGCCGAACACAGCCTCTCACAACAACACCAGCTGGTACGCTGATACAGATGGGCTCCTAGAATACTCACCTAGCAGGGAATCTTGTACTACAAGGAGCCCGCCCACCAGAAGATAATTCTGTTTTTGTTTTTTTAGGGTCCCCCCTCATAGTTTGAGAATTTGGCACTTCTATCTATAAGGATTCTGTTTTGCCTCAAAATTGAAAATTGGGTCTATCCATGGGGAGTTTAGACTATTTCAGTTTGAATCTTGTGAGTTATAGAAGAAAATGGATTAGTTTTCTTTTTAGATTGATTTTTCACATAATTGATTGTCATTAAGATGCTGTTATATTAAGCTGTTTTCCTCTTCCCTGGCTAAGTCTGGATCCTGCTACCCTATCCCCTTCATTTGTTTTTGTTTTCTCTGTCTTTCACAATACCCTTTTAAATTGTGGAGACAAGTGCTCCATTCAGGAGACACACAGGCCCAACCTGTGCCAAGAACTGAGGAGAGTTAGATATGACTCTCAATAGTGTGATCTGAGGAGTCACCAGATCACAAGGCCCGATGTGTGCACCCTGCTCAGGCCGGGGTGTCTGTGGTCTTTGCAGCTGGTAGGTGACCCAGATGGGCGTAGAAGATCTACAGCCGTATGCATGTGGGTGAACTGGGTTTCTCAGGCTTTTGGGGACTTCTGAAAGGCAAACCAGCTCGTGGCTTCCACAGTGCGGTAACCCAGGCCCTGCTGGGAGGGTCCTTTGATTCACCTCTTTTTGACCCACTTGCGGGTCCCTCACCACCTCAGCCTTTCTTCTCTGTCTTGCCTTGCCTCCGCGAATCCTCAGATGTGTGCAGGACTTGGAGAAGTTACTCTTCTTCCTCAGGGGCAGCTGTGAGGACTTTGGTTTCCTGCCTGAGAAGCCTCTCAGTGGTAGCACGAAGTGGGTTCCCAGGGCATTTGCTTCCCTTTGGGCCAGCTGCCGGGTTCTGCTTTCTGACCAGCGTTTCTGTTTCTGTCTTATAGGGTGCCACCTGTGGAAATGAAACGGAGAAATAAGATCCAGCCTTGCCCCTCAAAGCCAGCTTTTGCCTCTCTCCTGAGGTAAACATATAAGAGAAACTGTGGCATACAAAAGGTTCAGAATGTGTCTGCAATCATTTTCCATATGTGTTTACTTTTTTCCATACAACTCTTAGCAGTAGAGAGTGGACACCCTGCATTTAAGGAAGAGCTTTGACTGTCCTGTCCCTTTTTGTGCTTTTGGTCAGAGCCCTGCGCGTATTTTAAGAAAAGGCATTGAAGAACTCAATCAGACTAGTGTTCCGTTCACACAGGTGAGATTAGAGAGGTCTATTTGTGTTTGATCACAAAAAAAACGAACCGGTTTTCAGGGCTGTATTCTACCCCCTTGTTTTCCCACATTATTTTTTATCTTTATTTCGTGCCTTCTTCTCCCTTGCCTCTAGGTTAAACTCTACATTTAGAAATTTTTCCTGACTTTAGCTGACCTTTAATGACCTACCTATTCATCTGTATGGAATATAAATAATGACTGTTCATTATGGTTGTCAGGACTTGCAGGGAATTTGTTCTTCCCTTCACAAGTATTTTCCCCCTGTTGCCTCAATTTTAACAGGCTAATCAAAATAATTCTAGATAAAAAGGAATAAATGATGGTTTAGTTGGGGCATGCTTAATTGTGTAAAATAGATATAAGTGGTTTTTTTACTATTTTATCTATTAAGGATCAAAAATCAAATTTTCTGTTTTTATTTTGTTTTGTTATATTACTGCACCTTTGCATTACTGGTTCTTTACATTTTGGGGGCTACAAGTCCCCTGAGAATGTCAACCAACTCTCTGGAAACCTGTAGGTCTCTGAACTACTTCTGCACGTGGTTATGGGTGAGCCACAGCTGCTCATGGTCTGTCCAAGGGGTTGTGTCCAGTTAGGGCCACTGAGAGGCTCAAAGAGTGACCTTATACTTTTTCAACCATGCCCTGTATTAAGAAATACATTTTATTTTGTAACTTAGTATACATGCATATTTATAGTAAGAAAGAATTTTACCTTTCTTATTCCAGATGCCCTGTATTCTGTTCTATTTACTTAAAATATATATTAATCATGACTCACAAAATTGGTTTCATGAACCACCTATGGATTGCAGACTGCAGGTTTAAAAGGCTGGTCTAGAATCGAGGTATTCTTTGCCTTTAGTGAAAAAGGGTATTTCCTTTCTGAGAAAGACCTGAGGGGTTAAAATATTTATGTAGCGATGCTCAGAGGGAGCAGACTTCTACAGTTTACTTGAAGAGTAGATGTGAATTGTGTTAGCTGGGGGCAGTAGCACTCAGGAGAAGCCCTGCTGGGAAGCCTGGAGTGGTGCCTGCAGGACTGTAAAGAGGACACCTTTCCTCAGAGTTAAGCCTGGGTATGGATTTCAGCTTCGTCAGATATGGGTCAGTGACCCCAGATAATGCTGTGGAGTTCCTTCACTTCTCATAGCTTCAATTTCTTTGTCTAAATTGATTAATAGACTTTACCTACCTTCCCAGGCTTTTGTAGGTGTTACAGTAGCAGAAATGTTATGTCATGTGATACATTATAATACAATGTAATATACAATGTAAGGTATAAGTATTACAGATAAGGCTGATATTTATTGAGCCCCTACTCTGTGTGAGACATGGTGCTAAACTACTATTTCATTCAGAAATAAAATATAAGTCATTTAGCACAAGCCTTGACTGGCATTAATCATCGGTCATCATCCTCATCAACCCCTTCACCTCCAAAGAACAGAGTCCTTTACTGTGTTGCTCTCAGGGGGCAAAGTCATCTATGGTTCACTTTCCCAAGCTGGGAAGATCTTGAGTCTCCTCTCAATCCTATGTCAGGTGACCTGATACTTAATCTTCTCAGAGCAGATCCCAAACTTGAGCATCGATCCTGGTATACATGTGAACAACCAAATCTGGGAAATGCATTATGTCTAAAGCAGGAAGGGCCTGTGTTCCTTAGTCTGAATACCTGTAAGTCTGTAGCTCAGCTCTGAAGATCTTAAACTCTGGGACTTGCCCTAGGCTAGTGACACATGAGTGGCAAAGCCCACATAAAACTGCAGCTAGTTCAACCCTAGTGTACTGCTGTTGATTTCCCTTCTGTCATGTAGCTTCTGAACGTCAGGAGCACTCTCATGTCTACCCGCAGTTTTCAGACTAAGAAAATGCAAAAGCAGTAAGTCTGGAGAGATGGGGCCCTGTGTAGGGTGTGGGCTAAGGATTAGCTTGATTAGCTCTGCAGCATGCTGTCCTTCAGGTAGGTAACGATAGCATTTTAGTATGAGTGTTGCCTGTTTCTTTAATTTAAAAAAATCATTTTCTATGAGATAATGGTTGCATCAAGAATTAATTTGGAGTTCAAATTCATTCAATCATTTATTAAATGTGTGTTGCCTGCCTACTCTGCCAGGCACTAAAAGTGAGAAAAGCCAGAGACACCCCTACGCTTATCAAACTTTCTTGTCTGAGAGAAGCCCCAGAGCAGGGATTCCTTCAGGCCAGAGCAGGCAGTGAGAAGACAAATGCCTCTGGTTCTTGTTCTTGAGTAGGTCTTTATATAATGACATCAGGAGTGTGGTTCTGGCTACATCTCATTTTAATGTACTTTTTATTTTCATAGCTGACACTTTCATACATATGCTTGCCTTTACATTTGGAAGTGGCTCAGCATCAATATTTTTATTTTCCCTTATTAGTTCCTTTCTTTCTTCCTGTATGTGGCTAGCATTTTATCACTTGGTGTTGGTTTGTTTTAAAATTTTGTTCCCCCAAACTGCACCCCCTTAGCTGTGCTGTAATTCTGGTTCCGCTACCTGGAACGTGTTTCCATGCTGGTTTGTAGTTTCATGCTGTATCCCATTCTATGTAATATTTAAATACTGATTAAGTGATTCTAAAGAATTAAAAAAAATAATTATACATTCAGGTAGTCAATATAACAATATGAGTGATATGCTACAGTGATTTTCAGTTGTGACTTTAATAGCCTAGAGGTGTTAGAGGCATTTGCGAAACGTCATTCTTTATCCTTATCTTCCAGGTTCCATCAGTTCCATCCTTTTCTTTGTGCTGCTGACTTTAAAAAGCTTGCTTCCCTGTATGGTAGTGATAAGTTCGATTTGCCCTATGGGATAAGAACATCAGGTCAGTAATGTTATTCTTGCCTGCCCTATGAAGTGTGAGTGGGGTTTGATGTGAACCACATGTTTATAATTTTAAGGCTATTTAATCTTTCTAATTCATTATGATTCCTAAAGAATCTGATTTGGGAATGGGAAAAAGGGAATCAATTTTAACATATAAATCCCTTTGAGGCATGTAGAATGAAAGAATAAAAGACGTAGGTTTTGTTGTTGTGTGGTTTAGACACTGCCTTTTACTTTTCTTTTGTCACCGTATTGTCACTGAGTTCTGATGCCTTACCTTATTCCAGTTTAGAATTAGCAGGATAAATCTGTGTGTTAAGTTCCTTCTGATCTCCCATTTCACCTTTTTTACTTGTGAGTTTTATTTATTTCATCAGCAAGTTCTAGCTCCTTGACCAATTTTAAAAATTTAATTGAGCCCTGGCTGCTGTGGCTCAGTGGACTGAGTGTGGGCCTGGGAACCAAAGGGTTGCTGGCTCGATTCCCAGTCAGGGCACATGCCTGGGTTGCAGGCCAGGTCCCCAGTAGGGAGCGTGCAAGAGGCAACCACACATTGATGTTTCTCTCCCTGTCTTTCTCCCTCCCTTCGCCTCTCTCTAAAAATAAATAAATGAAATCTTTTAAAAAATTTAATTGATGGAAAATTTATTTTTGCTAAATTTAGACAGAAATATTCCATCTACTAATGAGGAGACACTTTTTTCCCTGCTTACATGTAATTGGCCTTATACCTCTACCTTCTCAATTTCCAAGAGACTCTAAAAGCCCAGAAGGTGACAAGCCTACAGTTTTCTGAGTTAGAGGTTGCTTATTTAACTAATCCTGTGTGTATGTGTGTGTGAATGTTTTAAAAATATATTGCAGAAAGTTTGATAGTTCAATAAGGTTTAAACTTTTTGCATATTGATTTCTATACTGATGTCAATTTCAGAATCATTTGATACTTCTAATTTGGGGGTTACTTTTTAATGATTGTTTTCCCATTAAGCTTCTTATTTTTCTGGGTTTTTTTGGCACGTGTCCTTGGAGTGTTTACCATTTGAGTATGCCTATTAAGTAGTGCTGGCTAAATGCAATTGTATCATGAATCTTCATCACAGAAGAAATGAAATGCAGGCATACCAGCTGAAAATGGCCTTGGAGGAAGCGAGGAGGTGAAGTAGCTTACTAAGAAGCCATGATTTCTTTCATTCACAGTACTCCTTTTGTTTTCTAGCGGGACATTTTCAACTTGCTCTTTCAAAACTGCAGAGCTGTGACCTCTTCGATGAGTTCGACAAGTGAGTTCATTTCCTTGCTTCTGTTTGACTTTTAGTTTCATCTGAAGTGATTCAAAGCAAGCCCCCACTGTGAAATGCGGTCACTCAGGAAAATTCCATGGCATTTGTGTGTAACTAACACATCCAGTAGTTATTTCTAGGACACTTGAAATAAACTACAAAGTTAATTTAGAAGCTGCATGATTGGTTGGCCCAAAAGATTGCAGAAGGTCTTGTGATGTGTGATGCTGGTGCAAAGGGAGGACATTTTTAACCCACATTCATCTTTTCTAAGCTGTTGTTACTGAAGAATTAACTCACACCCCCTGGTAATCAGCTCACAGCCTCCCTCTGTGGGCTGTCTCCATACCTTCCCATATATCTTTTAAACTGCTCATAAGGATCCTTTCTGTTTTATTTGAGTATTGGATTTCAGAAGCAGCTCCCTTCTTTTTATTCAGAATTATATTACAGGAGAGCAAACAGCTTGCTTAGATATACATTTTCTGATGACAAATAGTAATATAGCTTTTAGAAAATTTTTATGTCACGTTAACCCTGTCGGGATTGAATTGCCAATTGAATTAGCAGGTGGACTTATTTTACAGAGGCAGACTTATTTCCAAAGTTTTAGCTGAACCCTTCAGAATTTGGCCAGTGGTCTAGGGGATGATAGGGTAGTCTGTGGATGTCAGACTTCCATTAAAAAGTAAAATACAGAATATCCCTTCTTGCTCAAGAGGACAGAGATGCTGTTTGTGGGGGAGGGTGGTGCAGAAATTGGCCAGTGGACAGAGGTGTGACAGTGAAGATAGAGTTTACACAACAGTGGTAGGACTAATGCTAAATTTTGTCTGAGTTTATCCCATTTTTCTCTTTTGGGGGCCCAACTTATTGACATGTGGTTTATGTTATATATGTTGGCTCATTTCAGTTTGTACTTGTTACAATTTATTTTATTTTATTTTTTTTGCTTTGTGATTCCTTCTTTTTATTTTTATTAAATTTATTGGGGTGACATTGGTTAATAAAATTAATAATATATTGTACTGTGTGTTCACCGCCCCAAGTCAAGTCTCCTTCCATCACCATTTATCCCCCCTTTACCCTCCCTCCCTCCCCCAGCCCCTTTCTCTCTGGTCATCACCACACAGTTGTCTGAGTCTGAGTTTTTTTTTTTTTTTTCTTTGCTTAATTCCTTCAGTTTTTTCACCCAGACCCCCAAACCCTGTACTTGTTATAATTTAAAACAATGCCATTGACCCATCTTAATATCGATTTTTGATTGCATATCAACATCACATATTCTTTTCTCACCTAAAGTTTGTTTAGCTCTCATTAGGAGAATATTGTTTTGTGCAGACCATTGGCATCTGTGCTTTATGTCAGTTCTCTCTAATTTTTACCACCACCCTGCAAAGTATGCTTGGTGACCTTCACTTTTTGGCTGGGGAAACTGAGGCCAGGCACATGTATGTAGTTTGTTGTAGCTGGTAAATGCCAGAGCCAGGATGTAACCTAGAGAGATTAATCCAGTGCCTGGATTTCTGACTTAAATGTGATAAACTCATTGTACCTTAAATATCTGCAAATATTTGAAAAGACTCTTGGCCCTGTAAATGCGAGCCACTGTCAGGGTACTTGAGGCTATGGGAGTGAAAGTGTTTTTTTTTTTTTTTTGCCTTGATTTTATCTCAGAATCAGACTGCGTTTTATTTAGTTGCTGTCAGAGCCACTTCTGGCACAGGTGTTCATCATCTGTGTGCTTGGGCTGGCTGTTTCCTCTCGTTGCTGACTTGGTCTTTCCTCTCTCCACCCTTCCGTCCTTTGTCACTGAGAGTGCCCAGCCCTTGCACCATCAACCCAGGGCAGCTTCTTAGCATCTCCTGCTTTGGGAGGGAGGTGGGTGTGGGTGGTGAAGAGCGATCAGTACTCAAGCTGACTGCATAAGAGTCCTTCAGTATGAAGTTGTTAAGAGACAGAGGTTGGATAAGTGCAGTCAGAGACCCTTCCAGTGGAGAGTGAACGGAAACACCCTTTAGGGGCCCTGGAGTGAGCCTCGGAGGCACTCGGACACTCAGTACTGCTGCGCTGCCTGTGTCATGCGCACACGCCTGCCCCCTAGGGACTTCAGAAAGCGTATTTTGAAATTCGATAATGTGGACTAAATTCAGAAACATCCAACCTATAGAGAATTTTTATGAGTTTGTTTGAGCCAAACCAACAACAAATGCTTGGAAGCAAGACCTCAAATGGTCTGTGGAACGGCACTTTTGCAGCTTATTTTATATATTAGAATAAAAGGAAGTCTAAGAAAGTTGCATGAAGCCCACCGGTGGCAGATTAAGGAGGTGGGAGAAAGCAAAGCAGGGGAATCGCTAGGATTGCATAAAAGACAACACAGAGAAACACATACTTTTATATGGGTGGGTACAGGGCAGTTAACTGTTGACATTTACAGCACATAACAATGAACATTTACAGCACAGAGAGAGCGTACAAGGAGCTAGGTAACAACAGGGACTCTGTGGTCTGTGCTCTAGTGCCAGCGGCTGCGCCTTCAGGAGCCAGAAAAGAAAATTACTCTGGCATTTCAAAGGTATGTTATCCTACATTCCTAAAAGCGATAGGGCTCACTTGAGGTAAGGATTGACCTTTGCTAAGAAAGCTATCAACCTGGGACATGACTACTTGCTATGACCCACCCAGTTAGGAATCTGTGATCGGACCAAGCTGTGTAGTAACTTTTGGTCACTGACCTTGTTAGGTCAGCCATATACCCCACTGAGCTTGGTAGGTTTATTGCATAGCCCATTCTTTGACCATAGTAAGAAGACACCTGTGATGCTATTACCTTCTCTTTGCATGTTAACTTCTGCCAGGGCTTTACATGTGATAAATTTCATTTATATTTTAAGTAAGTCATTCTGTGTTTGTCTGGTACCCACTGTACAACACAAAGACCAGCTTATGCCTGAGCAGTCCATTGTACATACATTCCAGACAGGCAGGTACACAAACCTGCCGTGGTGCTGCCTGAGGCGACTCAGACTGTCCCCCAAGTGACCTCCATCTACCATTTCTCCCCTAGCCCTGGGGAAAACACTAGAAGACGGAGGTCTGAGAACAGTCTTCCTTTTTCAGGCAGAGGATCTGGACCGCCCTCAGTGGGGGAGTCCTTCCTGAGCCCCCAGCCGTGCACTGGGAAGCTGGCCCCACATGTATGAACAAGCCAGCGTGTCCACTCTTGTGGTGGGTGTGTAGGTCAGAGAGGAGGGCTGAGGTGGGGAGAGCTGAGACCCATCTTCTCACATCCATTTCTTCTTCGGCTTCTTCCTTCACCAGCTTGTGATTCTTCCTCTGTCCCCTTTGTCCTTTCCAGAAAGGTTCAAACACTTTTTTTGTTGTTGTTTCAAATCTGAATCCTTTATGATCCTACCAGATATAATCCTAGTTTTGTTTAGTTATCTAATCAGCATGCATGACACCCTCATTTATGAAAGATTCCACTGTGAATGGGAACAATCCAAATATTGTGCCAGTTGCATTTATAAGATAGGAGTTTTCTACTTTCTCAGTTTTTATGTAAACAAAGTTGGCAGGTGAGCATTCCAGGGCCAGCCCAGCAGCTGTGAGCATCGGGGCCAAGGCTTCTCCATTGTGACTCCGCCACTTCTATAGACACAGCTTCCTCCTTTTGGTCCACTCGGAGGGCTGTACTTTCAGCCATCACATCTACATTCTGGCCACCAAGGAGGAGGAAGCAGGAAGGCCATGCTCCCAACCAGTAAGACTTGCCTCCTTCTTTCAGGACATTTCCCAGAAATCACGTAGAGCAAGCACTTCATTACATTCTGTGATGTGCTGGAGCCCATTGGTACCCAGTGTTGGGGGCTGTGGCTCTTCCCAACTCTGCGTTTAGTGCCATGGGGGTGGAAGCTTATATCAGTTATCCCATGGTGGGATAACTGATACCATGGAAATGGGCAAACATAACAAACATATTCTCCCATCCACTTCCTCCTCCCAAAGAGAAGTGGTTGTTAAATGTTTGCTAGCAAATACAGATTACATCCAGTTGATTAGGAATATAATCACAAGGCCACACCTAGCTGTAAACAGGAGATCATAGCCCTTATTCCACATGGCTGTGTGCTCACCTCTTTAAAAAAAAAAAAGAGTTATATTTTGATGAACAAAGGAAACATGATTATTGAGGGGAAACTAGAAGTCTTCATCAGCATTCCCCACCATTTTCTCAGTCCCCACCTGTCGGTGCCCTGGATGGCCAGGATTCTGAGCTCAGTTGCTATGTAACTGTGGAGCGACTGAGCTCAGGGCTGCAAGCAGCCCTGGTTTCTGCCTTGGAGCACTGACACGTTGTGTGGGCTGTGGAAACATACTGGTGGTGTCAGTCATTTTGAGGTGGCATCTCTTATGGAGGTCTAATTTATGCCCTATTTGTAAGGTGATTTTAGTAAGTAACCCTCAGGCAGAGAAGCCTTTTTCTAAGGTTAATACCATGAAGAACGTGGGCCAGAAGTAAAGAGGGAAGGGAACAGGAATGTGTGTGCTTGGCCATAAAACCATGTGAGAGAGCCTTGGAGCTGTAACAGTTCCATGCTTGTTCTCTGCCTCCTCCCTCCCCACTCACTCCACATTTCACCCCAAAACAGCAACAACAAAACCTGCATGTTTTTTTCCTCACTGTTTTTTGTCACAGTAATAATTATAATAATTTAGCTCCCTTCCTATAATCACATCTGTTAGAAAAACATCCACATTGTAGAAAACTGCCTTTGCCCCTAATTTTGGGAAAGTTCTGTGTTCTCTGTGAAAAGATACCATGCGATAGGGTGTGTGCACTGCCCGTTTTGTTTTATTTATCTTTTTGGTATGTGTTTTTAACAGAAGGTGTAATCTTGGGTTTTTCCCTTTACAGCCTTTAAGCGTTTCTCTCCTGAGCAGTGGCCCAGCAGCCTGCGGCAGGGTAAATGATGAGGCTGCTGACTTGTTTTCTAAAGAGTCCTAATTACCTAAGCTAGCCTGTCCCTGATGTGTTGTGTGGACTGAGACAGACTCAGACGTGAAGTAGTGAGGTCATCGAGGTGGTCAGAGGCAGGAAGGATGGAGATCATCGAGCCCGACCCCTTCATTGTAAAGATGAGAAAACCGAGGTCAGAAAGGTTACATGATGTCAGAGTTAAGAGGCTTCCAGATGCCTATGTTTCTCCAGTCCCCTCCTTCACATTTCGAAAAGCACAGAAAGGACAGAAATGATGCCACAGTTGACTTTCTTAAACTGAGCACCATCTGAAGAGGCGAGGGGAGGAGAATTCTGGAATTGTGAATTCTTTTGGTTATATTCTTTAGGGTTTCCAGGACTAACAATTCCCCCCTTATTTAATACAGCTTAGGCTTTCATCCTTAACCACAAGCCACTTTTAACCAGATGATTGTTAGTACTTTTACAGGGTTAAACTAAAACATCGCCAGGGTACAGGTGTAAGTTTATTGAAAATATATATGTTAAATAGGCTCTCTTTTTTCCTCTTAAAGATACCTGTTCTTTTTTTTTTTTTTTAAGATTTTATTTATTTTTAGAGAGGAGAAGGGAGAGAGAAAGAGAGGGAGAGAAACATCAACGCGTGGTTGCCTCCTGTGCGCCCCCGAATGGGGACCCAGCCCGCAACCCAGGCACGCGCCCCGACCGGGAACCAAACCGTGACTGTCTGGTTCACAGTCTGGCTCCCAATCCACTGAGCCACACCAGCCAGGGCAAGATAACTGTTCTTGATAGAATGTTCTCTGAACAGATACTACGGAAGAATGTATTTTCTTTCCTCAGCTCTCACCCTGAAAATAAGATCATGCATAGTGAATGTGCCCATTGGCCTTCTCTCTGAACCTGCCTCTGAGTCAGATGATCTTACTAAGTATGGGAAGGGAAAAAGGTCTCACAGAAATGCTGACAGATGTGTTTTTTAATTGAGGCAAAATTTACATAACATAAAATGAACTGTTCAAAGTGAGCAGTTCGGTGGCATTTAGCACGTTCACAAAGTTGTGCCGCTGCCACCCCCTTGAGCTAGTTCCAAAAAATAAATCACATAAAAGTGATCATTAGAACAGTCTTTTTAATTTTTTTCTTTTCGTGTTCTTCCTTTTGTGGAAACACTCAGACTAGTTCTCAGACCAGGACTTTGGCAGCAGAGGACTGATGACACACCTGCTAGGAAAGGGCGGCTTGCACACGGCTGGTTGTGTTTCTGGAGAAAGGGCGAAGGGGTGAGGGTGAGGGTGAGGGGTGGGTGTTTGTGGGCTGTCTAGACAGAGGGGTCAGCACTTGGGTCAAAAAGCACTGAACTGCTCTGTGACCTTGGGCTGGTTTTTGAGTTTTTGACCTTGGTTCCATGTAAGGGGGGCGTGGGGTGGAACTGCGTGTGCATGTACACCGACGCCAGTTTTAGCTGGGGAGAGTAAAGCTGGTGGAGCCGCTGTGTGCGAGAGTCGCGTCAGCGGGACCAGGGACACTGGGGGAAGGGTGTGTGCAGTTTCTCGGTGCTGTTTTGTGAGTCTGGGATTCTTTCAAAATAGAAACCTTAAGTTGAAGACATATGGCAACACAAAACTTACACATCAATGTTCGTAGCTGCATTATTCAAAATAGCCCCAAAGTCCAACAACTGCTAATGTGTAGCCATGTAACGGTGTGCTTATTCAGTCACAAGAAGGACTGGCATGCTGATTCGTGCTAAACCGGGTAAACCTTGAAAACATTATGCTCAGTGGGAGAAGCCAGTCACAGAAGAGCACATATATGATTCCACTTATGAAAAGTAGCCAGGACAGATGGATCTGTAGGGACAGGCAGTAGACTAGGGGTTGTCAGACTGGAGTGAGGGGAGCTTGGGAAGCGCCTGCTGCAGGTTTCTCTGTAGGGTGATGAAATGCTCCTAATTTACCAGTAGTAGCGGTGATTGTTGCACAGCTTTGTGAATATGCTAAAACCCACTGATTTTATTATGTATAATGGTGAATTTTATGCATGTGAATTATATTTCAATGAAAAAAATTGTTTAAAAGGGGAGGTGGTTGAGGTGACCTGTAGTTTCTTTTCTAGCCTCTACAGGACTTTGTTGGGAGGGCACATTGAGGCCATGCCTCGAAACCATTTGGAGTGACACAGTGTTGTTCTCTTGTCATTCCATCTGCGTCCTGCTGCTGCAGATGTCTTCTTAGGCCTTGGGTTCCTCTCTTTATTCTCCAAAGCACAGCTCACACAAGGTGGCCATGTTTTACAAATTTCACTAAAGACTGAGGATACTTTAAGGGGATTGCATCTCAGAAAAGCAGTTCTTAAAATGTGCCCACGTTCCAAGGCTCTGGCGCTTCCCAGCTGCACCCTGGCCCCGGGGGCTGCTGCTTTCTCTCTCCTCATCGGGAGCATATTCTCCCACAGCCAGAGCAGCGGAAACCCTGAAACTCAAAATCTCAGCTCCCACTTAAAAAGCGTGAACTTCTGTGGCCGATGTGACTTGGTTGGTTGGAGTGTCATCCCGTAAACCGAAAGGTCATGGGTTCCATTCCTGGTCAGGGCACATGCCTAGATTGCAGAATCGGTCCCTGGTCAGGGTGTGTATGAGAGGCAACTGATTGATGTTTCTCTCCCCCTCTCCGCCTCTCCCCCTCTTCCCCTCTTCCCCTCTAAAGTCAATAAGTGTGTTCTCGCGTAAGGTTACAAAAGCAATTTAAAAAATAAGTAAAAGGCATGAACTGGCTCCCCACCCCTAACGGCCAACATCACATTCTGGAAGCACACTGGATTCTGTGAAGAGTGTGTGAGGCCTGCATAGCTTGTTAGACACAAATACCTCGCCTAACGGAAGCACCTGTGTTAAGCGAGTTGCCTCTCACTGGTGGGGATTGGTGAAAGCTGCCAAGCTGCTCACCGAGGCGGAAACCATTATGTCAGCATCAGCAGAGCCTGGTTAGACTGGCAACCAGCCAGGGTGGGTGCATGGCTTCAGGCAACTTGAAAAAGAAGAAAAAGATTTAGATGCCAGCACTGCATTTACTAAATAGAGTCCGGACTCTGTTAGAGACACCAGTGCCTGCGTGTCCGTTCTGGACGTCTCGCTGGTGTGCAGGGTTTCTTTACTTGGCAGCATTTTCAGCCAAGAGGAGAAGTTGAGGGTGAGGGGAAGCTGTGATTCTATGTCAACAGAGTGAGTCATGTGTGACAAAGGGGCACGGGCACCACTTCCAGTTTTGTGGCAACTACTACAGTCCCTAGCTGTTGGGTAGAGCCACAGGCACATGGTACGTGTGTGGGAAGAAATGGTCTCATGCGGCACAGAATAACAACATTCAAGACCTTGGTGACTCACTGCCTCACAGAAGGGCAAACTGAGGCAAAAGAAGGTATGTCACTAGGCCGAGGGCCCAGAGGTGCTGGATAGGGGGGCCAAAACCAGCAGTTGGGCCTCCAACCACAGTGCATTGCGCGGTGTTTTGGGATCTTCAGGCAGCAAGCAGCAGTCTTGTGGGCTAAGAAGTGATTTAAATAAAGCAGACCCTTACCTCTCGCATCACAGAGATACGTGGTATCCCTGGTGGTCCCCCTGGCAGGGGTGGGAAGCACCAATTCACACATGGGTTACCGAGTGGCCCGCTCTGCGGTTGGACTGGGTGCAGCCGGCACGTCTGTATGGAGCAGCCCTGGTTATGAGACGGAACTAGTGGCAGGGACATCAGGGCAACTTCTCTGGCGCTCTCTGCTCTTTCCTGTTAGTTGCGAGATGACAACAGTGTTCCAACTCGATGTGATCACATGTTGACCTCTAAGCAGAAAGGAAGAGGTGGATAAAGTATTCTGCTCAAACCATTCTGTTGCTTGGAGTAAAATCTTTTCCAGAGCAACTAATAGACTTCTCCAATATATCTCTTTTTTTAAATACTCACCTAAGGATATGTTTTTGATTGGTCTGACAGAAAGAAAGAGAAACGTTGGTCAGTTACCTTCCATATGTGCCCAACTGGGAATCAAACCTGCAACCAAAGTATGTGTCCTGCCTGGGAATCAAACCCCAACCTTTTAGTATATGGGATGATGCTCCAACCAACTGACCCACCTGGACACCTGGCCAGGGCTAGAGTTCCCTGATATCGTATTGCCCAGGGATGGGTCACATGGCCACCTCTAGACCAACCATTGGCAGGGAAATGTAGTCACCTTTGTGAGACTTGCGAGAGTGGGGCTCTGCTAGCAAGCCACAAGGGACACTGGCTGTTGGTAATATGAGCACTGGGATCTGTTGTAGCTTGTGGAAGACGGAGTGATATATTAATGCACAGGGTGCTGCTGAAGGGAAAATGAATGTCAGAAAGCGTTTGGAAGAGGAGACATCACAGATCACTGGAAACGGACAAGTGAAGTTTACTTTCTCTACATTGATGTCGTTGCTGTTTCCCTCCACGCACAGTGGAAGCTCTTCTGCATTTGTCTGACTTGATGAGGAACGCACCTTTCACCTGGGGGAAGTGTAATCTCATAACTGTTATGGTGTCAGCAGCTTTCCAGATTTCCCACTAACAGGTTCAGGCCCTCTCAGAATGGTTTTGTTTTCCAGATGAGCAGTTGGGGGCATGCGTATTTCACTGCCTGCTTCCAGGGTGGGGGAAGGAAGAACAGATTCCTGCTTCTCCAGACCCAAAGTAGGAAAATGACCACCACACTTAGTGTAACAACCAAACCTATTTCCACAGTGTGCAGCCCATGAATGGAAATTTTAGACTGGAGACTACAGAAATATAAATAATACCACTCTTGTCCTCTAGGGGCACACAGTTCACTGCGGCTATTTGTGCATGAAAGTTGGGTTAATTAAATATGGATGATGAAGTTAGACTCTTACCCAAAGGACACTGGAAGTTATTGTTTCACCTCTAAGGAAGCAGGAAAAGCTGGGAACCTAGCCCAGGTGGATGAAACCAAGGAGAGAATGCATCACTCCTTTGGGGGTAGGTGGGTACCTGCTGGGGAGAGAGGGAAGTGATGAGTTTTGAGGCGTGTGGTTCAGACTGTGTGCTGGTGTGTTCCACATTTCCCAGAGTCACAGCAGCGTGGTGAACACTAGTTGTAGGTAAGATATTATTGCCAAAGAGTAGTTGTAGGGATGCCCCCAAAACTTTCTTTAAAAAAAAAAAAAAGATTTTATTTATTTATTTATTTATTTATTTATTTATTTATTTATTGGGAGGTGGGGAGGGAAGCAGAAAGACAGGGAGAGGAACATTGATGTGAGAGAAACATAGATCAGTTGCCTCTCACACGTTCCTAATTGGGGGGTGCGGTGGGGGGGGTGGACCTGGCCCTCAGCCCAGGCATGTGCCCTGACTGGGAACTGCACTGGCAACCTTTTTGTTTGCTGGATGATGCTCAACCCACTGAGCCACACCAGCCAGGGGCTAAAACCATTTCCAGTGTTATGTACAATCCCCAGGGAAATGTGTGGGTCTTTGTAATTAATATCCCTTACCAGGAGGAAAGGTGAAATCTCACTGGCAAGTTTCCTTTCAGAGGCACTGGCAAACTTTTTCCTATGGCGAAGGGCCTTCTCACCTTCCATCTGCCCCCTTCCAAGCTGATAGAGAAGAGAAGAGAGTGAAATTTTCAAAGATGTGATGATTATTGAACTGTGAAGCATGTTTAGAATTGGGGTTCTCTAAGGTCCACCCTAATGACTTCAATTTAATCACCTATTCAAATAGAGTGTTTCCAAATAGAGTCACATTCTGAGGTGCTGGAGGTCAGAGCGTCAACAGATAAATGGGCTGGAGGCACAGTTTAGCCCATAACGTGGTGGGAGGGAACAGAGATGGTGTAGAAATGCTCTGTTTTTTCCTTTACCGATCAGGGACTAGCGTATGTCGGGCCTGTGAGGAGGGGATCTTCCCCACCCACTGTGAGCCCAAAGGTGGATGTTCCCGTGAGGATGCTCCCAGCCCTCTGCCCCCACTAACCTGGGACCTATCCTTCCAGCTTGGTCCACACTTGGAGGAAAGGGATCCCTAATCCAGGAAGCTGAGAGACCCGCTAGGACCCTCTGGGTCCCTGCAGCAACACTAATCCTGGAAGAGGGCAGAGATGATTCACACATGAGCAGCCCAGTTGTTGGGCACTTCACCTGATGTCATAAAGCAGTTCCGTACCCACTGGGATTTCGGTGGGGGGTCTTCCCAGGTCATCTAGCGTGCAGAGCACCATGACGATTTGGACACACAAATGCCACGCAGAGAAGGCAGTGGCACAGCCTGCCTGCCCAGTTGCCCCCATCAGCCGTGGAAGGATGTGGCTGGATTTATTCACGTATTCAACAAATGCATGCAGGGGCCAGATCTGTGCCAGGCACAGGTACTTGGGATTCATTAGCAAACAGAACAGACATCCACCTGTGAGCTCCTGGAGCCTCCGTTTCAGTGAGGAGGGGGAGGACAGAAGTGGCTGCACTTATAGGTGCTTCCTGTGAGGATGTGCACTGGATCCTGGGGCTCTGGAATTCCTGTCAGGTTTTCTGGGTGGTTCTCCAGAGCCAGGGGAAACTTCTGCTTTTTCCCCCCTCCTCTGAACACTAAGATGAGATTCATTCACAATCAATGAGGGACTTTTCTGATAAGGTCCCAATGAGCCACACCAGCCAAGGCAGGGATGGGACATATTAATATGACAAATGGCAGCTTTCATTATGTGTGACTCCTTTGGCCACACATGATCTAGGGCTTGATGACCAGCTACAGTCCAGTCTGATACAAATAACACTGAGGGGAACTCCTGTGAACACCAAGGTTCAGCCTGTCAGTCCACTGCTGAGCAGTGATTATGTAACTGCTGTTTATGTAACTGGAACTGAGCTGAGCTAACCTCTTACTGGTGCGGGAAGTCCTTTGTGGAGACTCCAGGATAAGAACCCTGAGACGTGGTGGTGGCCTGTGCTCCTGCTCCTACCATGGCATGTTGGTGATAGCAGCTTCGGTCAGGCTGGGGCCCCATAGCTGGATGGAAGCTGTAGCCCTGGGGCCACTTGACCTCAGGGCAAGGCTGTCCTTCTGCTTGACAGGGAGGTGGCCTCAGCCCTCATTCGGAGCACAGGGTTTGTCTAGCTATCATAATTATAGATATTCCCCTCCACCCCTGGGAAGCTTACCTGGCAGGAGCACAGCTGTTATTTTGATCCTGTCCATTCCTAGGACTGCCTGCCCATTGCCCAGTATGCTTAGCATTCCTTTGGGGTGATGGAGCCAGCTTCAAGTTCAGCCTTATTTGTATTAAGCCAACCCCAAAGTTATGGAAGGAAAGGTCAAATAAGCTGTGTGTGTGGGAATTGCTACAGAGCATTCATGGATGGATCTGGTGAGGAACATGGCAATATTCCTGTTTTCTTTCTGTTTTTTTTTTTAAGATTTTATTTATTTATTTTTAGAGAGAAGGTTCAGGAGGGAGAAAGAGAGGGAGAGTGAGAGAAACACTGACTGGACCCTTTGCCTCTCACATGCCCCGAACCGGGAGCCTGACCTGTAGCCCTGGCACAGGCCCGGAGAGGGGAATCAAACTGGTGACCTTCATGGTTTGCGGGACAGCACCCAGCCCACTGAGCCACACCTGCCTGGGTGAGGGAGGGGATTTGCATGTTTACCAGGGCTCCAGTCTTCTCCACCTGGCTGCAGAGCAGGGCACTGCTGACAAAGTTGCCTTCCTGGAATTAAGAAGAATGTCATACTTGCATAGAAAAGCATCTAGAGATGTACCTTTCGTAGTTAAAGACAAACAGTTTAAAAATAAACATCTCTAGAACACATAGTGACATCTCCATGACAGAGGTTTTGGGGTGTGTCCTCATGGCCTGTGGGACAGGGTCCCCCACCCGCCTCTCCCTGCCAACCCCTTTAGACCCTGTGCGTGGGACACTCTGGGTCTTCGTATTTTTGTAACAAAGTGGACACTGATATGGGCATGACTCTTAAATTTTGGGAGCTAAGAGTCTCAAATTAAAACATGTAAAAAAGTATTCTTAAAATATTTAGTGTTGAAAATATCAAATAGATGAGCTAAACAGATTCTAAATAAAACAGGTAAACTTATGCATATAGGAATGTGCACCTTGTTTCCTAGCCTGGAAGGGCCAATGCAATGCTTGGCATTTTTTAATGGTTTCTATACTAGCACATTCTCTGTTTAAATATTCTACAGCATTTGTGCAATTTTGCTACTTGGCATTTTCTAAAAGCCTTACAGCCTGGAGTTCATCTAATGTGCTGATTCTCTGGTTCCTGGAAAAAGTCTTTTCTCTACACTTCCATGTCATGAGGGTGGTCTCAATGGCCCTCCACTCTGTAGCTTTGTTCCTGGAGGAGAACCACACGAACTGTTTTGTCCTTTCTCGGGGTCTGGCTGGGTGGGGGTGGGAGCCCAGAGACAGATGGGCCATGCTGTTTGCTGAGAGCTGACAGGACCCAGTCCAGGGTCCTCGGCTGGTCCCAGCCAGCAACAGGGGTCCCACTGTGTCCTACTTAAAAGCCCTTTGCCAAGGATACAGAATGAAGTTTTAATTTGTATTGGTTCAGCTGGAAGGACCAGTACGTATTTGGGGAATTTATGTAACATGGGCGGGTACAAAGAAGCTGCAATGTCCCCACCTGATTCCAGCCTGTCTGTCTGTACTCTCACAAGATACAGTAGCAACCAAGAGCTAGAAGCACAGGGTAATGGGTGACACTGTGAAAACTGTATACACAGGTACCGTGAAAACACACTGGTATCAATATTAACACGCAGAATCCTGTGTTGAGGGGAGTTTTTGTAGCTCAAAGATCTGGATCCAAATTCTATTCAAAGTCCTGTATCTCTTCAGATTATGATTGTGAAATGTTACCTAACAGTTTTCTGAACCTCTTTCTTTGTTTGTAAAATGGGACTATTAGGATTACTTCTCTCAGTGGGTGGTTATGAGAATCAAATGAGGGAACGTGAGTGGGCTGGTAAGAGTTAATAGTTGCTAGTGATGATGTACTTCCTACAGATTGTCCTTCTCAAAGTGTGTATCTTTCCAATCCATCCTTAGACCTGTAAGTCACAGTTGGTTGTATTTCTACTTTGCAGTAAATGAAATTTGGCTTTGGGTTCCTGAAAGTATGAATGGGTTCTTGTGATCACCCAGTGTTTTCATTGATGACTCAATCTCTCACTTGTCTGTTTGCCCAACAGTGTGCCATGTAAAAAGTGCGTGGTGGTTGGTAACGGAGGAGTTTTGAAGAATAAGACATTAGGAGAAAAAATTGACTCCTATGATGTAATAATAAGGTAAATATTTCTCCTTTGCTAAACTGCAATTGTTTGAAAAGAATGTGGTTTCCTACTTTAGTACAGCTGTGCTGTAAAAGGAGGAGGAGGGATCGCTTTGATCTTCACTACATTGCACAGCTTTGTCTCCTAGCTGTCGGCTAGAGGAAGACTAGATTTCAGGTCACTCGCTTAGCAAATATTTATTAAGTGCCCTTAATATGCCAGGCAGTTCTAGCCGCAGGGGATATAGCAGTAAATAAACAATGTTCTTGTTCTCTGTGAAGCTTACAATCTAGTAAGGGAAGAAAATAGTCGTTAAATAAGGAAATATAGTAATAAGTGCCGTATATACCATTCAAAATATGTGATAAGGATTAAGTGGCTACTTTAGGATGGATGACCACTTTGAGGAGGAGACATCTAAGCTGGACCGAGTGACCAATCAAAGCTAGCCCTATGGAGATTAGGGAAAGGCAGTGTAGACAGAGGGAATGTTTCTTGCAGGTCCTCAGGAGGATATGCCCCTAGGTTTGAACAAGAAAACCGGGGAGGCAGAAGGGCATAGGCTGGGAGAGAGGGGTGGGCGAGCTAGGATTAGATTTTGTAAGCTAGCATTCGAGCCTGGATTTTACTTGAAGTATGACAGGAAACATTTGAAGATTTTTAAGCACGAAAGCAATTCGATTTGGTTACCTTTAAAACATTCCGACTGTGGCATGAACAATGGAATATGAGGGACAAGGGTAGACATGAAGAGGCCGGTTAGGTTGCTATATACAGGCAGCTGATGGTGACTGGGAACAGGGTTGTCTTAGCAGAGGAGGGAAGTAGATTGAGATGTGTTTCAGAGGCACTGTTATCAGGATCTGTTCATGTATTAGACATGAGCAGAGACGGGCATATGGGAGCCACAGCAAGCCCTTGGGGGAAACGCCATGGGCACAACATGATGCAAGTTGTCTCAAGTGTGAAAACTGACTTCTTGCATGGAGTCAGCAGCAAAGGGTACGATAGTATTTATTTTCCTTTGGAACAATGTTTTGGAAACAAAAGCATTCCTTTTCATATCATGCCTTCAGAGCATGTGCAAAATCTAACCTTCCCTTTGAGCACAAACCCAACAGGTCCTCTGTGGTTCTTTATTTAGTTCGCTCTAGCAGTAGGTGCTCACCTGCTTGTGGTTGGGTATAATATGGCAATTGTATGTTGTTACTTAATTTCAGAGCATAATGGTTTTGATGGGTCTTCATCATCAATGTGATTCTTGCCTGTCAGTCACTTAGACACACATCTGCATGCTACGTGAATGTGCAACGTTGGCAAGTAACTTTCTCTCTCCAAACTCCAGGGTCCTTATCTGTACATACAAGAGGTTTTGTTGGAGTATGTTCCAAGTCCTCTTTTAATTCTACTATTGGGGTTCTCAGGTTCGCATTTGTTTTATTTAGCCTTCAGCTTTACTGGAGGTAAGACTCAATTACCAGTGCTCCCCACAATTAATTTTTAAATGCAAGCACAAGTTTCTGCTTTGATCAAGCAGCTGTTTCAGAAAAGGGAATTATTTCCTCGACGGTTCTGTGTGAGAGATGGATGGACTGCCTGTGCCTCCAAGCACTGGACACGTGGCAGGCATGTGATGCACTCGGAGACGCCAGGGCTGAGGTGGAACTGGCCATCACTGCTGGGGGTCTACATGTCCGGTGTTTTCCTCTCCACAGAATGAACAATGGTCCCGTTATAGGACATGAAGAGGAAGTGGGGAGAAGGACAACCTTCCGACTTTTTTATCCAGAATCTGTTTTTTCAGATCCCATACACAACGATCCCAATTCTACGGTGATTCTCACTGCCTTTAAGCCGCACGATTTAAAGTGGCTGTGGGAATTGTTGACCGGCGGCAAAATAGTAAGTTGGCACATTGATCTGCCTTCCGATTACCTTCAGGTTTTTTTCCCCATAAAAATGACAACTACTAACTTTTATTTTTTATATCCTTTATGTCAGAACACTAATGATTTTTGGAAGAAACCAGCCTTAAACCTGATCTATAAACCATATCAAATCCGAATATTAGATCCTTTCATCATCAGAATGGCAGCTTATGAACTGCTTAATTTTCCAAAAGTGTTTCCCAAAAATCAGGTATGTATTTTTTGGTGCACTCTTTCTAAACTCTGGCTAGTGTAGACCAGGGGAACCCAAGAGGTGGGTCTTGGAAACTATGAGAACCAAGACTCATGCATGAGGTGGCTTTTGAGGGCCTCGTTGGAATTACTGAAATTAGATATCTGTGGATATTATCTTTGTGTTTTTTCAGGCTGCAAGCAAAAGAACCTTTAGTGAAGGATTTTTCTGTCCTTGTGGGGGCCCTTCTGGGGCCTCCATCTGTACGCCCAGATGGCTCATCTCTGATAACCTCATCTTCAATGTTCTGCAGCTGGGGGGTGCTGGGGACAGGCTGTGTTCAGAACAGCAGGATGAATGTCAGGACAATGCACGGCTTTCAGGCTAAAAAGAGTGGTTTGAAGCAATCCGTGACAGACATCTCACAGGAAAACCAGAGGAAAGGTGAGGAAGGACAGGGAGGTAGTTCAGAGAGACTGCTGCGGTCACAGCGGAGACCCTGGCACCGAATTCTCAGAAAATGGTAGTTACAGCAATATTGAGAGTTCTTGAAACTCCCAATTCTTTAGTTAAAAGAAAGCTCATCGACTGTGACTTTTGTGGCTCTGTTTGTCTGCAATCCCTAGAAAACTATGCCTAGGTCTGCACAGTGGCAGAGATGTGTTTTTCATTCGAAGGCTGAGTTACTGTGTAACATACTCTCACAGCTGAAATGAGGAGTTTTCTTTAGCTTTTGGGAATCGGGGAAAAATCCCAAGAAACACTCATCATGTGTCTTTTCTTTCTTTCTTTTTTTATGTACCTAATAACAGACTTTATTTTTATTTTCTTTATTTTTTAGTTGTTGTTCTTGTACAGTTTTCTGTCTTCTACTCCCATCCCAGACCACCACCCCAGCCCTCCCCACCTCCCTCCCATTTCCACCCCCCTAGTTTTTGTCCATGTGTCCTTTATACTTGTTGCTCCAAACCCTTCCCCTTTTCCCTCGAAATTCCTACCCCTCTTTTTTCTTTAGAATGATAAAAAAATTCTAAAGTATTACATGCTTGAAATCAAATAACTTACAAAGAAATATTTTAAAAAAGGATTTCTTTCCTTTCCCTCAATAACTCACATTATCTCCTGAGATTTTTTTTCCTTTTATATCCTTCTAGACTTTTCTATGTATTTATAAACACATACACTTTTTGTTTGATGTAATTGTACCATAGGCATTGTTCTATTTCTCCTCCATTTAATTAATGATTCCCCTATTGAGAGACATTTAGGTTTGTGCCTAGCTTTTCCCTCTATAGGTACCAGAGAGACACTTGTGCTTACAGGGATTTTCTGTACAGTTGTATGATTTCTGTAGGATAGACCCTCAAAGTGCAATTTGCATGTCAAAAAACATAAGCGTGTTTAAATTTAAACCCTGTTTCTTAGTATTGAGAGGAAAGGATAGATTCTTAATAATTTCTTAGTAATTCTGAGGTGAAAAGACTTCTGAGTATATGAATATGTTTTGTAACTTTTCAGGTCTTTCTTATTTTCCTGAAAGGTAAGATCAGATTTATCACTTGTGCTTGGTTTTAGGTAGCGTCTTAACTCCAAAAGCACAGGAGACCCTGGTCTTACTTAGAGATGGTACTGCAACTAGTTGGGACTAGATCACAGTTCCAGGAGGCCAATGAGGACACCACTGTATTTTAGAGAGGTCCCCCAGGTCATGTGCCATGCGGAGCCTGAGCACACACAGTAAACCCTGGCTTTGGAAATGTGGAGTAATACAGGGGGTACAAACTAGAATAAAGGAAGAAAGCCTGTTTGAAACGGATGAAAGAGGACCCCAGACACAAGCAGCAGAGGCAAATCTTTAATGGGGTTTTGCTAGAGAGCAGAGAAATGGTTGGAAGAGAACGTAGGATCAAGCATGGGTTTTGTGAAAGGTATGTTTGTGTGCTGGAGGAAGAGCGGGAGAACATGGCTGTAACTGTAGCAGCAGAGTAGTGGTGAGGAGATGTGACAAGCATGGGGCACTTACGGAGAAGCTGGCTGTAGGTGGAAGCAGGGACATCCCAGCCCTGTTAAGAGGAGGGAGTGCTGAAGATTTGGGTAAAGACAAAGTAGATTTGGATTTGGGAAGATGATGTAGTTTTTATGTGGTTTCTTGTTTTCTTAGAAAACTAGGATTAAATTGTTAGAGTAGGAAGAAGGCTAGGGCTGTTGGAGGAGAGAGGAATAAAACTGTCATCTAGGAGAGTAGGAATGGAAATTTACTAGGGGATGGAACTGGATTGTTGGACTAACTGCTCGCCTGCTTCAAACTTTGGTCATAAATGTTACATGTGACCAGGCAAGTAACGGTTGTTTCTCTTGTCCTGTTCTGCTGCTTGGGTGTGGGTTTAACCAGGATTAAGATTCTGTCAGTGTAATACAGGTTCTGTGGGTGACGGGTGCCGGAGAATTGAAGGGAATAATCGTAATGAAGTGCTCTGAGGTGTGATGAAAGGAAGTCAGGACATGGGGAGGCACAGGAGATGGAAACACAGATGGGATTGGTCAGTGAAGTTGAATGGGTGAACCTCCTTTTCCAGCATGTGGTGGAGGCTTGTGGTGAAGTCACAGTAGTGTGCGTGGGGTAAAGAAAATATTGCGTAAAAGGCTGTTAGACTTTCTTTGCCTCTTGATGTTTACTTGTTTTGTGCTTCTTTGATTTTCTTTTCCTTCCTCAAAATCCTGATTAGTCACATGTAATTTCCATGGGTTCTGTAAAAAACTTTTAATCAAAAGGAAATCTTGAATTGTTGTGATAAAATTCTGAGACAGCCCTGACTGGTGTGGCTCGGTGGTTGGGTTTCGGTGCACAAAGGTAAAGGTTCAATACCCAGTCAGAGCACATGCCTGGGTTGTAGGTTCAGTCCCCTGATTGAGGTGGGTACAAGAAGCAACCAATCTATGTTTCATTCTTACATTAGTGTTTCTCTCCCTCTTTCCCTCTTCCTCTAAAAAAACCCCAAAAAACAAAAATAAACCAACTCTTTGATACATTTTGTTTATGCCTTTGAAGGCCATCCTACTGAGAATAAAAACTTTGAATGCCAAGATCCTGCCGTCAAACACCTGTTATAGCACACTTTCTGAATATATGTATATGTGCTGATTTTTTTTTCTGTTTTTAAATTAATAAGGATCCAGTTGAGACTGTGATGTTACAATGCATATGTCTAGAATCCTTGTTTTCTAGTGAGATACTTACTAGTACAACTTACCACTGAAGTTACTTGGTTAAAGTTAGTCTTTCCCTAGAGCTAGTTAAATTATACGATTTGTAAGACTAGGACACCCACATAGGCTTTGGGAACAAGTGTCTCATTTGTATTAAAAAAAAAAACCAACCTTAATTTCCTTCCCCAGAAACCGAAACACCCAACAACAGGCATTATTGCCATCACATTGGCATTTCATATATGCCATGAAGTTCACCTTGCTGGTTTTAAATACAACTTTTCTGACCTCAAGAGCCCTTTGCACTACTATGGGAATGCGACCATGTCCTTGATGAATAAGGTAATACTGTGTGCGTGTGTGCATGATCTTTGATTTTTAAAGTTGGAAAGCCTATTTTCTCTCTTCTCACCATGTCATTTTACTGAGGGAAGAGCTTTTGAGAGGTTGAGGGCTTGATAAGAGTTACAGAGCTACCAAGTGCGGAAATTAGGGCTCAAGTCCAGAGTTTTTTTTTTTTTTTTTGCTACAGTAGCAATTCCCAGTTTGTGGGCCTCAGACCCTTGGGAGAATCTGTTTTTGTCAAGTATTGTCAAACCCACAGAGGGACCAAGCCTTCTCTTAGATCCTGTCCCAAATTTGCACTATTTAAATATACATAATCTACTGCTGGAGATATTACAAATTCACCTAAAAGCATTGCCATTTCCATAGTAATTATTTTCATGTTACTTTTTCAGTTAAGTAGACAAGATGATCTGTAACATTTTAACTCCATGCAAGAATCTTTATGGCCAGAAAGGTTATAATCTGTTAATGGTAGATCATGCTTCTCTTGAATTAGGGGTCAATGGTAGTTGATTTGATTCTTCAGTTTTTTATTTAATAGACTGGGAAGGAGTTTTCTATTTTCCTAATTCTAACTTGGATTAGTGGCACATCCTAAATGATAGGATTAAGATGTTATCTGTACATTTTTAATGTTGAAATGTGATTTCCATAAAGCATATGGTTATATCCCATGAAATCACAGTCCCCTTAAATCATCATCTCCAAATGCTGTTATGCTGAAGAAGTGGTATTATTCAGGTTAGACCCTAACACTGCCTTTTTGCGCCCTCCCTTACAGCGTCAGACACACACTTGAGTCGTTAGGGGCTTGGACAGACTTCAGGCTCGTTCCTTCTCAACCCTAATCTTACCTGCAGCACATCTGGTGTTTCCAGTCACCTGAAGACCAACACATTAAAACACCTTCCTGAGGAACGTCAGGATACCCATCAATAGAGCAGGATAATTTTTTTTTAAACCTGAGTTCCAGGTGATGATTTTATTAAAGTGATCAACTCATTTAGATTTACAATTTTGGTATCTAGACTTCTACCATGATTCAGTAGACCAGAGGGTGATGGTGATGTGAGGGAGCCTCTTATGTGATGGTTTTAAGCGGAGAAAGTAGATTTTAGGGAAAGCTCTGGCACAAGAATGAACAAAGAGTAAATTAGAAAAGTTAACACAAATCCATGCCACTTGCCATATTTGAGGTTTCCATTCAGTTTTTTAGATACAGCGTATTCCACTGCAGCTGTTATCTGAGATTGGGATAAATGGTGACTTTATTTTACTTTTATTTTCTAGAGTGCGTATCACAATGTGACTGCAGAGCAGCTCTTTTTGAAGGACATTACAGAAAAGAACTTTGTAGTCAACTTGATTCAAGATTGACCCTACAGACAGAAGATAATACTAACAGTATAGTTTTATTTTTATACTGCAACTTTTAGTTTATTTTTAAATGTACGTACTTGTCAAGAAATGAGGTACAGGGTCCGGCAGAAGTAACGCCTGCTTGAGTGTGGTTGGTAGGATAATATGTGTGTAATAACTTATAGTTTTAATTTGAACATTTCACCTAAAATGTCATATGATATGCTTAAGTGTGATATTGTTATGTTAGAGAACTACATGCTTATGATTTTGTAATAATAGATTTTGTAATAAAATGGGGGCATTATTTGTGCTGGACCCTGTACATGAAGCTTATTGCCGCCTGGTGATTCATAACCACCAGCTTAATTTCTATGACTATATTTAATTTATGAAAACCAAGAGATATTAAGATATCAGGGAAAGTTGTAATTGCATTTTAAACAAGATAAGCTAGTTTTCTGAGGTGTTTTTAAACATCTTTTTAGTTATTTCATCTTAAACTTTGAAGGGATGTGATTTCCTAGTAAGTATGGGCATTTAAATTCACTGCAACAAAGTGAAGTACAAGATGACGTATGGCTGCTGTAAACTGTGGGGAACTGGCATGCGGCCGTGCCTTGTGTGGCAAACTGGGAGCACTTCACGCCTGCATCTGGATGGCTGTTCAGTTTCTGTTTGTTTTATATAAGGAAACTGGTTGGAGTGTTAAACCGGCTCTGCATACAGTGGTGTGGATGGTAATGGAAATCTAAGATCACGTGGTATAGTTAGGCTTTTGTCCTGCAGTTAAGTAAACCACGATTGTGATGAGTAATTAGGTAGAATAAAGATGGTAGTTTTTAAGTGGAAATAGGCTAACCATGAAATTCCAGATGAGTAACCAAACAATGCAGTTTTTAAAGTCTTGCGACTGCGCTATTTCAAAGAAATAAAGTTTATACAAAGAAGCTGAGTTAGACATGTTCAAGGAGAAAATCCTTAAACTTTGTGTTGCCTCGTTTAATTCATTAAGTTTACAAGTTTACTATTTGAAGTAAATTAGAAAGATGAAAAAGGCACAAGTAAGGAACCCCTTAAGAACAGGGTATTTTTGTCTCTCATCTTCAAATAGAAAGCTTCCCTGGCTACTTAGGGTTCACCAGAGAAGAATCCTACAAGTTGCGAACAAGCCTTCCCACACACCTGGTGAGCTGGTCTCCCTTCCCATTTTAATGCGTATGACTGAAGGCTTGGGTGGGGTGGGGTGGGGAGAAGTGCTGAAGGGGAAGGGAAGAGAACAGAAGTTATAATATGATATCAGAAGAGATAGGAGTTGAACAGATTAGTATCACCAGGAGACACTGAGGTTACTGAAAACCAACTGGCTTCTCCTAAGAAAGTGTATGAAAGGGTGAAATATTTAAATGAAGTACTGACAAAGCAGGGTAAGGAAAGAAAGTTAGTTGATTTAATCCAGATCCAGACATGAAATATGGATGACATTCTGTTAATAGCATACATTTGCACAGTACCAGTTTCACGGGATTCTCCCAATAACTCTGCAGTGGGAAAGGCTGGGACTAGACCGGAGTCCACGTGTTAGTGTGACCTTTCCCTCCCACCACACAGCCCAGCCCGAGGCTGCAGCGCGGCTGCTGAAGTTCATTTTGGTGTAAAGTAACTCCAGCTTCGACAACCATACTGCTGGCTGCAAAAAAAGTCAAAGTCAAAACCCAACGGTGACATTTCTAAACGTTACTGAGTGTACTATAATAATGGCCATAAAATTTTCTGACTGATGTTAAAACTGAGGAATCTGGCATTTTGTGTAGTAGAAGGGAGGGGTACAAATCACAAGGTGGTTTTAGTTAAGCGGAAAAAAAAATTTGAGCAAGACACATATATACAATTTATTAAAACACATGAACACATTAAAATCTCACTGTTTATACAATCTAAATTCTAGCAACATATACAAATACTGAGTGACTACAGTACATGCCGAGGTAAGAAAAGTACATTCTGGGAGAATATCACTGACACTCAAGCCATTTTTATTTCCAATATGTATTTCAATATGTTTTGTTTCCACCATTCCTAGTGCCAAAAAAAGGGGGGGGAAAAAGAGAAGAGATGAAGAAACTAGTCACAAGTTGGTTGAATGAGAACTGGTGCCACACATGACCTGCAAAGTATTTTAACAACCATCCAACTCTTAGATTTTGCAGTTTATGGACTTCAAGTTCAGAACCGAAAGGCAGAGCTAACCAGGTAACTTTCAGGCAGAGCTTCACTGATTTCACTAATACCTCTTTAAAAAGTCCGAAAAACATAATCTATTAGTTCTTTCTAATAGTGTCATCTGACATGGTGCTGCTCTGGCCCGTTTGTTCTCCAGATGACAATGTGGAGCCAAGGCAACAAGTTCAAGCTTTATCACTTCCCGTGGAATTTCAGCCACATCACTATTTAGATGAGCTCATTTTCTGCCCCTCCCCCTACGGGGGGCAAGGGCTAGCACACACACAACGTATTTTCAATTACCGCATAATTTCTCTACTAGAACCATTTCATCAGTGAACTAAACCCATTGTTCAATACAAAGTGCAAACAGTGAGACATGAACTTAAATAACTGGACTAGACCCTGCACACAAAAGGATATATTTGGATTTACAGCTTTCAATAAAATATAATCAGCATTTACAATACCTTATATCTTTAACTGTGCTGGTTCCTAAGATCAAGGAACAGTGAAGTCAGTGTAATTTTATGAAACATGCACCACTGTCTGCTTCTATTTTTATAGTTGTATTAACAGGAAAAAACATTTAACTCAAACCACAGTGACTACAGTCTTTTACATGTTTCAAGCAAAGAATAAAAATTCAAGAAAATTTTGTAAAAAATGGTTGATGATTTCACATTTTCAGTTGTTACTTGATTGTCTCCAAAGCTGTATGTATATATATATATCAGATATATAAATGCAGTTAAAAAAACCCAAAAAACCCCAAACCCCAAAACTCAACTATGAAAACAAACTAAAAGTACAAACCCAGAACAACCCTTTGTATCAGGCTCAGCTCTTCATTTGGAAAGTCAAATACATAAAAGTAGTAAAAACTCAGTATTTGTAAAAATCATTGGCAGTTCAAGGCCAGCGCAGTGGCAACATGAATCAAGTCTTCAAACACGCGTTGTTTAAGAAAACACTGGCTTCTCAAAAAAAAAACAACAACAACAACAAAAAAAACCCAAAACAAAAAAACACCCAAAAAGTCCCATGGGAAAACTAGGTGCACACAATTACACAAAAATAGCGAGCATCTTCGGGAAAATGAAACAGTCACTGAAAACATTTCTCTTAAAGCTTCAGGCGTATGATTTTAGGAAAAGTATATTCTCTCTGTACTGAGGATGAATTAAAAAAATAAGGCAATTGGTTTACTCTCTTCCCACCTGAAAGGGGATGACTGCATTAATACATGTGCTTCACACATTCGTATGTTCTAATGAAAGTTCAATACCTGTGCTTTTTGTTTCAAATGTTTTTAAACAAAGTATGTATTGGTTTTTCTATGAATAAAATTATGCCTCACAGTGTATTTGGAGAAGCAAAAGCAAATGAAAATAAAACCAATCAAGTCAAGTAGAGGGCAAGGAGGCTGCAGATATAAACAGTTCTGTTTTGAAGCAACGACTTAGATTACTGATACACTCAGGAAGCAACAAATGAAGACTGTTCACCATTAGTCAAATTTAGCAAATTCTGGCAACAACATAATCTGGTGGCCCAAGCCAACAGAGATGACTTGGACCTGATGGAAAAGTAAATTTCTATTAAGTCTACAAATTAAGGTTTACAGAAGAAGGGATGTCAAATTTTAATCACATGGTCAGCTTATGTCATGTTGCCAGTCTAAAGACACTTAAACGTGGTTTTCACACTACAGGCTGGTAAACTGCAGATGATTTCTATTTCACAAACCTAAAACTAGTTCTGGGCAAGTGGTGACTAACCAGCTGCCCAGGGGTAGGAAGAACCACACGTGAAAGGCCCCATGCTGTGATGCTGTACCACCTCTTCCCTAGGTCTGACACACACAGAGAGCTGCTCACACCGCTCACCACACAGAAGGCACAATCACACAGAGCTGAAGAGTGCGCGCTGAGCTTACAGATCTTCTAATAGTTTACAGAAAACTGAAATTAAAGGTTTTTTAATTTGATTAAAAGTAAAAAAATACCTTGTGATTTAAAGAAAAAACTTACCTACACATAAAATGAAAGAGCAAATTCCGGTTACTTTTTTTTAAAGGTAATTTATATGACTTCTGAAGAATGATTCTGCCGTTCACTGTGATAAATATTAAGTGGGTCATGTTTACAGTGTCTACTTGGAAGCTCTCAACTTTTCACAACTCAGGAAAAATCCCACTGCAAATCAAGTTGGAGGGGAGAAACAGCATCTCTTTTCTAGCTTTTTTAAACTGTAAAGTTCCTGTGTCCACATAGAGAAGTAAACTTAAACATGTCAATTTGTGAGGTTTGATAAAGCAATAATCACCCTCTGAAAAACCCAAACGTTTTATAAACACAAGAATGGGGCTGGCCACCACGGGTCCCAGGCAGAACAAGCAGGGATGGGACCGGGTCATGTACCGTGAATGTCAGAGCACTTAAGAGTGTCAAAAAGTGAAAATCAGTCACCCTGCTCATTATAAGCCAGAATTTCTCACCTAGAGCTCTCCTAAGGAAAAATGGACAAGTGCCTATGACTGCAATCAAAACAATGATTTTATCACTCGTCATTATTTTTTAAAAACCCAGAAAGCAATACAGGAATAGGAGAGGAGGAAATCATGGGGGTACCCATCTTTCACAAAGAGCAGAATTTCAAGCCAATAGGCATTTCAAGAACAGTACCATGCGTTATTGCCAGTCAGGCTCACAAAGCCACTTCTTGAATTTATCACATGTACCTGCAGCATTGGTAATAAATATTTACTCAGTGATTTTTAATTTCTTTGAAGTGCATAGTAGGGAGCTTTTTCTGTGTTAAAAATAGTGTTTTACAGTAGTAACAAACAGGATTGTTCAAAACTTAACAGGCAGGCAGTAAGTGTGCCACAGTAACACTTTTAAAGCAAGATGACAAGATTAGTAGTTTCTGTACCTCGGTCACCCCATTTCCCCCAACAACATTCATGACAGACATGTAGTACATTCTATATATTACTACCACTAATAGGACAAAAAGGCCATGTGCTTTAAAACGATGCTTTGTGAAGAGCAGCATCACCTTCAAAGGATTTCTTTAGAAACACCACTGTCACCATCCCTCCCTGTTCCTGATGCCTCCTGTGTGCTCTGTGGCACCTGGTACACCAATTCGTCTGGGGCACTGGGAGCTGGCTTCCCACCTTTTGGGGTATCATACTGGGCCCGGGCTGAGGAGCAGCTGTCAGTCCTGGAGAGAAGAGTGCTGTATGTTCCCACCAAAGGAGGAGGCTGGTTCCCTGTAGCTTTGAAAGTAGACGTTGAGGGCAGACCAACCGCAGCTGTGGTGTGCCCTGATATATCCATGACAATTGGGGTGGCGTACTCCGGCCCAGTAATTGGGAGTGGTTCAGCGTAGGCATGGTAAACTTCTTGCATCGGGGAGTTGTAAGGATCGAGGTCGGCATAACCTGTTTCTTTTCCTTCTTCTGGTTTAAATGTAGACCTCTGATGAAGTGTGCCAACAATTCCTCCCACAAGTGGCTGTGCATACTCTGGATATTGCAAAAGACAACAGAAAAGTCACCTCACTAACACACAGCTTATACAATTTAGGGTGGAAGCCACAGGCTTACACCAAAAGCAAACACTTCTTCATGGAACTTTTGTTGCTATCAACAGACACTGTAAGAACCAACTGCAAAATTAAAATGAAAGATGCTATTTTGTATGGTACAGTAGTAAGTTAATATGCCAGAAAGCCTCATTTGTGTGCTATTATATAAAGACTCTGTGTAAGTTCTTCAGATATATAGACAGTATTTCAATGGAAAAGAAAGGTTCCATTATTTGAGTAATATTAAAATAATTTCAGGGGGAATATTTACAATAAATACATACCAGGTTAATATGATAAATACAGTAAGGCTCACTATATCTTTCCTGCTCATCTTTTAACATCTCTATATCCCCAATAAAACCAAATTTCCAGGTAAAAAGACAAAACATGTCCATGGTTTTTAGAAGTGAATGCCCCAATTTTATGGCTAGAACATCTGAGGCACAGAAATGACTCGAGATCAACTTTTTAAAAAAGTGCTCTACTTTCAGAAAGTAGCTGATCTCTCACACAGGAAAAACACAAAAGATACCGCAAACCCCAAAGCACTTTAAAGCAAGCGTAGCAGTTTCTCCTTCTACCAGGCTGAAGGCTGCCACGGTTACCTGCAGAGTCAGTTTGCAGCATTGTGGTGACCTCTCTCGGACTCAAGTGATTAACCTCACTACTGCTGTAGCGAACTGGCGTTTCCTCGTGTTCCACTGATTTGGCAGGGAGAAACTGCTTCATTCCTTTCCACCAACCTTCATTGTGATCGTAAGCAGAAGAGACCATTAAATCAAAACCTGTGCCTGAAATAGTGACAGTATATGAAGCCCTGTTCCATTTAAGCCATTTCTGTAACAAATAGCTATACAAACTAGCCTTTATGTTCAAGCCTCTTTTCTTTTAATCCTCATCCGAAGGTTTCTCAAAATTGATTTTAGAGAGAGAGGAAGGGAGAGACAGACAGAGAGAAACACTGACTGGTTGCCTCCTGTACGCACCCCAACCAGAGATCAACCCCATAACCTTTTGGTGCACGGGACGATGCTCCAACCAACCAAGGCCAAGCTTCTTTTTTATTGTGGTAGAATACACATAACAAAATTCATCATCTTAACCACTTTTAAGTGCACAGTTCAGTGGTATTAAATACATTCACACTGTAGTACAACCATCACTGCTATCCATTTCTGTAACTCATCTTGTACAACTGAACTCTGTACCTAATAAAACAGTAACTCCCTAGTTTCCCCTCCACCCAGCTCCTGGCAATGACCATTCTACTTCCTGTCTTGATTTTAACTACTCTAAGTACTCTATATAAGTGGAATCCTACAGTATTTGTCTTTGTGACTACCTTATTTCACTTAGAACAATGTCTTGAAGGTTCATCCATGTTGTAGCATAATGCAGAATTTCCTTTTTAAGATTAAATGTATAATATAAATGGGGGACATCTGTAATAGTGTCTACAATAAAAAAAAAACTTAAAAAATATTCCACTGCATGTATTTATATTACACATACATTCATCAGTTGATGTTTTTACATTTTGACCGCTGTGAATATTGCAATGAAAATGGGTGTAGAAACATTTCTTCGAGACCTTGCTTTTAACTATCATAGGTATATACCTAAGTGGAATTGCTGAATCATTTGGCAGTTCTATTTTTAATTTTTTTAGGAACTACCATAGTGTTTTACACAGCAGCTGTTAACTTTTTACATTCCCACTGACAGTACACAACTTCCAGTTTCTCTACAACTTCACCAACACTTGTTTTTTAAATAGGCATCATCCTAATAGGTGTGAGGTGGTATCTCATTGTAATTTTGATTTGCATTTCCCTAAAGATTAGTTGAGCATCTTTTCATGTGCTCATTGCCATTTGTAGATATTCTCTGGAGAAATGACTATACAAGTCCTTGGCCTATTTTTGAATTGAGTTGTTTTTGTTGTTGTTGAGTTTTAGAAATTCCATACATATTCTAAGTATTATTCCTTCATCATATATATGATTTGCAAATATTTTCTTCCATTCTGTGGGTTGCCTTTTTACTCTGAGGATAATCTTTCAATATACAAAATTTAGAAGTTTTCATGAAGTCCAATTTTTTTTTCTTTTGTTATCTGGGCATTTGGTGTCATATCAAGAAATCAATGCCAAATCCAATGTCATGAAGCTTTTGTCCTAGGTTTTCTTCTAAGAGTTTTATTGTTTTTAGGCATTTATTTTGGTCCTTGATCCATTTTGAGTGAACTTTTGTATATGGTGTTAGGTTAGGGTACAACTTTGTTCTTTTGCATGTGGATATCCAGGTTTCCCCACACCATTGGTTGAAAAGACAGTCCTTTCCTTAATGAATGGTCTGGGCACCCTTGTCAAAAATCTCTTGTCCATATTTATGACGGTTATTGCTGGGTTCTCTACCCCACTGGTCTGTCTCTCTCTCTATGCCACTATCACGCTGTTCCCTCCACCACATAGTTTTGATCACTGTTGCTTTGGAGTAAGTTCTGAAATCAGGAAGTATGAGTCTTCTAATTTTGTTCTTTTAATATCACTGGGATTGTGATGGGGATTCATACTGAATCTGTAGATTGCTTTGTGTAGTAGTGATGTTAACAATATTAAATCTTCCAATCCCTGAACACAGGATGTGTTTCTATTTATGGCTTAAAAAATTTCTTTTAGCAGTATTTTCATCATTGTATAAGTCTTTTACTTCCTTGGTTAATTCCTAACTATTTTACTCTTTTCAGTGCTATTATCAATGCAATTATTTCTGTAATTTCCATTCAGACTGTTGACTGTGTATAGGAATGCAAAGGGTCTTTGCATGCTGATTCTGTGTCCTGCCACTTTGCTGAGTGCATCTGTTGGTTTTAATAGCTTCTTGTGGTGGAATCTTTAAGGTTTAGTTCTTCAAATTGTTGGTAGAATTTACCAGTAAAGCCATCAGGTCCAGGACTTTTCTCTGTTGGGAGATTTTTTATTATTAACTCAACCTCTTTACTAGTTTTAGGTTTGTTCCAATTTTCCATTTCTTCATGATTCAGTCTTGGTAGGTTTTGTGTTTCTCAGAATTGATGCACTTTATCTAAGCTATTCAATTTTTTGGTGTACAACTTTTTGTGGTATTGTCTTATAATCCTTTGCATTTCCACAGAATTGGTAAGAATGTTCCCACTTTCATTCTGATTTTAGTAACTTGAATCTTCTCCCCCCTTTCCCCTTTTTTAGTCCATCTAGCTAAAGATCTGTCACTTTTGTTGATCTTTTTGAAGAACCAACTTTTGGTTTCATTGATTATTGTTTTCCTATTCTCTATTTTGTTTATCTCTCTTCTAATATTTATTATTTCCCTCCTTATGGTAGTTTTGGGTTTAGTTTTTCTTCTGTTTCCAGTTCCTTAAGTTGTTCAAGATTATTTTTTTGCTTTGCTAGAATATTCAGTGCAAAGCAGAACATAGTAGAAATCTCTATCAAAAGCATATACAGAAGCAGATTACTAGCCAGATATAGTTTGTCTGTAGTAGGGGTGATTTTTAATATTGTTCCCCCCCAAAAAAGATACTTTCCAAGATCCACCTTGGGGGGGGCTAGCAGCATGTGATCAACATCTACCACTGTTCTTTTTAACCCTGGTCACAGTGGTGAACCCTTGGTTCCTAAGATTTGCTTTAGTAGTGTCCAGAAGTGGGTGACCTGTAGGGGGCCTCTGGTGTAACTTGCAGCAATCTGCCACCTGCCGCACAGAGTTGGAATTCAGAATATGACAACTCAACATGGCAGAGATGGCATAGTTCATGGATTTCTACACTGCTGGACTCCACCTGGTAAACACCCACAGCACAGTATGTTTGCTACTAGGACCCAAATCCTTTGCTTCTTACAGTGTTCATATGGGCCTTAAAGAAAGCTGGTCTCATCGAGAAATAGATGATAAAAACAAGACAAGTTTTCCAGAAGAAACAGAATTCCTTTCCATTTCACTACTTAGTGACTAGAAGAGATTTAACAAAGAGTAAAAATGAACAGAACAGAGGAGGAATGTGTTTTTCTAACAGTGCTGAGGAATTTAAGTGGGCCTGAAAACAACTTTCCTTTCACTACTGCCACCTGGAGTGGAGGGACTTCCTGCTGACAGAAAGAGGTGCAAAGTCATGAGTTACCTGCCCGGTCCCAGTAAGGTAAATCATAGGTGCCTTCAGTTTTTTTCTTTCTGGAAAAGTACAGAAAAAAGTTAGCAAATAGTGTGAATTCACCAGTAAAACAGCCCTGAAACTGCAGGACAAACACCAGAGTTAATAATTAGTCATGAGCACACATTTCCACTTGCTGATCCCCTGGCAGAGTCCCCTATTCCAACTGACTTTGTTGAGGTTAATAAATTCTGGATTCTTAATAAATATTAACTATCTCCTGAGAGAGTCATCTCATTACCCACTATTTCAAAAGGAATAAATAAAAAAAGGCCCAGTCTGTAGGTAAAAGGACTGAATCAAATCAGAGATCCAGCCCTGATGTATGGGTTTGTATGGCAAAATCATGGAGGTCTGATTTGGTTTCAAATACAAATTTCACAGAACAACAAAAATCCCCACTTTTTCTTCTGCATTGTTATTTTTCCAATTTCCTACTTTTCATCTACGGTCCTCTGTCCCAGAGAAGTTTCAAGTGTCACACCTCCTTAATTGTGTAGGCTAAATTCCCCCAACCATCCAAGATGAATCAACCCTGTCATCAACAGTGATAAACAGCTGAGGGAAGAAAACAGGATTCCCCTGGCCTGAAAGATGAGAGCTACATGTACAACAGAGAGGATTCTGCCCAGGCCACCCCTCAGAATCCTGACATATCCTTCCACCCCAGGAGGAAGCTCCCATCCTTCCATTAAGAATGACCATCTACTAAGAGCCTTTTACAAACGATAGTTTCTGATTCAAGGATGTGAATCTAATCGAAGTTAATGCTTTGCAAGCTAGACAGAAAGCAGACATGTACTAGTGCATAGAACAGGACAAGATGGTTATGTGATCTGCTCAAGATCGCAAATGTGGCTTTCTTAAAGAGCCCAAGCTATGTGCTTTTCCTACTTGGAAACTCTTCTCCAGTATTAAACTATGCTTACCAGTAATATCAATGCTTAGAGCATTGATATTAAAGACTTCCTTATTTTAGAGTCTGACTGTATTTAAAATGAAACATTTCATTATCCCAAAGTAAAGTACAATGTAAAATTTGTGGAAGAGATGGCAGGTGCTGAAGGTGTTAATCAAAAACTGCAATGTAATATTTAAAATGCTGGTTTAATAGTAACTTTTCTCCTGGAAAATCCTCAAATTACCATAGGACTTCTAAATAAAAGGAAATCAACAATCATTTCTAAATGCAAGTTAGATGCCTTACATGGCTAGGACAATTTAATTCAATGGTATGACTATTAGCCAAGGGTTGTACTATAAAAGATTTTATATACTCTCAAAGTTTCAGGTTATTTATTCATTACATGTCAAGTGCTTAGAACAGTGCTTGGCATGATGAGTTACAGTTCCAATAGTTGCAGCTGTTTTAATTACTCTCCTCACTATTTTCCACAGCCCTTTAATAGTATCTCCTCCTTTATTCTCATGAAGCCAGCTGTCAGCAGTTTCAACCACCATGCTCAGAAACAGAAGTAACTTCGATTCTGCAGCTCAGAGCCTTTGTCTTGAACAGACAGGTATTCCATCTGCCTCCTGGGAGTCTGAATGTCCAGTGTTCTTTAAACACCACCCGGAACTGATCTGAAGACTTGCATCCTACCTCCCTCTCACCAATTCTACTCCTCAATCCCCACTCCCACGTCCCAGTGCTTTAACCACAGTGGATCTGACCTCACTGACCGATTACATGTTCAGAGGTAGCAGTGGTTAAGAATGTGGGCTCTGCATCCAGGTCCAAAATGCCCCCCTGCCATGTACTGGCCAGGTGACCTTGGGCAAGTTATATATGCTCCCTATGTTGCTTTCTTCTTCTGTCAAATGGGATTTATAACAGTACCTTTTCCATAGGTGATTGTGAGGATCAAATTAGTTAAAACATATAAGGCATTTAGAGTTATACCTAAAATCAGCATTTAATTTTCTATAAAAATGAACTGTTGCCGCTATTCTCATTGTTACTGTTGTTGCTGTCCAGTTCCCTGGAAGCATCAGGAGTGTCTTTTCTGGACTTCCCTAAAGCCCCTCCCCCTCCATCTTCCCCTAATGCCCTCATACTAACTTGCTGGGCTTCTGCTTAGACAACCTCCCAACATCATGAATCTGGGATTCATTGGGATCCATGTCAGTTCCATGGCCGATAGTCTTCTGCACTGTATCCTCTTCCATTCTGTAAATTTTAGAGTTCATCACTCAATACTAGGCATGGGGCAAGTGCTCAAATACCTCTTGAGAGGCCGAAGAAGTCATTCTCTTGCTCCAACAAAACTGTCCCTCCTGCTCTGTTACTCATGACATCCCTACTGGTTTAACTGCAGAAGCCAGACACTTCAGATCATCCTGGATCCCTCCTACTTCCTGGACATGACAGCCAGTCACGCATCCCGCTGACGAGACATCTGAGACATCTCTCCCTCTTCATCTTTCTTTTTTCCAGGATTACTGCAATATGTTCTTGCCCACCCTTCGTAGTTTCCTAAGTCTTCTTTCTGTCTCTTCTAGCACTTCTTCTTCAATGTACTCTGCAAAACTCCTGCCACTATTTTCTACAATCATCTGGTAATACCACCTGTGTGCTTAACCGACTCCAATGATTTCCAATGTACAGAATGAAATCCAAATTTCTCTCCCCCAGAAAGCTCTCCCTGATCCTGGCCCAGGCTATATTTCTGTGGTTCCTTCTCAGTGCTCTCCCATGCCAAACCCCATGAACTGACTCATTATTCTGCCGACATCCCACATAGTTGTGCTTTTGCCCAAAGCAGTTCCATCAGTCTGGGCCATTCTCTACCTTCCATTATCTAACCAAATCCAATTCCTTCTTTTTAGTAAAATATACTCTTTCCTGAAGAAAAGATTTCAGAAAACTCTAAGGGTTCTTGCATTTGTGTTCTCTAGCACTTCATAAATAACTAATCAAACTGTATTACAGTTCTTCATTTTGTGCCAATCCTGCTCAACACCTTGAGGACAGCAAGTGTGTTTCATTCTTTCAGTAAGTATACTGAAAAGCACCTATCTACTATGTGTTAAGAAATTTTTCTTATTAATGTGTATATGACAGTACGTACTGCAAAATTTGATACAATAAAGGTACTCAGTAATTGAACATAGTCATTTTTTATGGGAATAAAGGAGAAACATGTATTTTTATTTTAATGGCTATTTTAATTCTCCCTCTCAAAAAGACGAGCTACAGTTCATCTTTTGTACCTCCTTTCTATTTCACACTTGGAAACACCCCCTCAAGGACCAGTTAGGTGAACTACTCACATACTGACCTGTTTCTCCAATGCCAAGCACACACTAATATGAGAATGAGAGTGGTGAGGACCATGACGAGCACGGGGACAAGGATTGCAGCCAAGGCTACATCTGGAATATACCAAAGGCAGAAATTTAAAGGGCAAGAGTGAAGATTAACCATATCAGCATTCAAAGGTTTCCATCTCAAAAAATACCATCAACATTATTTATGAAATCAGACTAGGCATGAACTAGTAACTTCAGGAGCTTTCATGGAAGTTTGACACACTATTTGATCCACCTTTGTATTACATTTAAAATTTTTCATAGTAACTTCTTAAATCATCAAGACAATGATTGAAAGGCAAAGGATAAACTGAGACAATATGTTCTGCATGCGATAAAGGGTTACGTAATTAATATATTACAGGATATACAAATCAAAACAAAAGTTGGTGGAGATGAGTGAATACATTAAAAAAAAAAGCAAGTGACCATTCAACTTGTTAGGCTCAGTAGTAATCAGAGAAATGAACGTTAAAACCAGAATAAAATCCTATTTCTGCTTATCAAATTGGCAGATGTTTAAAAATAACTGATTGTTGAAGAGAATTTTAGGAAAAATATGTTTTTATGGGAATATAAAAATTGATAATTCCCCTATCAGTTTGGGGCAATATGTATAAACAATGATTACTTAACAATTAAATATCTGGAGTTTATCTTAGGGAAAAAAATTAAGGTAACATTCAAGGATGTATATTTAAAGAAGCTTGCTTCTGTACCTGAAGGGTGAAAAACTGGAAATAATCCAAATGCCCAACAATGAAAGGGAGTAAGTATACCATAGTATCCTCCTTACAGTGAAATATTACCCAGCAAAAGGAAATGATTTTGCAACATGATGGCACAGTATTCAGATACAGGAAGGTGTGAAAGCCAACATGTGTTCAACAGGGCAGAAACTGACACAATGCTGGAGCCTGCAGGGAGTAGGAGGTCATTTAATCCCCCTATCTCATTCCAGAGATAAAGCATCCTGAGTCCAGGATACAGAAATTGGTCTGCCTAAGGTCATGTGCCACAATAGTTTCTTTCTTCATCCATCAACCCCCTCCTGTCCAGGATGATGGGGCCAACTGCTCGTGTCTCCCAAGGGTTAATTGCCAGACACCATCAGGCCTTATTCACTTATAATTGTACCCAAGAGACAGACAGGCTGACCATAACAGGAGAGGGAGAGGATGATCAATAACATGAGGCCTCTGAGAGGCTGGATGGGTGGGCCTAGGGCAGGGTGAAGTGCTCAGTTTTGGGTAGTACAAAGAACCCCCTTTTTAGTGCAGTAGACAGAGGGTACAGGGAGTTTATAGGTTCCACAGAAAGGGAGTTTCCTTCTAACGGCTTCTACTTTCTTTGTAAGTTGAATAGGTTACTGGGAGTGAGTGAATGCCTTTGGGTCAACCATTTAAAACGTACGGAGGCAACTGTGAAGAACAGGCAGAAGAGGAAAACAGGCATTCTCAGGGAAAGAGGCCACGGTCTCTGCCCAGTACCCCTCTAAAGGAGCAGCTGGAAGTTGCACCGGCACCAATCTGACCATGACATGCTTCTCTCCAGCATCACTCTCAGCCTGAATGTAAAAATGAAGAAGTGCATAAAACAAAAACCCTGACTCAGGCTAGAAAGCACTAAGAATTCAGAAAAGCAAATGTACTTTTTTATTCCTAAAATTTGTGAAATTGGAGAGAAAAATCAAGTTCAGATGGATGCAGTTTGATTTAATCAGAGGCTTTAAACCACCTGCTTAGCATTTGGGTCTATACATCCCTATTCCACAAAAAAAGGAGATAAAGAGTTCTTCAATTAAAAAGACCTGTAACATTCCGTGTTCTTCTTTTATTTGTAAACACTTTTATAAGTGTTTACAAGTGTTTATAAGTGTTTATAAGTATAAGTGTTATAAATTGTTCACACTATTACAGATGTCTTAGCCTTCCTTCATCCAACCCCCACCTTCCCCCCACCCCCCAGCCTTCACCACACTATTGTCTGGGGCCATGAACTATGCATGTATGTTCTCTGGCTCATCTCTTCCAGCCCCTCCCCCTCCTTCTGAGATCTGTCAGTCTGTTCATGTATCGATGCCTCTGGTTCATCAGTTCGTTTTTTTCCATTAGATTCCACATATGAGTGAGATCATATGGTATTTGTCTTTCTCTGACTGCCTTAGTCCACTCAGCATAGTATTCGCCAGGTCCATCCATACTGTCCCCAAAGGGTAAGAGTTGGTTCTTTTTTACAGCCATGTGGAATCCCATTGCATAAATGTACCACATCTTTTATCCACTCATCTACCGATGGGCACTTGAGCTGTTTGCAGACCTTGGCTATTGTAAATAATGCTGCTATGAACAAAGGGCTGCATATTACTTTTCTGATTAGTGTTTCAGGATTCTTAGGATATATTCCCAGAGTGGGATTGCTGGGACAAAATGTACTTCCATTTTTAATATTTTGGGGTAACTCACTGTTTTCCATAGTGGCTGCACCAGCCTGCATTCCCACCAATAGTGCATTAGGGTCCTCTTTTCTCTGCAACCTCACCAGCACTTGTTTGTTGATTTATTGATGACAGCCACTCTAGCAGGTGCAAGGTGCTATCTCATTGTGGTTTTAATTTCCATTTCTCTGATGATTGGTGAAACTGAACATTTTTTCATATGTCCACTGGCCATCTGTATGTCACCTTTGGAGAAATGTCTTTTGAGGTCCTTTACCCATTTTTTAACTAGATTGTTTGTCTACCTGGTGTTGAGTTATATATGTTCTTTATATATTTGAAAATCAGCCCCTTATCAGATGTATCATTGGCAAACATGTTCTCCCATACAGTAGGTTCCCTTTCCATTTGGTTGACTGTTTCTTTTGCTGTCCCAGAATTTTGGTTTGATGTAGACCCATTTGTTTATTTTTTCCCTTACTTCCCTTGCCCTAGATGTATCCGCAAAAATATTGCTACAAGGTATGTCTTAGATTTTACTGCCTATGTTTTCTTCTAGAATTTTTATGGTTTCACAACTCAGATTTAAGTCTTTTCTCCATTTTGAGTTTATCCCTGTGTATGCTGTAAGTTGGTCAAGTTTCATTTTTTTCTTTTGCATGTATCTGCCCAATTCTACCAACACCATTTGTTGAAGAGACTGTATGCTCTCACCTCCCTTATCAAATATTAATTGACCATCAGACACGGGCTGATTTCTGGACTCTGTTCTGTTCTATTGATCTATATGCCTGTACCAGGCTATTTCAATTACAATGACCTTGCAGTATAGTTTTAAATCAGGTATTGTGATACCTCCAATTTTGTTTTTATTTTCCCCAAGACTGCTGAGGCTATTCAGGGTCGTTTTTGATTCCATGTACATTTTTGAAATATTTGTTCTTAGATCTATGAAATATGTCATTGGCATTTTCATGGGAATTGTGTTGAATCTGTAGATTGCTTTGGGTAATACAGACATTTTAATGATTTTAATTCTTCCAATCCATGAACACGGTGTATGTTTCCCCTTATATGTATCTTATTCAATTTCTTTTCAGTGTCCTATAGTTTTCCAAGTACAGATCTTTTGCCTCCTTGGTTAAATTTATTTCTAAGTACCTTATTTTTTTGTTGTTGCAATAGTAAATGGGACTTTTTAAAATTTCTTGTTCTGATAGTTCATTATTGGTGTACTTAAAAGCTATCGATTTTTAATAACTCAATTTACTATTTTTGAAAATAAAGTATTGATTTTTAAAAATTATATTTCATTCTTTATGCAACTATAATTGTCAGTTTTTTCCCCTGTGTCTCCCTCTATTCAGCCCCCACACACTCCCTCAGGCAATCCCCACACTGAGGTCCCCAAGTCATGCATTTATGTTGTTTGTCTACTCCATTCCCCATGCTGTACTTTATATCCCCATGACTAGACTGTGACTACCAATTTGTACTTCTCCATATCTTCACCTTTTTAGCACAACTCCCAACCCTCCTCCCATCTGGCACCATCAAAAAGTTCTCTGTATCTATGATTCTGTTTCTTTTCTGCTTGTTTATTTTGGGTTTTAGAATCAATTGTTGATAGATATGCATTTATTGCCATTTTATTGTTCATATTTTTGATCTTCTTAAAGAAGACCCTTTAACATTTCATATAATTCTGGCTTGGTGGTGATGAACTCCTTTAGCTTTTTGTTATCTGGAAAACTCTTTATCTGCCCTTGATGAGGAGGCACCAGTCAGGTTCACAGGGAAGTTGGTGGTGGGGGGGCATGGCCCCTCTCCACAACTAGGCACCAATCTTCCCTAGTCGGCCCAGGCTGCTGTGCCCAGGCCTATGTCACCGCCTCCTCCCACGGGGTGAGCATAATCCCTAAGGGTAGGGTAACTGCATTCCTCCAGGCTGAAGCTGCTGGGAGGGGACTGCTCCCCGAGAAGAGATGTTTGCTGTGGGTATCGGAGACTGACTTGGCGCCAGGATCCTGGCAGCTATCCCCCCATGTCTCTCCTCAGAGCCACAAACCCGAGACTCTCCTCAGGTGACTCCAATCTGTACCACCCTCCTTCCACCAGAGCCCAGGATTAGTGGCAGCAAATACAGTTTTGTATGTTGGCCTTTTAAGAGAATGCCTGTGCCTCAAGTGGCCTCCACCTCCCCTTGGCAGATAGAACCTTCCTCAGCCTTTCAACACTAATGCTGCATGGGTGTCTCTTCCCGGCTGTACTGTTCTGGGCTGGGGAGCCTGTCCTGGGGTTCAGGACCTGCGTCTCTCAGGTGGGATCTTACACCACTGAGCTATCCCTCTGGTATCTCAGCCTCTGCCTGTGCACAGGACCAGTCCTTTCGCTTGTCTGCCCTCTTTCCAGTCTCAACGTGATGTCTTTTACAGTTTCTTAGTTATAAATTTCTTCAGTCAGTTTTCAGTTGTTCTTTCAGGGTGATTTTTTCCCCCCAATTTAGCTGAATTTCCAGTTTGGTTCTGGCAGGAGGTGAATATAAGGTCCACCAACTCAGCTGCCATCTTGAAGTTCTTTGTTATTCTTTTTAATGTTACAGGGATCCTAGTTCTTGAAGGAAATGTTTTAGGACAATTTTAGTTTTGAGATTTTAAGATCCTATAATCTGAATTTAAGATGAGCAATACTTTCAAATGACTGTTCTTCCATCCAGGCACATGGTCTGGAATTCTTCCGAAACACGTGCCTTCTGCAAACTGGTAGGAAGCTCTTTGTGGATACTAAGATCTCCTGGTTATGAGAACTCTTGCTTCTCTCTAATTTTCCTGCAGCATAAGAAATTGGTCTGTTTGGAAGACAGAAAAGAAACTGACACGGGGAAAGTTGGAGAAAGCAGCTATCGGAATCCAGCAGACTTTCAGTAAATGTGAATGATTAAAGTTCTGAGTGGTACAAGTTACTCTGAATGAATTGCTTTCTCTGCCTTGAAAATAAGTGTGCTTTATTTATCTGCCAACACTGAAACTAATTCCTCTAGAACACAGATGCTTTTTTCCCCTGTACTGAACTGAAATTTTGTTTCTCAAAAACATATAAAATATGTTTTATATATGTTAGTACTTTACTTATCATTAAGTTTGAAAGTAAAGTCTATTAATGTTTATACTTATAATCTGAAAAACTGTAACTGGAAACATTTTAAAAATAGAGACCAAACTTTTTTTAAAAATGAGTATGTTAAGAGTATTTTTTCAAAAATATTAGTTTTCACCACAATGTCTGTTTTTTTCTCTCTTTTCTTTTTGCCAAGTTCCCTAACCAGCAAATTCATATATAATAAGGATAAAAAAGATCTGTTTACTGCTAGGTACTGCTAGGCTTTTAGTTATTTCTAGAAATATTTCTAGGCACGAGACTCCACATATTTAGCTACATAGGGACAAAAATTGCAAGTGGAGGCCTAGAATACAGCAACCATCTCTAAATACTTAAAGAGCAATTCTACATGGCTCCATGAAATAGAACTTAGAGCAAAGTATTAGATTTTTCCCAAGGAAAGGAATCAATTTTTTTGGTATACTTAAAAAACCCAAGTTTGAAGAAAAGAAACCGAAAGTTTAAAAGCTAGTAATGTTGAAAACTTAAGCTGAAAACAAAACAAAACATCACTACGTAACAAGTGTGAAAGTTTGGGTTTGCCTACCTTTGGTTACATTCGGAGTCACGGTAGTATTTTTGATATCAGGAGTGGCAGTGGTTTGTACTGTCTGCACAGGAAATTCATTGCTACTGCGAGGTTGTAGTGGTTGAGTAAATTTTGGGGCATGACCTTGGAAAAAAGGTTTTAAAACTCTTTATTCTCTTATCTACATCAACTGGATTAAAATAAAATTATTTTAGAATGCTTTAAACACATTTATGGAAAATTATACCACACATCCAGGGAATATGAAATTCTCACATTTAAAGGAAGCATACCTTTGGCTATTTTTGGAGGGGCTGTAGTGTTTTTGAGGTCATTGCTGCTCCGAGGAGGTGGAGGTTGGGTAAGTTTTGGAGGACGACCTTGCAAAATGGTTCAGAATAGTTTATACACTTTGCTTATAAAAACCATGATTAAAATAGTAATTTAAATGTCTCTACAATCTCCTAGAATACTTAACTCTGTACAGTAACTTTAAATGTCAGAGAGAAATATGTAAAGGATAAACATCCTCTGTATTAAATGCAAAAGCATACTGGGATTTCTGTTTTTAAATAATTAAACTGAGAGTAATCTTAGGAAGGAAAATAATGGAGATGTGAATGATGTTGAACTCTAAAGCTATAAAAATTTCATTGCAATTTGATATACTACTTATCAATTCATTTAATATTCATGGAGGGCCTGCTATGTGTCAGTCACTTCGATAGTTCTTAGAAGTACAAGAGTAAACAAAGTGTTACAATATAGTATCGAAGTTACTCCCACTTTTAATTTATTCAAAGTAAAAATCACTTAGACTGAGGTTACTATTATAAGCAATCATCGGTGCTTATGTGATAAATATTATATCATATGAGACCTGATTAAAAATTATTAAGATTGAGATGAGATTTGGAAAGCAATCTTATTACATCATCTCATCAATGATGCCTTCTCTCCTACTGGTACTGGTAATTCTGGAAATCATTTTGATATCGAACTTTTTAAGAGGGTAACTGTTTCTTTTCAAAAATTCCTTCAAGATAATGTAAAATTAGGGGTTAAACCCTTGAGTATTGATTACTTTCTCTGAGAACAGCACTTAGCATTTTTAATTAATCTGATGACAATAACACGTCTGAAACATACTGTTGCTTTACCTTTAGGAATAAACTGACATCCAAGCAGTTCCACTTTCATGGCGATTTTCTGCTGCCATTGGGTAGGATTCACTCTAATAAAACGTGCAGTAATTGGTGGCAAGAAGTTATTACGTACATCCTGGTGATAATCTTTGTTTCCTTGAAATATCTTTAAAAAAACAACAAAAATATTGATACTTTACTTCAACAGGGGCCAGTGCTAAATTGCTCCACTGAAACGCATTTTTGTTTTGTTTTGTTTTGTTGTGGGCCTTAAATAAGATCTGCAAAGTATGACAATAAAAATTGATTTTCAAGAAAATAATTTAATCAGAATTTGGGGAACTATTAAGAAGCTGCACATTCTTCTCAAAAATTTATAAAAAAATACAGAATATAAAAATGATTTTAAGATGATAACAGAAGAACGCTAACTTGCTACACCTTGGGAAGAGAACTTCAATAGCAATGAAACGGTATATTGTTATTAATAAATTAGCAACGCCAGTTCTGTGGAATTATCAACCATTTAAATATGCAGATTTTATTTTCAAAGTAAAGTATAATTGAACATATGAGATCTTAGAGGAAATGCTTTACTGTGTACTATTCATCATAATTTTTTCTTCAAAAACAGACTGAAAGTGAACATACACTAACACAACAGATATATACCTCCACCTACTGGATAAACTACATAAACACAGTTCTCAAGTTCTGTTTTCTTGTTGCTCTTTAAGCCAGAATAGTGACACACATTACCTGCCTAATTTAATGACTGTAACAGCAACAAGTGTATTATATGAATAATCCTCATGTAAAAATACAATCTCAAGTACCGTCTTATTTCCTCAACTACTTCAAGCAAAAATGGTAATGCCTTACAAAGGGAGAGCCCTTAATTACAAAACCCTTTTTATCATTAACTCAGTTGCTCTCCACGATAACCCTATGAAACACACAGAATCCAGAAAACGGCAGCCTGCAGAATGGGACTGCGTAGTCAGCCACCGATAGAGCGGTGAGTGGAGTCTCTGTCTTCTGACTCAAACAGAGGGCTCTAGTAAGCAAAAAGGGGCTCTCCTTGTTCCTTCAGGCCCGACCATGTAGGCAGTTTCTAAAGACCATTAATAAAGGGACACTCGCTTAAAATCAGAGTGGTTTGTTTTTATCAGTTCAAGAGGAAGCGGATGGGCTAATGAGAGACAAAAAAAACCTGTCACTTCACATGATTCAATGCAAGGATGTCCACTTCTATCCATGATACACTAACAGTAACTGGACTTAACCTTCTGCCTTAACTCTCTGAGAAATCAAATAAAATATATGAAATAATGGTTTTTCAACAGTGGACAATAGGCAGCAGGCAGCAATAACCCCTGAGGAAAGGGAAACAAATGAGGTGAGCCCTTCCATTGACCCAGTATTGCCTAGAGAGAGCCGGTGTCTCAGGGAACTGAGGAGACAGCTCAGAGACGGAGCAGCCAAGGCAGAGAGAATTTGCAAGGCACAGTACAGAAGAGAAGAAAGCTGCAGAGAGACTTCTAGGATCTGTAGGGAGTTTCCCATTAAATTTCAGCTGCGTATACATGAAGAAACTATCTGTGGACGAGCAAAAAAAAAAAAAAAAAAAAAAAAAATACTAGAAAGGAACCAGTAAAATAATTCTGAGAAGCACACAGGGCTGAGAACAGCTCACATTGCTAATAGCAGAATGAAGAAATCTTGTAAATGCCTGGGATGTTGGGTTGAGTACTTAGAACACTATTTTCTCAGCAGTGAGTAAAAATAACAACAAAAGGCCGCTCAAGTTCTACCTAATAAAGCTAAAATGCAAGCCTTGAAAAGATAATGATTTTCAAGTAATCCATATCCCAGAATAAAGCTCAAACAAAATTAAAGGAATAATAAAAAAAGAAACCTAGCACCACACAGTGTAAAGTTCACAATGTCTGGCTATCACTCAAATATTACCAGACTTGTAAAATATGGCCCATAATAGCAATCAATGTGAAAAGATCTAGATATGACATATTGGTAGACAGGTTTAGTAGGCTAGGGCATTAAGAGTTATTATATACTCCACGTGTTTCAGAGGTAACGAAAAGCACGAGCATGCTGAGTACAGATGTGGAAGAAATCTTGAAAGATAGGATTAATAGTGGATTAGACATTATAGAACAGACTACAGAACTTGAAGACAAAACGATAGAAATTTTTGAAACTAGAATACAGAGAAAGTTTAAAACTATGAATAGCATCAGTGAACTGTTAAGACATCTTCAAGATTCATAACCTTCATGTAATTAGAGCTGAGGAGGAGACATATTTGAAGAAAAAATGGCCTACAATTTTCCAAATTTGATGCAAATTATAACCCACAGATCCAAGAAGCTCAGAAAAGCCCAAGCAGAAGAAACAGGGAGAACACTACATAGAGCACATCATAACCAAATTACTTAAAACAAATGATAAAAAGAAAATCTTCAAAGTAGCCAAGGGGAAAAAAAGATGTATTACATATTGAGAAACAACAATTAAGAATGACAGCAGAATTCTTGCTGAAAACAATGCCAACCAGGAAAGAATGGGCCAGTGTATTTAAAGTACTGAAACAAAGAACTGTCAGTCTAGAATTCTCAACTTAGTGAAATTATCCTTCGAAGTGAAACAAAAAATCTTTTTCAGAAATATAATTCAATATTTTTAGATGTTTTTATAATATAAACATGGATAACTCATATAACTTCAAAAAATTAACTATATCTCATAAATGTAGTAAGTAGATTACAAATAAATATGGATGTGCTAACAGTAAAAAGTAGTTGAGTTTGGGGGCATTAGGCAGAAGACAGAAATGGGGACAATATTGTTATCTGCTTCAGTGGGTGTAGGCTCACCAAAGATGAAGTTCATGTGGTATCAAGTAGAAGAGAGGAAAGAAGGCCTTGAATAACAGCAGAAGAGTTTAGATCCATGTGAAAGATTATAGGAAGCTCCTGTAGTTATTAAACAGAGAGATGAGAAAAGTGGTAATTGAAGATACATGAGTAAATCTTATATATGATAGAGGACTGATAGTATCATATAGCTAAAACAAAACTCATAATGAAGTTTCATTAAAAATATATGCTCAAAATTTCAGTTCTAGATGAGAGGAATCTACCTTCCTCGGGACATGGGCTCTCCCAGTTACAAGATCTTGTGGTGGGCCAAGGTCCAGGAGCCCAGGTGAAAGTGACAAATATCTGGATGAGAGCCACCCGTGCCTCCTTCTCAGCTCCTTATCTGATCTGGCACATTTCCGCACTGTCACATTTTGTTAATGAAAACAACCATTTCATAATGACCACAGAAGTTAATGGAAATTCTTCAGATAGGAAAACTTACAGGAGTTAATGAAATTCTTCAGGTACACAAATAGTGAACTTTTCTAAGAGGAAGTTGCTAAGGTGATCTTGAAATGATTTTTCAAGTCTAAAATATCCTATAAATTAATGCACTTTTGCCTTTAGCTCTTTTGTCCCCCTTGTCTACAAAGTAGAAATCTGGGAACAAATTAGGCTTCTCCATCATTCTGTACATTGAAAAGAAAAGCTTTTTAAAGACAAGAAATGGTAAGTTCTCTTCTAGAATTTTCTTATAAATTATCTATTGTAAAAAAATGAGTTAAGATGTGGTGAAAAAAAGAATCAGTAAAGTACTTAACCCCTACAATCTTCAAAAGGGACCTAGAACCACCACCAAAAATTTCTTATCCAGAAGTTAGAAGGGTTAAGGCCAACAACTAACACTACCTAAAATAACCAGAAGAGGGCAGAGTAAGACCAAATGACATTTAACTTTTTAAGTTAACACAGGAGTGTTCCTGTGACTTTTTGCAAAGGCTCATTTTAAAAAATGTTTTAAAAAATACATTGTTAATCATTTTACCTTATCCTGCTCCACACCAGGCTCTCTGTACACAGTCCACCTCTGCCCATCATCACTGTACAGAATTCTGTAGGCCGACACATAGTAATTATGCTCCACCATGGTGGAGCCCGTGGTCACAATGCCTGGTGGGGAATGGAGAGTTGCTTTCATAGCGCACACACTCTGATCTTCGAAGTTGGTTCACTACTGAAACATGAACACCTAAGACACGCTGTTCAAACATTTTTTGCCTATGGCATTACCCTACCTAAGTGCAAGCTTTCATTATAATACTAACGGAATCCTTGGCTTTATTCCCTTGTGGAGACAGGAGAATTATGTGCACACAAAAGGAAAGGACCATTCTGTGTTAGCAACCTGTGTTCCTATCATTGTAAAATATATTGTAGCTAGGAGTAAGAATGGCTTCCTGGAAATGAACATATTAAAGGTAATTATTGGTATTATTTTCAGCACCAAAGCTAAATACATCTTTAACAAAACCAATCCCAATTATTTTGACCATTTGCTAAACTGCTTTAAATAATTAAATTTATATTCAGCTCATATGGAATATTATTTATAGCACTTAGACTCCTTTAACATAAATTTCTCTTAATGACAATAGGTGGTATTTCAGATGCCTCAAGATCACTTTAGTAAAACACTACCTTGAAAGAAATATTACAGTAAGAAAAGCTAGTAAGATTCAAATATCAACGCCTCTCCTTTGTCATGCTTTTTATAAAACCATCTTCAGTAATATTAACATCAGTAAACTTAAAACCATGTAATTAAATTTGCAGTGACTTAATTTTCTATAAAAATCTTAGATGTCACTATGTTTTCAAATAAAATCAGTATCATAAATTATTCTAAAAAGTTATGCCTCTTAACCTGTTATCTTCTTTTCCTTGTTCAGATCTATCTGTAACCACTGATACTCATCAGTGGCAAAAGCAGCCCAAGGAGGCCCTGGTTTCTTCAGTCTGGCCTTCTCAGGTTTCCAACTGTTCTCCTGCCCTGTGTGGTCGGTCCACTCCAGCACAGACGAGGCTGTTATCTGAGGATCGGCAATCACACCAGATTCCATCCCCAGTGTTCCGTAACAACCTGAAACAGCAACAAAAGAAGAAAAGTAACTGGGTTTCCAGCTATAAATTTAAACTCTACATAAACACATTCATTACAAACTTTCTCTTATACCTTTAATCAACATACATTATGCAAATAATACAATGTAATAGCAAAATTTTCAAACGAGACAAGTGTTTCTGGAGTCTATGTTTTGTGTCTTATGAGGAACTGTATATATTTATTCACAAGCCATATCCATTAGCTGTGGTTTCTTTGTTTTTTTTTTTTTGTTTTTTTTTTTAAGATTTTGTTTTTATTTATTTTTAGAGAGGGGAAGGGAGGGAGAAAGACAGGGAGAGAAACATCTGGATCAGTTGCCTCTCGCCCCCAAATGAGGACTAGACCCACAACCCAGGCAGGTACCCCAATCAGGAATCAAACTGGTAACCCTTTGATTTGCAGGCCAATGCTCAATCCATTGAGCCACATCAGCCAGGGCCCCATTGGTTTAATGGAGATACATATCCTCTCCCCAGGACAAGCTCCCAGGTCACTGGGTGACTCACACCCTTAACTTCTTCAGGTGTTTGCTCAAATATCACATCTTCCATGATGCCTCCTGCATTGCCTACTCTTTCTTATTTTATTCTCTACATCCTTTATATTATAAACTATCCATTGTAAATAATAATAGTTGACTTATTCACTGTTTATTGTCAATCTCTCACTACCAGAATGTAATTTCCAAGAAAGCAGAATTTCGCTTATTCTGCTCACTGTTGTATTCCTAGAACAGAAGAGTATCTGACAAATAAAAAGAAGGCACTTAATATTTTCAGTCAAATGAATAAATTACTTCTTTAGACACATTCAAAAATCTTTCCTTGCTTACATGATCATTTTCCTATTAATATAAAACATCCAGCTTTTTTCATTCATTATACATTAAATGCCCTTCCTACCTCACAGTGTTACTGTAACAACTAAATACAGAGTACAGGAAACAGCACTTGGCACAATGCCTGACATGCAGTGTACAAAAAATATTAGCTACTGTACAAATTATAGTAAGTTATAAAGTCCATGAGAAGCTTACCACTTGTCTTAAATGTAAAAAGACTTGTAGATAAGTGTCCTCTGAAAGAGAGAAAGTTTTTTTTTGGTGACATATCACATAACACATAATTTCCCCACATTTGTCCTAGTAAAGCTTTTCTTGTTTTACTTTTCTGTATAAACAACCAAGACTATTCTCCAGCTATGTATCGGATGACTGATGATGTTCCTAGGTTAAAAAAAAAGTCTCATTCCTAAGCAGAACTTCTGAAGTCAGCATAAATAACTTTCTCTACAAGAATCTAGTTCCTCATTTCACACATGATTATGCAAATATGTCCACGTAACCTTGAATATATACTTATTTTATCTTTTTCATGAAATAAGCTGACTCCTAAACCTGTTCTGTGGCACTGGTCCTGGTGGAGGGTACACTGAAAGGTGTAATTCTCGACAAAGAGGCTCCTGTGTCCTGGGATAGACAGCAGAAAAGCTAACTGCTACCGAGAATGCATTTGTTACAGGAAATCAGCATGTCTAAGTTTCTGTGTTAGAGTGCAGCTTTTCGATTTGAAAGTATGGGGCAGCATGGATGGATGCATGGGGAGAATGCATGGGCGGGACAAGTGACTAGGTCGCCATGTAGTAGGTCAGAGCACTCTAAGGAGCTTGGAGGAACATCAATCACTAGTGTGTGCTCCTGTCTTTAGCACAACATTCAAATCATTATTACAAGTGGATGTAACTTGTCCTCTTTTTTTAAGTATGAAAAAGAGAATTCATGGAAAAGAATATTTGTCTAAAGGCTGAACAGGGGAAAAGAATAAAGGATTAGCATAAACGCATCTAGAAGAAACCAAAAGAAGGAAAAGTAGTTGGCTGTATACTAGCGATGGGCAGACAGCCCATGTATGGCTTGTTTTTTTATGGCCAGTGAGCTAAGAATGGTTTTTACATGGTTAAATAGTTGTAAATGACACAAAAAAGAGTAAGTGACAGAGCCATGTGGCCCATAAAGGCCTAAAATATTTGCTAGCTGGTCCTTCACAGAAAAGTTTGCTGAATCCTGCTTTCTACTGCTGTGACTGTGGATCACGCTCCTGTCTTCTGAATGAAAACTGGCCTAGGACCCCCTGAAGAGAAGCTCATTTCAAACAGGTGTAGTCCAGTGTGCAGGACTGGGCATATCTAAGAGGCAAGATTTACAAAAACAGAACAGATGCATTTCTATTTAATGTTTGAACTTCTGCTTTTTATGCCTAGTCTAAATTTTGTAAAATAGTAGAATATAGTAGAGACTATGAAAATACATTCTGAAAATATTTTCTGGGGGTGAGAAGGGGGATTCATAATACTACCAACCTCTGATTTATTTCAAAACTGAATTTACATTCGAAGTGTTTCAATTATCCTCAATTCATCTTGGGTCACAGAGACTATAAGGAACAGAGTAGTTTACACCTTCTGACCTTCAATATGAAGTGAAGATTTGACAACATACTTCTAGACTCTTATTCCAGGCTTTCTCAATACTTAGAAAAGAAGAAACAAACCAACTACACTTACAAATGACTCCCGTTCTGACAGAGAATAAGCCGCAGTAGTCTGCCCTTGCCCGTACTCTTCAATATACTTGGGGGAGGACACATAAATGTTAAGTGCTAACTGACAAATGGCATTTCTCGAACATCACTAAGTTCCATCGCTGAGGTCTCGTGCATCCCTATCCCACCCCTGCTCAGCATGCGCATTATGAACAGTGCGTATACTCACACCACAGACGTGACGTTGTTCGCCAAGGAACTTTCGTAGTACGGGATGCCTTTACTGATCACAACACTGATCTGGCCACCCAAGGTGTTTGACACGACTCCTGCATGCACACCAGCCATGCACAATGGTGAGGACTTGAGGGAGGGGAAAGAGAAAAGATCAGTTCTTCATTTTCTTTTGATAATTCACAAATAAGACTTACACTTCTTCAAAAAATTACTTTATCTGGGTGGTTTTCTCAATAAACATTGGAAAGATTATTGATGCTGTACCACAGAACAAATTTTTAGAAGAAAAATAAAACACTGCCTATCACTAAAAAGGATTCGGAGAAAAAACATCAAAGATATGCAATAGGTACACATCTACCTATTCTGAAGTTTAAAAAAATAACAGAGTCCTATCACAACTTTAACATAAGTCCATATCCAACTTACATCTCTATATCCATGAGGGATCGTTCCAGATATCTCGGCAAAAGGCAGCAGACAACCAGCTGGGCAGTACTTACTGTGAAACAAAATACAAGTTATAACACACACACCGCTGTAGTGTTGGGGAAGAAAGACCAAAGACATCCCATGTCCAGTTTGCAGCTCAATGTAAATGCCATGACCTCACCGCTCTGAGAACCACCACTCCTAAAACGCCCTTTCAGACCTCCTCCAATCCCTCCAGACACGACTTCACCCACAAACTTACAAAAGTTGTCTCCTACTTTACAGCTTTAGTTATTTTACTTCATAATGAATACAGACACATTTCTATTGTAAGATCTACTTACTGTATTTAGTAGCTACATGATATTCTATTTTGTGGACAAACCATAATTTATTTTACCAACCCTTTATTGGTCAAATTTATGTTGACCTAAAAGAATGTCTGGTATTCATTCACTCAGTCACCTACCCACTCAATACATTTAGTTGAATGTCTACGATGATCTAAGTGCTGAGCTGCGCCAGGAACTAGATTTACGGAAGTCAGCCAGACGACCATGGCCCCTGTCCTCACTGAGTTTACATGCCAGTGGTGGGGGAAGACATTAAACTGATATACAAGTAATCAGATTATGATACCGCTATGAAGAAAAGGGATTCTCTGAAATAACTGGGAGGAATCTAACTTCATAAAAGTAATACAAATGTTCAGTAAACTCACTCTGGGTCAGGCAGCATCCTAACTACTTTAATCCATGTAAGAACCCGACATGGTAGGTACTATTATTACCCCCATGTTATAAATGAGGAAACCAAGGAAATGTGTGCCTAGGTCACATGGCTGGTAAGTGGCAGATGGGCTTGAGTCCGTGCTCATGCACTGCCTTAGTCAGGAGACGGGGCTCTGAGGAAGTGAAGCTTCAGCAGAGAACTAATGGCGGTCACTGGGGCAAGTGGAGGGAAATGCAGCCCAAGCGAAAGGAACACCATGCCCATGAGGCAGGACGGCTGGTGTGCGTCTGGAACAGGGAACCACTGATGCAGGCAGACTGTAGTCAGCAGAGGTTAGTCTGAGAGAAGGGTGAAGTGGAGGACAGGGCCCAGATCATGCAGAGGCCTTGTGGGCTATGGCGAGGAGTCTGGAATATATTTCTGAATAAAAATAGAAAGTCAATAAAGGATTTTGACTGTGTATATATATAATCTGATTCATATTTTTTAAAAAGAGTATTGTGACTCCTGGGAAGAAAAGAAACTGTAAGGAACCGTGACTGAAAACTGGGACAGAATTAGGCAATGTAGCAGTCCAGGTGAGAATGTTGGCATCTTGTATTTGGGTGGTAACAGTGGAGCCAGAGAGTGGAGGGCCCCGGACATCTGACCCTCTGCAGGGCTGTGTGCCATACACTGACGCCAGGGTTACCGCTGCCGACTAGGATCCCCCACCAGTACTCCCGTCCTGTATGGACAAAACCATTTCTGAAGACAAAGTGAAGGTTCTTTGTGAAGAGGTAGCAAGTTGCAGGGTAGTGAGATGATCTTAGAAGATGAGAATGACTTTGCCAAGCAGAGAGGTGTAAAGTGATTCTAGGCAAAAGATCACAGAGCTCACAGCAGTGTGAGTAATGCAGAGCTGTTTTAACACAAGAGCATGAGATAAAATGAGAAAAATGGCGTATGAACCTGGGACAGGATCCTGAAAACCAAGCTAAGGAATCTGGATGACTTTTTGTCCTAATTAGGTGCACCTGAAGATTTGTAAGCAGGGGAATGATGAGATACATATTTTAGGAAACAACTTGGCAGCAATGCGATAGCAGAATAAGGCTAGCAAAGGTCAGAAATGGAATGGAAATCGTGAGAGGTTGATTCTAGTCTAGGCAAGAGACAAGAGCATAAAGCAGGGAAATCAATGTAGCAAGGCTATTTGGGTAAGAACACTGAAATTCCCTAATAGCCTAAACCACACTCTTCTCTTTTAAAAGAAAAGAAAAATAATTCTTCCACTTTTATTAGCAGTTTTGCCAGATTTTGAAGAGCAACTAGTTTCACTTTTGTGAAGAAGATCCAAATGCTATAAGTAATGCAAAATTTAAACATGGCAACTCAGTGGCTTTAAACAGACTCTGGTTTATTGACTGAGGTCTTAGAATACCTTATTTAGGTTAGCAATTTATTTATAAAAAATCATGTATTTGTTCCTACATGTTTAAATGTCAGTCACCTTCAAAGTACTCTGCACTTGATGCAATGCACCTATTGAGAAGTTTTTTCCACTGCTCAAAAAAACTTTTTTTCTGCATTAAATTGTTTTTTGAATTACAAAGATAAGCAATTGTTTTTGTCAACAATGCATTTCTAGGCACTGCATTACATATAAGGAAATCCTATACTTTTAGTATTTTTTCTTTTATTATTTTTTATTTTAATTGTTCTTGTAAAGTTTTCTGTCTTTTACTCCCATCCCAGCCCACCGCCCCAGCCCTCCCTACTTCCCTCCCATTTCCACCCCCTCTAGTTTTTGTCCATGTGTCTTTCATCCCTGTTCCTGCAAACCCTTCCCCTTTCCCCCTGAAATTCCCTCCCCTCTCCCCTCTGGTGACTGTCAGCCTGTTCTCAATTTCAGTGTCTTTGGTTATATTATGCTTGTTTGTTTGTTTTGTTGATTAGGTTCCTGTTAAAGGTGAGAACATATGGTATTTGTCTTTCACTTCCTGGCTTATTTCACTTAGCATGATGCTCTCCAGTTCCATCCATGCTATCACAAAGGGTAGGAACTCCTTCTTTCTTTCTGCTGCATAGAATTCCATTGTGTAAATGTACCAAAGTTTCTTGATCCATTCATTTACTGATGAGCACTCAAAAAACTTTTTGAACTCATCAATTTTGATGCTAGGTGCTTCTGCTGTTTTTTTGTTCCACCTCTTCTACACTGGCAAATGTTTCCCTTTTAGGATTTTTCTCATTTGGGGGAAACAAAAAAAAGTCACCCAGGGCGAGATTACGTAAATTAGGAGAGTGGGGCATAGGCATCATTCCATTTTTTTAATCAAAAACTGCTAAACACTTACCACAGTGTGGGCAGGTGCGCCTGTAAAATCACCCATCATGCAATGGGCAAATCTGTTGAAAGAGCCTTCAAAAAAAAAATTCAGTGAAGCCAAATGCAGCCTATCACAATGCCAGCTGGTACACTGATAGAGATGGGTTCCTAGAACACTCACCTAGAGGGGGAAGGCTGTAGTACAGGGGGACTGCCCTCCAGAAGATAATTCCTGTTTTTTGGGGGGGAGGTTACCCTTCCTATGTGTCACCACATATACATTAATCTTAGAGTATAAAGAATGAGGATGAAGTAAACAAAGAGTAAATTTAAGTGGGGAAAAAAAAGCACAAACATGCTCATACCTGAACTCAGGTTCCAAAAAACTGGATGCAGTGTCTAAACAAGTAATTAGATCTAGAAAAACAAAAATAAAAAACTGATTTAATAATACATACATTTCCCCTTGATGAGACAGTTTCCAAATCCCAAATAATATTGTTCTAAATTTCAAAATCGCAACAGCTGTCAAAGTAGTACTAATAACATTTTAGAAACTTTTGTTAATCAACATTTCTTTCTGATTTTAAATATCTTGATTTCTGGACTATGTCTCCCCAATGCAATTTACTACCACATTACCTTACATGGTCACATATACAGGGTGGGGCAAAAGTAGATTTACTGTTGTGAGTACATGAAACTGAATTTATTCTTATATTATTATTGCATTACTTTCCATAAAAAACCCTGTAAACCCACTTTTACCCCACCCTGTATACGGAAGGCACACAATAAGTATAATTTATACCCTTTAAATGGCTTCTATAAAATATAGCTCCCTCCAAAAAGAAAAACTATTTTAGTTATTGTATGACCAGAAAAGATCCTTTGGTGGTTACACACCAGGAAAATAATGATAGAAGAGAGGTGAGTTAATTCAAATAACTACAACTCAAAATCTGGTCCACAGCAGAACCAGCAGCATCAGCATCTTCTGGGAACTTAACCAGAAATTCAAATTCTTGAACACCATCCAGACTTACAGAATCTTTGGTAGTGGGGCCCAAAAACCTTTCTGTAACTAGTCCTCCAGGTAATTCTTAACACTAAAGTTAAAGAAGCAGTGCTCTAAATAAAACAAAACTTTAAAATTTAAAAATTTGTATCTAGAAATCAACAAATCTGAGTAAAAGCTAAGCTGTCTAATTAAGACCTAGTTCACAGGGTATGCACAAGGTAGCTTTGGATTCAACATTTCAATGGCAGGAACTTCTGCTCTTAGGACACAGGGCAAGTTTTCAACATGACCCACAAGTTCTTTAAGTGCCTGGTTCTGCCTCAGCCTCATCCTGTATCCATCTTGGCTTTTTTGCCACACTAGTCTTCTCTGGAACATGCTGTTCTCTTAGTCTGGGAGGCTTTTCAACTGCCCCTTAGATAAACTGACTCCTCTTTAAGGTCTCATCTTAACTGTGATTTCCTCACGGAAGCTGCCCCTGACCTTGGCAAATGAAACACCTTTAGCATAGAGTAGGCACTTAAGTTTGCTGTGTTTGTTTTAGTGAATGGATAACTATCACACTCTCGTGTGTTACATGCGAACAATATTTTTTGCTAGTGAATCCTAGTTTTATTAACACATTTTGTCTGAGTGACACATCTCCGTTTCTTGAAAGCCGGGAAGGACACTAACAAGACTCCAACAATTAAGGTCCCAGAGAGGCCAAAATGATTTGTTGATGCATTACAGAGTTAGAGCAACATCATTAGATGATGCCTGGTCTACACACAGGCCATTCGTCCTCACCTGCGTCACCAGCAGCAATCCCAGCACATGGCATAACAGGAGGCTTTTAATCACCATTTATTAAATACATGGATGAATCAGTACCTGATTGTTAGAACGTTCGGCTAAGTCCAATCATGTACTGACCCAGTAGGGAGGAAAACTTGGAAGACTCTCCTAAGGCAATCACAAAGGTAACTGGCTTCATACGTAAATGCTTGGCCACACAACTTTGAGGGTGACCAATACACTGATGGAGACAGTGCCTCACACGTGTCCTGGTATACTGATGGTAAACAAATGGTTGCTAAATTAATGGCCACCACAGCAACAATAGGATAACTGATGATTCTATTGTACAATTCTGAAGAAATCATGTTCGTCATTCAACTAAAATGTTTCTTGAAAAAACTAGAGCATAACCTCTGTTATACCAACAGAAAAGCGGTATTTTGAGAGCAATTATATGAGTTAATATCTATATACCACCAGCATTTGGATGGTGATTAGATTAAATGTGTTTTTTCGGAATTTAAGAGGATACATGCTTGGACAAGGGTTCACTACCACTAGGTTTACTGACTGGGAAAAGCAGACAAACTGAATTGTGTATACTCTAGTTATTCCTGTCAATCTTTGTATTATATTAGTAAGAATTAATTTTCCACTTTCCTGCCTTACCAAAAGAGTTTCCAGCTTCTGAGTTTAGAAATTGAACTTCTAAGTGATTCAGAAGTTCAAATCACTGGGTGGGTGGGCGGGGGTGGGGGGTGGTAATAAGGGGACTAAATGGTAATAGGAAAAAAAGATTAAATTTAGAAAAAAAGATTAATAGACTGGGATTAAAAGGTACCTGTGTGGTCCAACACAGTATTTAAGCCACAAGGAGCCTGCCACCTAGCCCCATTCCCTCAGGCCACATGCTAGAGATGCTGGTCAACTACTGATACACTCGACCAGAACAGGGCTTTACTGTGAAGTCCACGCAGTGCTGAAACTCCAGTCACGCCATGCAAAAATGTGCAACTCACTTGACCTTGCTCTCAAATTCTCTGGAGACTCAACTGGGAGGGGCTGTGCTACCACTATCTAAACTAGGATGTCCCAACATGAAGGTGTCAGCTGTGATGTATGTTTGAAAGGAAATTTTCAAGGTCGCAGATCTAAGTGTTTAATTTGCTATGATTTTTGTGCATCTTCTAATTAAAGTGGTATAACAGCAGCAGCAATGCATGCAACTGACCCCCCCAATGCAGTGCATATTAACAAGGGTAGGTTTGATTTCTACTATGATGGGGAAGCTTTCACTGCAGAGTAGCCACAGTCTCTTACTTGCCCCTAAAGTGGAAAAATGGGCTATAAAAGACACCTCTTCAAGAACATGTTTCATCTGAACATGCAGAAACATCAACAGAAATCATGTATCCTATTTGTCCAGCATTACCTGGAGGTGATCCTAATCATGTCACAGATGACTGTGCAGCTCATCTTACACTTGAACCCAGGGCCCTATGACTTGAGTGGTGTTTGACATGTACATCGAATGTTTCACCCTAACTGGGGATTAGGAGGTCCTGCTGCTCATAGATCAAACATGCACTTTGCCAGCAGTTCTAGTGAAGGACTTTCTCGTCCTCAGAGTTCATTCTCCAAGCACCAGGGAAACCATGAATCTTATGGCTGAGCTTTTATCTCAGTTATCAGGAGTGAGACACTCCATAGGAACACAGCTCAATTCTTCTGGCCTTTGCACTTCTCAGTTACAAAAACTGCAGGTGCAGCTGGAGCTACAACAGCAGCAACTGGAGACTGCACGCAACACAAACCGGCGCACTAACAATGTCACCACTGCAATTACAATCACACAACACACAGCAACAGCCAACACACTAATACAGAGAGCAGTCAGCAAACTATCCAGACTCCAGATTTCTTTTAACAAGGTCGAACAATCCTGAAGTGTTTGAAACTGAGCTCCAGACCATGGGAAGTGAGCACAGGGACCGCAGCCTGTTTGTGCACAAGCTGCTTCTGTCCACTTCAGTGCGTGAAGAGAGCTCCTTCTTGGGCGAGGGTGAACAGGGGAGATGGCCAATTTTGGTGCTATAAGCTGTGTAGCTATTTTATGCTTTTAGATGTTGCTTTAGAAAACCTATATTTAAGAGGGTGATAAGGAAAAGGAGCCTCCACCACCTCCTCTTTGATGACATCCCAATTCTCAGAAAATGTCTGCTATGCTAAATTTGCCAATGAAAGTGGACAACTATCTTGGGTTTGTTTGGTGATTGTAATTTCAGGTCTGTCACTGTTGTTACATTTGTACATTCAAAAAGAAGAGAAAAATATACACGATAATCACTTCCACTTAATTTTTACTTCTAGCAGGTAAATGTAGGTAGCAGTGCAAGGGTGACCTCTGCTTTCTGTACCTTGCCATGCAAAACACTCTCCTAACACCCACATTCAAACTGAAGAGGAAAACTGAGATCCCTAATGAAACTGCTGTGTGTATTATGAATATTAAGGAATGAAAACTGCTTGATTTACCTTAAAAAATTTCCTTGGGGGCTCAGCAGAGCTCTGTAGGAGGAAAACAGGAATTCAAAATGGACAGCTACTAGGATAGCCAAGATGACTGAAGACAGAGAAAGCACGCCATAATTGTAGACTGTACCTTTACAACTCCAGAAAGGAAAATATCAATTGATCTAGGAATTTTAGAAGCCTTAAAATGTGTCTTTCTTGAAGTCTCTCCTCAAGTAAACAACTGTCCAGAAAACCACTATAAGGCTCGTGGTTACTAAGAACACAGTCCAGGGAAGGTAAATATTTTTTGTATGTGTTAAAAGTTTGATTTAAATTATTTAAAAAACTAATGGAATAAACTGTACACTGTCCTGCACTTTAAGCATATCATCAGGTTTCTGGTATTGTAAGGCTTATTAAAGATCCAGCATGATGACCGAGTTGACAAATAAGAGCTTTCTTGATATTTATTTTTATAATCACTGGTGTAAGCACTTTACAAATAAGTTCATCTTTTTTTTAAGTTGCTCAGGTTAGAAACCTTAGATATCTTCGACTCTCTTCTTCACGTCCATTAGCCTCTTCTCAGAGCATATATGCACATACATCAGAATCTGTTTTTGACACCTCCACTACCACCACACTAGTTCAAGTATTCATAAACTCTTAACTCAATTATGGAAATAGGTTTCTCGCTGACCTTTGTTTCTGTCCTTTCTCCCCTTCATTCTCCTCTCAACCCACTGGTCAGATGGATAACTCAAACCCTGTCAACACCTAAAATCTACATACTAGAAAGTGAATATAAGACATTAAAAGATTACGAAATTCCTTTGTGACCTACATAGTACCTCGGACACTAATGAGTACATCAGTGAACAAACACATCCCCTGGGCTGCACAGCCATCCGGTCCCATCACAGCATTCCTAATGGACTAAAAAAGTGAAACACGTAGAAAACACCAAAATCATTAAGGTGCTCTCAGGTTATTTGTCTGCTTGGAATAAACTCTATCCCTTAAGTTGAATTGCTTCTTTGGGTTAACACTGTTTTATAACAAATTCTGTTTGTAAATGCTTTCTCTGCTAAATTAGTAACACTCTGCTCATCATCACCTTTTTTATACAAACTGACACGGAAATACAGATATTTTTCTACATGTGTACTATAGTATGCATACAAACACTATACACATTCATTTTTGTATAACTAAGGCTAAATCTAAAGATATGTATGAAAACTGAGAATGCATCAAAAAAATCTTACTAGCTAGTTTAAAAGTTTTGAAATGTCTGCCAGATACAACATAACAGAAATTAGAAGACAACAGAAAAACTAAAAATGGAAACCTAGCTAAGCGTAGTACTCAAAACAGAAAGCATTCTATAAAATTACTGTATAATTAAGGCAGCAAACAATCTAAGGAATTCATGCTCTATTTTCAAAACCAAAAACATTTCATGAAGGAAAAAAGAAACACACACAACCAGTTACAGAAATCTGGACTCTATTAGAAAGAAATTTTCTATTTTGCCCTATGTTTCATTTATAAATTGATATAATCTGATATAAAATGGAAAATATTTGCAAAAAATGTGGTTAAAGAATGTGGCAATCAAAATTGTTACACTAGTGGTGTTAACTCTGAAAATAATCTAACCTATAGCAACAATAACACTGTCAAATGGAAATATTTCCCAGGCCCAGCTGTTCACAAGTCTTAAGCACACCGTCCTCAGATTCTAAGGGGTCAGCAATGAATGAACAAGCGTTTATGAATTCCAATTAAGAAGTAGGTTAACATGTACACTGGATCATTTTATTTCACAGGAAATTTAAAACTATTTACGGTTTTTCCTCACAAAAACAAAGGCAAACTTTAGACTGACACACTCTGGATTGGTGAAATCTAAAGTAATACTAAGTTACGATTTCATGTTCCACAAAAGAAATACCAGACTATTACTTTTTAATTGTGCACAGATACACCACCCAATTTATGGCACATAACAGAAACCTGAAGGATGTGAAGCTTTCATGCAAATGCAGGTATGTCTTCCGAGCAACCTGTTCTAAAACTAAAATAACTTAAAAAATCATTGCCCAGAATGATTCTAGAAATGTTGAGCATTTCCTAGAAAATGGTCAATGTTAAACTAAATGTCAAAACTAAAAATTTAGGTCATTTACCTATAAAATTTAGTTTACAAAGTCAGTGGTAAATGCTGTTTTTAAGTTTACGTTTTAGAAGGAAAATGTCAGTAGCATTTATTAGCATACTAAATTAAATGATCTGAGTTACTGAGTCTGGACCTCTGAGTAACAGGCTGGTTCTTCTGCCTCTCAGTAAGACTAGGAGTAACTTAGGAGTTTCTCTCTATAGAACTCTAAATAGTGGTTGTCAATATGATGTCCAGACTATCTTTAAAGGTACACACATACCTTCAATTTTCAGGTGAAAAATTCAATTTCATAGAGTCTAGTTGTTATCTGATGGAATTACACTAACTCCAAGTGGAAATCCCAATCCTCTCATAATCACTGAAAGTGCTGATTAATATTTATGTGTCTCTGCTTGCTACCCAATGGGGAAATGGGAAAACTTTCCCTTTCACTGGTAGATATAATCTTTCAAAAGGATGTTCACAAATGAAAATTTAAAAAAATAACTAATTGGTAATAGAAAATACTACAAACTACTGCTCAAAGATCATAAAAATAACAGAAGAATAAAACCATGAAAGCTATAAAAACATAAATCTAGTCAAGCTTCAACCCCTACAATTTCTATCAAGTCCTGAATAATGGGACTTACTCGCCATGCATTCACTTTACCCCAGCTGTGCTGGCTTCTTTTCTGGTTCCCCCAAATTCCTTCCTACCACGAGACATTTGCACTTCTCTCCCCTAGAATGTTCTTCATTCCTTGTCTGTCTGGAACCTCCAATTAATCCTTCAGTTCTCAACTTAAAAGTGATGTCCTTAGGAAAACTTTACTGTTAATCAATTTTCTACTCCCCACTTCCCTCTGGCCCCTATCTGGTGAATGTATCCTTCACTGTACTTACTGGACTTAATTATACATTATACCACAACTACAATTAAGTAACCACGTGTTTGAGATCTTTTGTCCAGCTCTGTGCTATAAAGCCCATGAAGGAATGATTGCATCTGTATTATTTACTATTCTTTTCTCAATGGCAATCATATAGCAGGAAATAAGGCATTAAAAGGAACAGAATTTTGCAATGGTCTCTTGCATAAAGTAATGAAAATCAGTCTATTTCAAACTACTCAGGGCTCTATTACATATCCTATTACATTAACAAGTCTTTGTGAGAGTTTAACAAATGAAGACACTGTTGAAGCAATATATTTCACAACCTTCATTCTCAAAAACTCTAAACCATCAACTAAGTTGCTAAGCCGGGGACCTGTAGCGATGTTCCTTGAAAATATTCATGGAATTCAGTGCAGAAGCTAAGATTCCTGGATGGAAATAAAACTGAAGCTCTCAACCAAAACCAACCAGCCTTTGAATGAATGAGTCATTATAATAAATTGTGACTAAAAGCCACCCAAAAAGCAGTACTAAGAAATTTAACTCATCTTCTCTCGAATTTAGCCAATTCACTCAACTTCAAATAAAACAAATGCTTCTTGGATGGAACAAGGATATTAAAAAAACAAAAACAAACAAACAAAAAAAACCCTCAGGAGAGAGCTGTGAAATGAGGATTTCCCAAGATGATTGTAAGATTTGAAAGTGTTACTATAAAAAACTTCCAGATTATGGTGGAAATTCTTTTAAAAGCTATGGAAGCAAGGATTTATGCAAAATAATGTCATAGCTATTTGGAATCAATCTGGCACAAATGTATGTAAGTTTACAACATACTAATTCTGTTATCTGAAATAATTGTCAATTCTTAAGAAACTTTAATGCAGAACACTTATGGATCAAAAAGTTCCATAATTTAAATATCCAATGTAAGAACTTTTCTTTTTTTTAAAGCGACAATACTTATTCTCCAAAAACCTTCATCTCAACAAATAACAAAGAGAGAAGGGGGAAAAATATGAAGCAAAATAATAATTTAATGTGATACTAAGACCAAGAAACTTAAGAATAAGAAGCAAACTAAATGTTTATTTTCTATCCTCTCACACATCAACCAAAGACTTTTAGGAAATAAAACTGAAAGGATGAAAATCAATCATCATATTCTTTTTTACCTTACTGTTTTGATGTTAGGGGATGGGGAAAATGAGTATGTGTTTGCGTGTACAGTGGTGAATGGGCCAGGGGTGCTAACATTTGTTTTGTGCCTACTCTGTTGTGTGCCGACAGGCACTACACGTATTTAGATTTATTCCTCATAGCCAATCCATTTGCAGATGAGGTCCACAGAGGTCAAATTGGCTAGAGGTCACCTGGCTTTACTTCCAGGGCTAACTAGTGCCCCTTCTACAACACTACATTCCCTTAGTTTGCCTGGTTCAGTCAAAGATATTGCTTATTAGAATAAATATCTTCTCTTTCTATTATTGCACCCAGTGAGTTTTCGTTCTCATTCTCTAAGGGATTAGCCTTCATACCTTGTTCCGCAGCTTAGAAGCTAAGGGAAGCAGCTCCTCCTCACAAAGAACAACTTTCTTCTCTATCACATTCTAAACAAAACTTTTAATGAAATATATAGTATTTATTTCAGACCTACCATAGCCGAGAAGAAGCAGTTTGCATTTCCCTTGGTCATTCCCAGTGCCTAGCATTTTCATACCTGGGAGGCTGACAATTTTCTCACTTATACCATTAAAAAAATTTAAAATTTTAAGTGGTAAACGTAGATAAATTATTGTTGAATACTGAAATAACTGTTTGGATATATCCTTGTACTAGCAACATTTCTTGACTTTCCTCACCACAGTACCCTTATTGGCAGAGGGGAATGAATACACACCAAATGGCCAAAACACATGAGAGATTTCATTCAAGTCTAGTACCTCATCTTAGAGATGCAGATCAATGATGCATTCTATTCCGCTTAAAAACCTTGATTTTAGCCCATCCTTCAGATTTTAAACATTACATTTTTGGAAAATATTTCATGTTTATTTTATGTCGCAGATAACAACCAGTGTACTTCTGGTGGTATGAGACTCTATTCTTTGGGGAAAATGGTAACACTGTCTTTCATACAGTACTATGAAATGGTAACATGTAGATAATACAGCTTTAAATTGATACACTACGTTTCAGTAATTGACAGGGTTTTTAGAACTTATTGTTTGTGTTCCAATATTATAAAGAATATAAAATCAGTATTTCCTCTACTCATGAGAAGGAAATATATGTACTTTTATATATAAAAGCTAACATATTTTTAATTATTAGATTCTAAAACTGATCTACCTTTGTCAAGTTTATGTACTTGTTATTAACTGTTCAGTCTTTCTACTCTATTCCAAATTTAGATAACAGTTACTGAAAGGAACACTTTGTTTTTGTTTTTAGAGACTATAAAATGCAGGAGCTATGGTATAAAGTGAAAATTACCTTGTTTATCTATAACTGAATAAGAAGCCAAAAATCCTCGTCCAGAAACATGGACTCCACTCATGAACAGCACTGTAATTTCATTGCTTTTTGATTCAATTGAATGGTTCATCTGCAAACCCAGACCACAGTATTTGCCTAAAAATGAAAGAAAAACAGATGTTTGTTGTGATTCTCATGAAATCAATGTGAAAAAGAGAATAAGAATAATATACCAAATGGCATCCTAAACAGTATAAAATAACTAAAATGTTTGGGGTTTAAAAAATCCCATTACTCTGGAGGGTAAAAAAAAGTAGTAGTAACTGTTCAAGTGATTCAAAAACAAAAAACAAAAAACAAAAACAAAAGATGAAAAAACCACAGCAAGCACGAACATCACTGACCTTTTGAAGATTCAGTTTCTTGTGAAATACAGTTTTATACTCTTTAAAATAATAACAAATTTTTAAAAAATTAAAGCATTTCATGCAGGCAGGTGGCCGACAAATAAACTGATAGTCAATCAGTAACATTCTTAACAGGCTCCCCACAGGTAGATTCCTGGCCTCGGGGCACCTCTCAACCTTTTATGAACCTTCTCATTTGTTCTTCCAAAGATTGTTGAACTTTTGGTCAGTCCCTCCAGGTAATCATTTATATTGAAATTAAAAAAAAAAAACAAAAAACAAAAAAAAAACTTCTCAATTTATTTAGCATTTAGTAAATAAATACCAAACATCAAGGTAAACATATACACTTGTCTTAGTTGCTATGGTTTTCAATATAAAATATATCTTGCTCATCTGTTTCTTTTTGAGAAACATCAACTGTGCAAGAAAACCCCCATACCTTCTATTTCTAAATATAGAATGTAATTTAAAAATAGTTATCAATATTTCTAACATTCAAGCAAAATAGCACATTATCAAAGAACCCTACCAGTTATCTGAATATGCAGAAAGTAAAGATGATTAAATCATCAGACTTGTTTTTTACAATCAAGTAACTCAGAAATAGTCTAGTTAAAAGGATAAATATTAAATATTATATTATTTTTGGATATGCAATATTTAAAATCAGAGTAATATATATTTCACATTATTCCAAATATTAACTCAAATGGTAATATTTTTGAATGCTATATAATTTGTTAGCAAACCCAAATGTGTGCAGAGCCAGTGCCTATCACATTACAACTTACAGCCCAGTGGGAATAGGTAAATGCAAGAGAAATTATGTCAACCAGCATCTTTACGCAAGACTCACTTTTGTAAATTGGAACAACATTTTCATCTGAGTTCACCAGCACTACCTGTCTTTTGCCATGTAAGGATGTATGCATGTATGTATGATTTTATTACAAGGCTAATTAAGGTACTCAGTACAAATACTGACTTTTCAGATCCTTTTAGGTAAAAAAGGAGAAAGATTATATTTAAAGAATACCTGTCATGCCTTACAAAGATGTTTATAAAAATGTCTATAAAAATAATAACAAATGTATGTGATACAATGTTTTAAAAAACTTTCGAACCCCTTTAATATGGATAGAACCATAAAAGTATTTTTTATTAGCAAGTCAGTTTCACCATTTGTTTATTGGAGGTTATGTTGTCCTCCAAAACGTGAGTAAATTCAATCTGTGGTAGAAACAAAACATACTTTAAACTACCTCTATTCTGTGAAACTCAAAAGGCAGTGTTAAAGAATGGATAATCACAATTTAAAAATCAGAGAAAGAAAAGTACAACAACTGACCTGGTAAGTGCTTAAATGAGTCAAAAAGTACAAGATAAGCACCTGCCTTCACCTGCTATTCACAGCCAAGATGACCCTCCCTCTCCTCACTTGGCTCTCCTTTGATCATAGGTTTCACCCATTAAACAAATAATGCACACACTGAGCAAAACACTCTAGGAAAGGAAGAAGAAAAACCATTCCTAATCTGGCCAGTAGGAGAGGGGAACCCCCCAAAACCTAGGATTTATTTATAAAAAATTGTGTATTTGTTCTTACACGTTTAAACTTCAGTCACCTTCAAAGCATTCTCCATTTGAAGCAACACACCTACTGAGACATTTTCTCCACTGCTCGAAACACTTCTTGAACTTGTCGATTTTGATGCTAGGTGCTTCTGCTGATTTTAGTTTCACCTCTTCCACATCAGCAAAACATTTCCCTTTGGGGACTTTTCTCATTTGGGGGAAACAAAAAAAAGTCGCTTGGGGCAAGATCAGGTAAATAGGGAGTGTGGGGCATGGGGGTCATGCTGCTACTGATTAAAAACTGCCGAACACTCAGCGTGGTGTGGGCAGGTGTGCTTGTAAATCACCATCATGAAATGGGCAAATCTGTTGAAAGAGCCTTCAAAAAAATTCAATGAAGCTGAGTGCAGCCTCTCATAATCATGCCGTCTGGTACACTGATAGAGATGGGTTCCTAGAACACTTGCCCAGTGGGGAAAACTTGTACTATAAGGGACCCACCCTCTAAGAAGACAATTCTGTTTTTTTTTTGGGTCCCCTTCTCATATGCTTGTTAATTCTTTAATACAATTTGCCCCATCTGGCCATTCAAAGGTACTCCTAAATCAAAATACAGCATTTAATAGACAACAATTATAGGTTCTGCTGGTGGTTCTCAAAGTCAGCCAAAATATCTATTGAGATTCTCATGAATAAATAAATAAGAGACATATTTCAAAACACAGTTTGTGAATGCATATAAAAATTACAAATACTATCTTAATCACCACAATACCCTTGAAACTCTGGATTACAGTCTAAAAGAATCCATGTGTCCAGGAAAATAAAAATGTTTAAAACCTATTAGTCCTTAGAAAATGAGAAAAAGAAAAGTAAATTAAATCCCAAGTAAGTAAAAGAAAACAAATAATAATTAGAACAGAAATCAATAAAATTGAAAACAGAAAATCCATAAAAAAATAAAACCAAAAGCAGGTTATTTGAAAAGAAAATTGATAAGCCTTTAGTAAGGCTAAATAAGAAAAAGAGGGCATAAACCACTAAAACCAGAAATGAAAGTGGGGATACCTCACTACAGTTCCCATGGACTTTTAAAAGGATCATAAAAAAATACTATGAACAATTCTTATATCCACAAATTTGCTAACCTAAGTGAAATGGACAGGTTCCTTGGAAGGCATAATTTGCCAAAACTCAAACAAACAAAAAAACCAGACAATCTAAATAGGCCTATATTTAAGAAATTAAATCAATAATTAATAATATTTCAAAAGAAAAAGCACCAGGCACAAATGGATTCACTGGTGAATTCTACCAAACGTTTAAGGAAGAAATTATACCAATTTTCTACAATCTCTTTCAGAGGAGAGAAGCAGAGGGAGGACTTCCTTATTCTATGACACCAGCATCACCCTAAGACCAAAACCAAAGACATTATAAGAAAACCATAGACTAATGTTTCTCATGAAAATCAATGCAAAAATCCTTAATGAAATATTAGCAAATCAAATCCAACAACGCATAAAATGGACTTTACACCACGATCAGGCATGATTCATCTCACATATGCAGGCTGGTTTAGCACCTGACAATCAATTAGTGCAATCCATTATATCAACAGGCAAAAAAAAAAAAAGCATGATCAAATCAATAGATGCACAAAAAGCATTTGACAAAACCAACATTCATGATAAAAACTCTCAGTAAAGTAGGAATAAAGGGGAACTTTCTCAGTGTGATAAAGAATACTTACAAAAAAATCTACAGCTAACATCATATTTAACAGTGAGAAATTAGAGCTTTCTCAATAAGATGAGGAGCAAAGCAAGGCATCTGCTCTCACCACTCTTTTAACATCATACTGGAAATACTAACTAACACAGTAAGACAAATTACACAGACTGGGAAGGTAGATACAAAACTGTCTTCATTCACAGGTGACATAATTGTCTGTAGAAAATCCAAAGGAACTAACAAAAAAGCTCCTGTAACTGGTAAGTAATTACAGCAAGGTTGAAGATTAGTATGCAAAAGTCATTTGCTTTTCTATATAAAAACAATGAACAAGTAAAATTTAAAATCTAAAACACAATTTACATTAGCATCCCCCCAAATGAAATAGAAAATCTATATGAAGAGAATTACAAAATTATGAAGAACAAAATCAAAAGACTAAATAAATGGAGAGCTGTCCCATGTTCATGGTACAGGGAGACTAAATATTATCAAGATGTCAGTTCCTCCCAACTTGATTTGTAGATTCATGAAATCTAAGTCAAAACCTCAGGAAGATATTTTATGTATATTGATTAAATTAAAAGTTTATATTGAGAGACAAAACACCCAGAAAAGCCAACACAATACTGAAGAACAAAGTTGGAGGACTGATACTATCTTCACTACCATATAAAACTATAGTAATGGAGGTAGTATATTGGTAAAAGAACTGACAAATAGATCAATGGAAGAGAATAGAGAGTTCAGAAATAGATCCACATAAATTAACTGAAAGCACAAGAGAGCAAAGGTAATACAATGGAACACAAGTAGTCTTTTCAACAAATGGTGTTGGAACAATTAGACATCCTAATGCAAAAACAAAAAACAAAACAAAAAACCCTAGATACAGTCCTTATATTCTTCACAAAAATTAACTAAAAAATGGGTAATACACTTAAACGTAAAATGCAAAACTCTAAAACTTATAGAAGATAACATAGGAGAGAATCTGGATGACCTTGGGTATGATTATGGCTTTTTAGATACAACACCAAAGGCACGATCCATGAAGGAAACAATCAACAAGCTGGACTTCTGAGAAAAAATATTTGCAAAAGACACATCTGATAAAGGCCACCTGATAAAGGACTCTTATCCAAACTATACAATGAACTCTTAAAAATTCAACAATAAAAAAAAAATGGTTTAAAAACAGGCCAAAGATCTGAACAGAGACTTCACCAATGAAGATATACAGATGGCAAATAAACATATGAAAAGATGCTCTACCTCTACCCCATATGTCATCAGGGAAACGCAAATTAAAAATAATGATAAAATATTAGAATGGCCAAAATCCAGAGCACTCACAACACCAAATGCTGGCAAATATGTGGATCATTAGAAACTCTCATTCATTGCTGGTGGGAAAGCAAAATGGTACAGCCACTTTGGAAAACAGTTAAGGGATTTTTTTTTAGAAAACTAAACAGTCTTACTGTACAATCCAGCAATTGTGCTCCTGGGTATTTACCCAAAGGAGCTGAAAACTTATGTCCACACAAAAGCCTGCATGCGTATGTTTATAACAGTTTTATTTATTATTGCTCAAACTTGGAAGTACCCAAGGTGTCCTATAGTAAGTAAATAAATAAACTGTGGTACATCCAGACAATGAAGTATTATTCAGCACTAAAAAGAAATGAGCTATCAAGTCATGAAAAGAAGGAACTTCAAATGCATATAACTGAGTGAAAGAAGGCAATCTGAAAAGGCTACAGATAGTTTGATTCCTGGAAAGGTGAAACTATGAAGATAGGAAGAATAGGCAGAGCACAGAGGACTTTTAGGGCAGTGAAAAATTCTCCATATACTACTACAATGATGGATACATGTCATTTTACATTTGTTCAAATCCATAAAATGTGCAACACCAAAAAAAAAAATTAGCCACAGAAATGCAAATCAAACCCATAATGAAGTATTACTTCACACCCACTAGGATAGCTAGAATGAAAAAGACAGATAACAAGTGTTGGCAAGGAGGATGAAAAATTAGAACCCTCATACTCTGCTCATGGCATTGTAAAATGGTGCAGTTGCTTTCGAGAACAGTCTGGCAGTTCTTCAAAAAGTTAAACAAAGAGCTACCATATGACCCAACAATTCTACCCCTAGGCATATACTCAAGACAAGTGTAAACATATGTCCACACGCAGTTGTAGATCATATTTCACTGCAGCATTATTCATAATCGCTAAAACATACAAACAACCTAGCCAGCATTCTGCAGTTTTTAGCATAAACTGACATGGAGAGGTGGTGATGAATCTTAAAGAATGATGCAATCTTTTAGAAACAGGAGGAGCCATGACCTATCTCTCCAGGTGACTATCTCTAGCAACTGAAAGCCATCCCTGGCCAACAAATTGTAGGAAAATGGGGACCCCAGTTTTACAACTACAAGGAAATGAATTCTGCCAACCACCAGTGAGCTTGGAAAAGAACCTTTATCCTCAGCTGGTATCCTGATTTCAGCCAGGCAAGACGTTGAGCAGTCATGCCATGCCTGGATTTCTGAATTTCAGAAACTCAGATACTAAATTGTGTTGTTTTAAGCTGCTAAGTCTGTGGTAATGTTATGAAACAACCAAAAACTAATACAACCAGAAATTTACTTTGGTGTATGGTAAGAATACACTCTTTTGCATGATCAGATCTGAAAGAAGTATAGGGCACAAACTGGAGTCTATGGTTCAGAATATAAATTAGGAGGCAGATATATTTTACTAGGCCTCTTGGTCAGTAGTTTTGGGCCATGCACCATTTCAAAAATGCTTGAATTAGTTGCCAAATTTTGAAAAATATGGAAACTTCATATCAATTCTGAATTTCCAACTTCTCTTAGAAAATAACAAGGAAAAAAAAGAAACAAAACCTGGGCCAGTTTTCTAAATCATTGTACTTAAGTAGTAGCTGTCCTCTTTGAAAGAAAAGGTCATGCTCCAGTTTGCCACAGTCCCTAGTACTCCCTAATGACCCTAATCCTTAAGCTTAGTGATGATTTTTTCATTATGGCAATGCTGTTATTACATGTAATCCATTTCAGTCACCTGTTTTACCTGTCTCGCCTCCATTGGTAATGAGTTTGTATCCACTTGCATAGAGGTTAGAGATCTTAAGGTTATCATGCTTCTTTCCTACGTCCATATCAAAAGTACTTTTGATAGATGATAAAAAGCAACATATTAAATTCTGAAAGATGTTAAATGGAAATATTCTGTATTCTGCCTCTTTCCTATGTCCATATCAAAAGTACTTTTAGTAGATGATGAACAACAACATATTAAATTCTGGAAGATGTTAAATAGAAAGATGAGATGCATCTAATTTCAAAGAGACTACCATGTGGAGCTAATGCTGTAATGAAACATGAAACGTGCTTTATGTTCTCAATAAAATGGAAGATCATTTAACCTATTGACAGGCGTGCCATGGAACAGTGCTTCTCTTAGGAACTTGCAAGTCAGAAAGATGAAACGGAAAGTGGGGAGGTATTCGCTAGAGCAAAAGCACATCAATGCTGTCTACCTCCAACAGATGGAAATGTAGCTTGCTTGGAGAATGTCACTTAATTAATTTACAGATTTAGGGACAGTTTTCTGTTGCCTATATACAAAAGCTCCTTTAATCTCAAAAACAAAACGTGGAATTCTCAAAGGAATTCATTTATTGATTATATATCATCAAGCCCCTGAATATCCCGTCACTGAGCTAGGTGTATGCTGGGAATTTGGTGATGAAACTGGATAGTTACAGTGTTGCCTGTGGAAAGCTCAGTGTGGTGGGACAGGGCACACAGTTGAAGCCCCTGCAGTACAGAAGAGGCCATTATAATACCAAGAAAATGTTTAGAGATGATGCTGTTATCAAATAGCATCCATCAGTACAGTTTCCTTAAAAAGTTGAGCTTCAAGGATCACTGCCTTGTGCTTGGTGGGCAAGAGCGAGATGGAGTTGTAAAATTTAGCCTCCTGACCAGAAGCAATTTCATAATCTCTTTTTGAATGATTAAGATATCTTTGCATAATGATTTCTCTTATTACTGTGACCAACAATAATTTGTTGTTTTTGACTGGATTTAGCATTAGCTCTAGTGCTTCAATGAAGACTAACCTGCAGAGAATAATAAGAGGCTACAAATTTAAACTCTTTTTTAAACTATTAGACTATTTGCTTATATATTTAAAAAGACAAGTAACAATCACGTATTTCCTGTGTTTAAAAGGAATCTAGAGTTCTGGTCGAGATGGAGGTATAGGTAGATATGCTTCGCTTCCTTGCACAACCAAAAGAAGGATAACAACAAATTTAAAAACAAAAAACCCAGAACTTCCAGAAAAATCAAACTGTATGGAAGTCACAGCCAACAAGTTAAAGAAGAAACATTCATCCAGACCAGTAGAAGGGGTGGAGATGGGATGCCAGTGCAGAGCGGGCATGACAAGGCAGGGGCTGGCAGATGGGGGTGGGTGAGATGGTGGCTGGTGGACCCGGATATCCCATATTTGCCAGTAGATAAACCAGGAGGAACAACAGGGGAGCGAGACAGATCCTGTGACCATGGTTCCTGCGAGGGAAACTAAAACCTCAAAACCATTGGCTGTAAAAACCTGTGGGGGTTGCAGTGGCAGTGGGAGAAATGCCCAGTCTCACAGGAGAGTCTGTTGGAGAGGTCCACGGGGTCCTAGAATGTATGTAATCCCACCCACCTGGGAATCAGCACTTGAAAGAACACAATCCGCTTGTGGGAAAGGGGGGAAGTGATGGAAAGTAGGGCAAAAGCTAAGCAAGTGGCATTATTCTCTCTCAGACACCTCCCCCACAGATAGTGCCGCAACACAGCAAAGTGGGTTGTTCTGCTCTGGTAAATGCCTAAAACTCCACCCCTTACAACATAACAAGTGCACAGAGACAAAGAAATATGGCCCAAATGAAAGAACAGATCCAAACTCCAGAAAAAGAACTAAGCAACAAGGAAACAGACAACCTATCAGATGCAGAGTTCAAAACACTGTAATCAAGGTGCTCACAGAAATGACAGAGTATGGTCAAAAAATAAAGAAATGAAGGCTGTACAAAGTGAAATAAAGGAAAATGTACGGGCACCAACAGTGAAGGGAAGGAAACCAGGACTCAGATCAATGATTTGGAACAAGAGGAAGGAACAAACATCCAACCAGGACAGAATGAAAAAAACAAGAATTCAAAATAATGAGGAGAGGTTGAGGAAACTTTGGGACAACTTTAAACATTCCAAAATCTGAATCATAAGAGTTCAAGAAGGAAACAGGAAGAGTAAAAAATGGAAAACTTACTTAAACAAATAATGAAGGAGAACTTCCCCAATCTGGTGAAAGAACCAGACATCCAAGTCCAAGATGCTCAAAGAGTCCCAAAGAAGTTAGATCCAAGAAGAAACACATCAAGACACATCATAATTACATTAGCCAAGATTACAGATAAGGACAGAATCTTAAAAGCAGTAAGAGAAAAGGAAAGTTACCTACAAAGGAGTTCCCATAAGACTATCAGCTGATTTCTTAAAAAGCAACCTTGTAGGTAGAAAGGGACTAGAAAGAAGTATTCCAAGTCCATGGAATCTTGCATATAAGTCCATGAAAGGCAAGGACTTATATCCAAGATTATTCTATCTAGCAAAACTATCATTTAGAATGGAAGGGAAGATAAAGTGCTTCCCAGATAAGATCGAGTTAAAGGAGTTCATCATCACCAAGCCCTTATTACATGAAATGTTAAGGGACTTACCGAAGAAAAAGATCAAAACTATGAACAGTAAAATGACAACAAATTCACAACTATCAACAACTGAACCTAAAAAACAAAACCAAAAACAAAGCAAACTAGAATAGGAACAGAATCACAGAAATGGAGATCACATAGAGGGTTATCAGAGTGGAGGGGGAAGGGGGAGAATGGGGGAGAAAGTTCAGGGAATAAGAAGCATAACTACATTAATTGGTAGGTAGAAAATAGGGGGAGGTTAAGAATAGTACAGGAAGTGGAGAAGCCAAAAAACTTATATATAAGACCCATGGACTTGGGGGAGTGGGTGCAGGGCAGAGGGGAATAAAGGAGAGAAAAAAGGGGACAACTGTAATAGCATAATCAATAAAATATACCTAAAAAAAGAAAAAAAACTTGAGAAGATGGTGACTCAAAACCCTGGCTCTTATTAACAACTTTGTTCAGGTTAGCTGGCAGAGTTTCTCATGCCAACTATACTACTGTAAAAACAATGAGTCATAATAATGTGCAGTCTTCAGCAAACCAGATGTGTTGCCAAGCATCACAGGTGAGACATACACAACACACCAAGAAATGTCTTTCAAAAGCTTTTCTGGAAAAACAAACTTTTCACCACTTACGAGGTATTACAAGACTTTTCATATTTCCTACAAGAGCTTACAAATAGGAATTCTAGATGGAGTCAGCATCACATAGTAAATTAAGTTTCACCCATTTGAATATTGATGAGAAATGGGACAGATGTCAATCTGTCATTGACCGGTCTCTTAGCATTAGAAGAAACATTTTGAAGTGATGACACCATTTATAAAGACAAACTTTCAATATTTCTTCTCTGTTCCAGTCCACAAACTAGCTTAACTATTCCAGGGCACAAAGATTCACTAACATCTTTTGAATTGTATATGGCAATGCAAAAAACAACCTATGATGCTTCTGCATTAGGGTCAAATTCAAGGTAAGTTTAAATTCCTATCAAGTCTTCTCATGAAAAACATTCACAGTAATCACTGTGTTTTCATGATGAGTAAGTATGAGATCCTTTATCCTCTTTAACTTCACGTTTTCATAGGTTAGGACTGTATCTCACATGAACCTCTGTGGCTCATATTGATTGTGCAAGATATCCATAATGATTAAAATGAAGATATTACTTCTTTAATTTCTGACCATGGGGAACTACTCTAAATGTAAAATGTTAACAATGATGATAATATTGTGAATCGCCTCACTTCTTTCAAATGACACAATACTAAACACTTTTGACATAATTATTTTTCACAAAAAAAATGTTTAAAAAAGGAGAAGAAACTAGAGAAGAGAAAATATTTTGTTTTTATTAGGTTCATAGATCCCTGAAGTATATCAATGGAATTCATGGAGTCTAAGAGTAACTTATGTGGCACAGTTAATGAAAGACTCTTTTGGGGAGACAAAGATGACCAAAATAATCCCGTAGACAACCAGAAAATATTTTTTTAAAAATATATTGATAGATGAGAATAATGACTTCAGGAAAGGAACTTAAGAATGCAGAAATCCTGACCAGGCAATTTTGGAAAGGAAACACTTTGGTGAAAGAAGTAAGTATACATACTTTGGAAATTGCATGATAAAGGGGTTAAAAATAAAGCAAGAAGGTGAAATAGTGCCTTGCCAAACACACACACACTTTTCTAATAATTAAGGTATCCAAAAAAGATATACAAGCTAACAGAACAGAAATAGTATTAAAACTATTATCCAAGCAAATGTTCTAAAATAAAAGATCTGAATCTGCATATTGAAAGCGCTCACCGGAAACCAATGAAAACTAGCCCACAATGATCAACTTCAACATATATATACACCTGTAAAACTGTTTGTTAGACTTAATTAAAGGTAAATTGTTAAGTCTCACAGCCTCTATGTAAAGATCAAATACCTTTAGGGGAACAGAAGTGAAGAGGTATCAACTTCTCAAAGATAAATGTAAAAGCAAGGCAATAATGGAAGTATTTTTCAAAACATCAAAGGAAGATGTGAATCAAGGATATTTATAATCAAGCTGACTCTCAAAATCATAAAAAACTTAAAAATAAACAATTTTAAATATGCAAGAGACTTTGCACTCATAAGACATTCTTAAGGAATCAATCTATTCAAAAATGAACTTCATCCATTCAAGGCTGCCTGGGAGAACTTGAGCAGCAAGACTGACAGAGAACATTTAATATGTTTCACTGTGGATTTAGAAAAGTTAGAGATGGATTAAAGGTGGCAGAATAGTAAGTGAAAGTTACACTAGCATCCTCCCAGGACAAACTGGAATTACAACTAAATTATAGAAAAATCGTCCTGAATAACCAACTGAACACTAGCTGGAGAGAAGCCGTATAACCATGGACAGACAGAAGAAACCACTTTACCGCAATGTGACTGGTAGGGAGCGGAGAGGAGGCACAAGAGGCCTGGCTGGGCTCCCACTGGAGCAGCTGAAGTTCCAGAGGGATATTTCAGTGGCCAAGGGGTTCCCCCTCAGAAGTGTGGGGTCTAAACCCCAAGCTAGGCTCCCTAGCCCACAACACCAGAACCAGGAAAGGAATGCAAATAACATCCAGCTGTGAAAAAGTAGCAGGCTTTCTGCCCACCAGGAAGAGACAGCTGGAGAGGCTGAGAGCCTCTTAAAGGGCCAATGCAGAAAAATTTTGTTTGCGTCCATGGCCGAGGGAAGGCAGAGTGGACTAGAGACACTTGAGGAGAGTCTGGGGCTGGTAGCTCTGGGGAGAGAGCTGAAGGATCGGCTGCCAAGATCCCTGTGCTGAGTCATTCCCCATACTGCAGGCACCATCGTACTCAAGCACAGCACTCTTCTCTGAATGGCATCGGCCTGGGGGGAAGCAATAGCCCTACCCACAAGAAATACTTTGCCCCACCCTATGGTGCTTAAGCCTGACTGCTGAGGAGTACAGCTGGAAGACATTCACTGATTAACCCTACAGAAAGCCTGCAGGCAGAGTCTGATTTTGGAGAGCTCTGAGACTTAGCTGACCCTCCCACATGCCCAGTGCTGAAATAAGCCAGCCTTGGTGCACAGCTTGGTTCTTTCTGCACATAAACAGGCCCAAGAGAGGGAGCCACATGCTTTGGATCGCTGATAGATCTAAACAGGTTGCCCAGGGCCAGGCAAAGTCAGAGTTTGACTTAGACATGCACCAGGTTCTTGTAGATATACCTAATCCAGAGAAACAAACACAAAGAGCAGCCAAAATGGAAAGACAAAGAAACAAGCCCCAAATGAAAGAAGAGAATTCCCCAGAAGACCTAGATGAAATGGAGGCAATAAACTCTCTATTTATCAGATAGAGAGTTTAGAGTAATGATTATAAAGATACTTAACAGCATAAAAAAAGACATATAACCATAATAAAGGACCAGTCAGTAAAAAAGAATGCAATGTCTGAAATAAATAATACACTGGCAAGAATAAACAGTAGGTTAGATGAAGCAGAGAAGTGAATCAGTAATTTGGAAGACAAGGTAGAAAGAAACACCCAAACAGAGCAAAAAGAAAAAAGAATTTTTTAAAAATGAGGAGAGCTTAAGAAACTTTTGGGACAACATAAAACATAACAACATCCACATCACTGGAATACTAGAAGGAAAAGAGAGAGCAAGGGATTGAGAACCTATTTAGAAATAATGACTAAAACTTCTCTAATTTGGTGAAGGAGAAAGACACACAAATCTTGGAAGCTCAGAGAGTCCCAAACAAGTTGGACCCAAAGAAGCTCACTCCAAGACACATCATTATTAAATTGGCAAGGCCTAAAGATAAGGAGAGAATCCTAAAAGCCCCAAAAGAAAAGCAGGTAGTTACATACAAGGAAACTCCAACTAGACTGTCATCTGATTTCTCATCAGAAACATTTCAGGCCCGAAGGGAGTAGCATGAAATAATTAAGGTGATGAAAATCCAGGACCTACAACCAAGGCTACTTTACCCAGCAAGGCTATCATTTAAAACTGAAGGAGAAATAAGGAGCTTCCTAGACAAGAAAAAGCTAAAGGAGTTTATTAACACCAAACCAATACTGCAACAAATGTTAAAGGGCTTACTTGAAGAAGAAAAGAAGGAGGAGGAAGGAGGAGGAGGATGAGAAGGGGGGGGGGGAGGAGGAAGAAACCAGAGGAAAAGAGTCTAACAAAAAAATGGTACTTAATATATATCTATCAATAATCACCTTAAATGTAAATGCCTTAGATGCTCCAACCAAAAGACACAGGGTAGCTGAATGGATATGAAAACAAGACCTATATATATGCTGTCTCCAAGAGACCCATCTCAGATTAAAAGCTACACACAGACTAAAAGTAAAAGGATGGTAAAAGATATTTCATGCGAATGGAAAAGAAAAAAAAAAGATGGGGTAGCAATACTTATACCCAACAAAATAGACATTAAAACCAAGGCTATAGTAAGAGACAAAGAAAGACACTACATAATAATAAAGGGAACAATCCAACAAGAGGCTATAACCATAGTAAACAATTACGCACCAAATATATGAGCTCCTGAACATGTAAAGCAAACCCTGATGGACATAATGGGAAAGATGGACAGAAACAAAGACATAGCAGGAGACTTTAACACCCCACTGACTTCAATGGAGATATCTTCCAGACAGAAAACCAACAAGGAGCAGGAAGGCACAAGATGGTGGAGGAGTGAATGGAAGTCACGCTAACCTCTTCCCAGTACCAATCAGGAATTACAACTAAATTATGGAGAAATCACCCAGAACAAACAACTGAAAAATAGTGAGAAAAAAGCCTTATAACCTTGGATAGACAGAAGAATCAGCTTCAGCAAAACTTGACTGGTAAGGAGTGCGGTGGAGACTTGAGAAGGCTGGCTGGGCGCCAACAGACGGCAGCACTGGAGGGATAATTAAGGGGATGGTTGGATGCCCCGGAGAAGAGTGGAGTCTAAACCCTAAGCTGGGATCCACAGCCTAGAGCACCAAAGACCAAAAAGTATACAGATAACAACCAGCGAGGAAAAGTGGCAGCACTGTTCTCTGCTGGAGACACAAAGAGCCATTTAAAGGGCCAATGCACAAATTTCCATTTGCAACCACTTACCTGGGGCTCCAGCAAAGGTGGGGGCAGACTGGGTTAAAGACACCTGGGGGAGAGACTGGAGACAGAAGCTTTGGGGAGAGAGCTGAGAGAGTAGCTGTGTGATCTGGGTGTGGAGTCACCCCTCATACGCAGCACCCATCCTGTTCAGGCAGACCACTCCCCTATGAGTGGCTGCAGCCTGAGGGGAAACAACGGCCCCAACCCTGAGAGGGATTCTGCCCCGCCCTACGGTGCTGAGCACAGAATGACAAGATTAACAACTGAAGGAGACAGCCATGGACAACAGATCCCTGGAAATCTAGAACAGGCTGCCTAAGGTCAGACAGGGTCAACATTTGACATCACCAGAGGCGGATCCAGGAAGAAAAAACAGTGGTAAATACTAGAGGCTACTGAGATGAAGTCCATTGTGGTACTCTCCATGATTTGAGATATTTTCTTTCTTGCATAGCTTTTTAACATTAATTTCTTGTGCATCAAGTTTGTGCATATTAAGTCACTAGATTTTATACTATAGTTTATTTCAATTCACATATTTTGCCCCTCCCTTCTCTTATCCCATTTTACCTTCTTTCTTCTCATTATTTTCATTTTAAATTTTGTTTTCTCTCTTGCTACAACTTGTTTCCATTCCATGCTCCCACTATTTCTCCCCCGTTCAGTCTCACAAAACCAATTTTCTTTCTTTTTTTTAAAGATTTTGTTTATTTATTTTTGGAGATAGGGGAAGGGAAAGAGAAAAAGAGAAATATTAATATGTGGTTGCCTCTCACATGACCCAGCTCACAACCCAGGCATGTGCCCTAACTGGGAATCGAACCATAAATAAATGCAATGAGATTAATTTAGCTATTCCACACCCTGGCTGGTGTGGCTCAGTGGACTGAGCACCGGCCTGTGAATCAAAGGGTCACCTGTTCGATTCCCAGTCAAGGCACATGCCTGGGTTGCCTTCCAGGTCATCAGTAGGGGGCGCATGAGAAGCAACCACACAGTGATGTTTCTTTTCCTCTTTTTCTCCCTCCCTCCCCCTCCATCTAAAAATAAATAAATAAAATGTTTATTTAAAAAAAAACTCAATGAACTTGGTTCATAAAATAAGATCCAAAAATATGCTATATATGAGAAATATACCCCAAACAAAATGATTCAGAAAAACTAAAAATAAAGGGATGAGCAAAAACAGGTATATAAGGCAAAATAAGAACAGTGTGTGTATGATCTTGATGCCAGGCAAATGAGAATTCAAACTTAAAAGTACCACATTTGACAATAAAGAAACTTTCTAATGCTAAAAGTCACAATTTGAATAGAAGATGTTAAAATAATATCCATGCAATAATATGGCATCCCTCTTATAAAAGCAAAAACCTAAGGAGATGCAGTAAAGCAAAAAGAGAAACAGTACTAAGAGATCAAGTAGATAAAAATATGGAAATAGAAAACCTAAACAGCACAGTAAATGAGATAGATCTTTTGGATGCCTATCAAACTTTAATCTTAATTTGAGAGAATAAACCTCCTCAAGCATACATGGGGACATTTACAAAAATAACTGTATATTAAGTTATACAGAGAATAGCAGCAGATTCCATACAGTAAAAAATTTTCCCAACAAACAAAAGTCCAGGACCAGACAGCTTTCACAGGTGAACTCTACCAAACATTCAAAGAAAAATTAACACCTTTTGTTCTCAAATTTTTTCAAAAAATTGAAGTGACAGGAATACTTCCAAATGCATTCTATGAAGGCAGCATTACCCAGATACCAAACCCCCGAAAAAAAGACATTACAAAAAATAAAAATAAAAAAATAAAATTATAGGCCAATATCCTTGATGAGCATAGACGAAAATATTCTCAACAAAATATTAGCACACCCGGGTGCCGAATACATGGTGATGGAAAATGACTTGATTTTGGGTGGTGGACACACGATGAAATATACAGATCAAAAATTTTTTAATTTCTGCAAAAAAATATTAGCAAACTGGATTAAACAATACATTAAAAGGATTATATACTATGATCAAATGGGATTCATCCCACAGATACAAGGATGTTTCTGTGATTCACATCTGTGAATCAATGCCATACATTACATTAACAAAATAAAAGATAAAAACCATTATGATCATCTCAATAGATGCAGAAAAAGAATTTGACAAAATTCAACATCCCTTTATGATAAAAAATTCTCGATAAAGTGGGTACAGAAGGAACACATTTCTATGTAATAAAGGACATACATGAAAAACCCACAGCTAATAACATAGTGAATAGTGATAACCTGGAAGCTTTTCCTCTACAACCAGGAATAAGCCAAGGATTCCCACTATAACTTCTATTCACCACTGTATTGAAAGTTCTAGTCACAGCAATCAGAAAGGAGGAAGAAATAAAAGCCATTCAAATCAGAAATGAAGAAGTAAAACCCTCATTTATTTACAGATGACATGATGCTATATATAGAAAACTCTAAAGACTACACTAAAAAACTATTATGAATACATGATTAGTGAGGTTGTAGGATACAGAATAAATGTGCAGATATCTGATTCATTTTTATAACCAATTATGGAGAAATTAAGAAAACAATCCCATTTATAATTACATCAAAAAGCATAAAATACCTAGGAATAAATTTAATAAAAGAGATAAATATCAGTACAATAAAAGAATAAATATAAATGAATTAAATTCCTAGCTAAAAGCATTTAGCTAGGAAACAAACAATAAAATAAACCAAAAGAAAACATGAGAAAAAGAAAATGGAAACTGACATTAGAGAACAGAAAAAAATAGATCTAAATATAATTAATAAATCAGAGTCTATGTTTTGGAATAAATTAACAGGCACACCACTAGCTAACCAAAGGGGGAAAAAAAGAAAAAGCACAAATATACAAAACAAGAAATGATAAGAGGGAAATAACCACTAAAGAGAAAAATTGCAATAATCTATTTTGTAGATATCACTGCAAATAAATTTAAAAACCTAGATAAAATGGGTAATTTATCAAATAAAGTTTATTAAAACTGAACTCCTTAGCAATAAAGCTGAAACAGACCATTTTCCTCAGAAGAAATAAAAGTCATTCAGTGACTACTTTACCAAGAAAGAACCTGGACCAGATGGTTTCACAAACTGAAGCCTTCAAAGTCTAGTTTGTCTAAATGTTCTATAAAGTTTTCCAGAAAAGTGAAAAGGAAGAAAAACTTCCTAATTCTTTTTATTTATGTAACATCTATACATAAAGCTAATAAAGACAATGCAAAACTGATTAACTAATTGTAACTTATAAATATTTACGCAATATGAAATAATATCAGGAAACTGAATCTAATGCCACATTAAAAGAATAACACACCAGGACCAAACGTTATTAATTCTAGGAATGTAAAGTTGGTTCAGTATCAAGGAATCCATTAACGTAACACATTATACTAGCAGATTTAATGAAAAATAATATAATCATATCCATAGGTGATAAAAAAAGCTTTCCAACAAAATTTGAAACTTTTCTAATAAAACCAATTCAATAAAATTGAAATCAAGAGATACTTCTTGTTATGGACTAAATGTATCCTCTCTAAGATTATGTTGAAGCCTCAACCCCAGATACGACTGTATTTAGAGATAGGGCCTTTATGGAGGCAATTAAGATTAAATGAGGTCATAAGGGTAGACACTACTCTGATTAGTGTTCTTAAAAGAAGAAATGTGAAAAAAACTCGCTTCTCTTTCTCTTTCTTTCTCCCTCCCTCTATCCTGTCCCCTACTCCTCTCCCTCCCTCTCTCTACCATATGAGGACATAGACAGGTGTCTGCCTACAAGAAAGCCCTCACCAGGAACTAAATCTGGCACCTTGATCTGGGACTTCCAACCTCTAGAACTGAGAAAAAATAAATGTCTGTTGTTTAAGCTGTCCAGTCTACAATGTTTTGTTATGATAGCCTAAACTAATCACTAAGACAATTCCTTAACATTTCTACCAAGATCAAGTAAGAACAAACAAAGGGTGCCCATTACCTGCACTACTATTACACACAGTACTCACTGGTGGTTTAGCCAATGTAATTAGAGAAAAGAAATCAATCACAGGTTTAAGAAATGGAAAAGTAAAACTATCTCCATTTGCAAATATGATTGTGCACCTGGAAATCCCTTGGAAGTGAAAGATCAAACTGAAACAATAAACTCAGTAAAGTTGCAGAATATAAAATCAAGACATGTAAATCGAATTTTCCTAATAGTAACAAATGTGGACTCTGAGGAAGAAGACACCTATGGAGAAGGACTCCTGGTAGTTTAACTGGGTCACATGTAATAAACCACCTAGCAGCCATTTTACACAGGGGCCTCTCGTGCAAACTGCACTTCTGGGGAAACCTGCACTAAACTGCCTTCCTCTGCAATGAACTGCCTGCCAGCACTCTGTTTCTGCCAGGTGAACCAGCCCTTATAAAAAAGTTCGTGACTCCTATTTCAACAGATAGGACTGAGACCTTCCCCGCCAACTGGAGCCGCTATAACCCTAGCAACATCTTCAGCGACCAATCAGAGTGCCTCTATTGTGACGAATCAGGACAGTGCCTTTGGACCATTCAAGCTATGAGGATTTAGAGTCCTCATTTACATGAGGATGGACCAATCAGGGACGAGGGGCAAAGACTTCTCTGTATATATGCCAGCTCCCCTCTGGCTCTGGGAGCACACTCTTTCCACCAAACATTGAAGAGTGTGTTACCCTGGCTAGAGCTGAAACACCAAAGAAGTCTCACCCGAGTAGAGCGAAGTAAGGCTGTGCAGGCACAGAGCAGGGCAGAGCTGTCTAGCCAAAGATGGCTATGGCCTGAAGTCCGCTTTGCCCCAAGGCCACCCGAAAGCAGTGCTATTTTCACAGCCATGCTTTATTACAATTGAGCTGTGTGCACTGAATAAAGTTTCCTTCTTCACTGCACCCCAAACTGGGGATTCCTGTTGGCATTGAACTGACCCCAGTGATCATTAATGATCATTAATAGACACCAATTAGAGAACATATGGCAAAACAAAACAGAAACACCACCACTTACTACAGCAACAAAGAAGGTATTTTGAAATAATTTTAACAAAAATGTGTGAAACCTTTATGAGAAAACATTTAACACACTTTGGAAAAATAAAACTAGATTTGAAAAAAGGAAAAAAGCAGCTCTTATTCTTGAACAGGATGACTCAACACTATAAAAATAATTTATAAACAACAAAATCCCAATAAAAATACCAACAAACTTTTTAATGAAGTTGGATAGGTTGGTATTAAACTTCATATAGCTAAACAGCAAGAATAGCCAGGAAAACACTAAAAATGGTCATCCATGAAGACACAGCTAGCCCAATCAGACATTAGAACAGTATAGAGCCTTTGTAATTAAAACTGTGAGGCTCTGACACATGAATAGATACACCACTGGAATGCAATAGAAAACCCAGAAAGAGACCCAAGTATGTACAAAACTAAAGTATATGATAAAGATATCATACAGGTATCATTGAGGCAAAGATAGACTTTTATATGCATGATGCTAGGAAAAGTAATTAGCCATCTAGAAAAGATAGTATTAGATTTACACATCAATATGATTTAAAAGAATATCTCCAAATGAACCAAATTTAGGGATCTAAATATATGACCTAAATGTACTAAAAGAATATATGGGTAAATTTATTTTTAACTAGGATGTAAGAAAAGGCTTTTCAATTTACAATTATGACTCAGAATATAGATGCAGTAAAAGACTGATACATTTACTACATTTTTAAAAATTTGCATGACCAAAAAAAAATCCCACTTATAAATAACCTCCATTAACAAAGTCGAAACACTAGGAAACAAGCTAAGAGAAACTGCAGCATAGATCACATAAATGGTAGTATCACTAAAGGACAGTAAGAAAGTTCTGAATACATTGGAGAAACAAAGACTAAAAAAAACTTGAGAAAAATGGGAAATGATATGAACAGACAAAAAGAGGGAGAAAAAAATGGGCCTTTAACATATTTTTTTAAAAAGCTCAACCTGACTCATAGTAAGAGAAATACAATTATACTGGGATACTGTATCTTACCTATCAGTCGGCAAATCACCACCACATACTCTGTTGGCAAGGCTGTGGGAAAGGGGCATTTTAATGTATTGGGGTGGAAATGCAAATTGGCACAACCCTTGTATTTGGCATTATCTACAAATTGCCAAACGTTTTTTTCAAAATGTATTTATTAATTATGCTATTACAGTTGTCCCATTTTTCCCTTTTCACTCCCCTCCACCCTGCACACCCCCTCCCACACATATTCTTCCCCTTTAGTTCATGTCTATGTGTCATACTTATAAGTTCTTTAGCTTCTACATTTCTCATACTATTCTTACCCTCCCCCTGTCTATGCTACTTATTCTCTGTATCTTTTCTCCCTCTTTCCCCCTCCCACTCCTGTTCCTAACCTTCCATGTGATCTCCATTTCTGTGGTTCTGTTCCTGTTCTAGCTGTTTGCTTAGTCTGTTTTTGTTCTTGTTTTAGGTGTAGTTAATTGTGAGTTTGCTGTCATTTTACTATATACGTCTTTTATCTCTTTTTCTTAGATAAGTCCCTTTAACAATTCATATAATAAGGACTTGGTGATGAACTCCTTTAACTTGACCTTATCTGACAAGCACTTTATCTTCCCTTCCATTCTAAATGAAAACTTTGCTGGATAGAGCAATCTTGGATGTAGGTCCTTGACTTTCATGACTTGGAATACTTCTTTCCAGCCCCTTCTTGCCTGGAAGGTCTCTTTTGAGAAATCAGCTGACAGTCTAATGGGAACTCCTTTGTAGGTGACTGTCTCCTTATCTCTTGCTGCTTCTAGAATTCTCTCCTGCATTTGAATCTTAGCTAATGTAATTATGATGTGCCTTGGTGTGTTCCTCCTTGGGTCCAAATTCTTTGGGACTGTCTGAGCTTCCTGGACTTCCTGGAAGTCTCTTTCCTTTGCCAGATCGGGGAAGTTCTCCTTTATTATTTGTTCAAAAAAGTTTTCCACTTGTTGCTCTTCTTCTTCCCCTTCTGGTACCCCTATAATTCAGATATTGGGACGTTTAAAGATGTCCTGGTTGTTCCTAAGCCTCTCCTCATTTTTTTAAATTCTTGTTTCTTCATTCTTTTCTGTTTGGTTGTTTCTTTTCTTCCTTCTGGTCTACTCCATTGACTTGAGTCCCAGTTTTCCTCCCATCACTATTGGTTCCCTTTGCATTTTTCTTCATTTCACTTATTGTAGCCTCCATTTGTTCCTCTAATTTGCGACCAAAATCAACCAATTCTGTGAGCTTCCTAATCACCAGAGCTTTGAACTGTGCTTCTGATAGGTTGGCTACCAGCGCCATGAGCTCTGCTATGACCACCTCCTGGTCGCTCAGATGAATTAGCTCCGGGGTCCAGGTCTGTTCTCCCATTTGAGCCATCCTTGGGGTTTTTTTGTTTTATTTTGTTTTGTTTTTGTCTGGTTGTGGCTGTTACATACTGAGGGGTGGAGCCTTAAGCGTTCACCAGGGTGGGGCAGCCCAGTCACTGGGTTGTGACAATGGATGTGGAGGCAGGGTCTGAGAGGGAACAATGGTGCTTGCTCCGTGCTCTTTGGAGGATCCCAGTACCTTCAGCCTCTTTCCCCTATCAAATTGGACCCTTCTGGTGCTGATTTCCCGTGGGTGGGCCTGCGCATGCTCCAGTACCCCGTGGATCTCCCCAACAAACTCTCCTGTGAGGCTGGAGAGTTCTCCGGGCACCTCAGCCCCTACAAGTATTTTCAATGGGTGCTTTTAGGCTTCACTTCCCGGCGCTGGAGCCATGCCTGGGCAGTCTGTCTCGTTACCTATTTTCACCTGGTTTATCTGTGCACGAATGTGTGTCCACGGTCCACTACCTTGTGTGCCCCTCTTGGCCTCCTGGCATTCGGCACGCCACTGCCTGTGTACCTGGAGTGACTGCGCACCGGGACCACCACTGGCTTATCCCACTGTGTTAGGACTCTGCTGCCACAGACTCCGTCAGCTGCTGACTCCGCCCCTCTTACCGATCTGGGTGAATCGTTGTGGGACTCCCACGCAATTCAATTTTCTCTCTGTCATTTTGAAAGGATGTCTTAATCTTCCTATGAGAAAGAATTTATATAAATCTTGTCATCAAGGAATGTTAAACTGTACAATTGGAGCAGCAGGTGAAACCTCTTAATCAATATTACATGTCTGCTGCTCAGTAAAATAACAAATTTTATAATAAAGGGAAGGATGCACATTTCTTTATTTTTACAAACAATATGTTAAGTTATCTGAGTTTCCATATCTACTTTCTGAAAACAATTTCTAGAGCAAATAATGCTCTACAAACACATTTTTCCTAATCTTTAATAAGCATTTAATTTTTCTTATTATTGTGTAGGAAAACAATGAGACTTTGGAGAAGGATTACTAAAAAGTCAAATTTCAGTAGAATATAAAATTAAACTTCAATGACTATTGCTTTAATGCCTCCAGGGAGTGCCTTGCATGTGTAATATGGTCAGTAATTGCGTAATCTTTAGTATATATTAAGTGCTTTTAGAAATCATTTATCTCACAGATTTGAGAAGGGGTTTGTGATATTTGTAAATAAATAGATGAAGCCAATCACATACTGTCATTTTTATGGTTTACATTTACTTTAAACAATTACTATTAATCGATACTCTTAAAGATTAGATTTATAACTTGTATATATATAATTTTTTGACAAATTATGTGTACTTCTATTCCAATTCAGATTGAAAGGTTTTTTGAACTCATAAATTATAAAGATAATCATTGATTATTTTGACCTAACCTGGCTTCTTTTGGCTCCTGTGCATAGATATACTAAGAACTATGTCATCTGTTTTTATCTTGTGTATGGAGTATTAGTTGTATAAAATATCTAATATCGTACATATTTTAAAACCTTCATACAAATCCTGATTATATATAGTATAAGTTAAAGAGTAAGAATAATTTATTGTTCTTTTAACTCTTTTTAAAGGTGATGGATGTGGACACACTGTACTAGGCCCTGAGAGTGGAACGCTTACGTCCATAAACTACCCACAGACCTATCCTAACAGCACCGTTTGTGAATGGGAGATTCGTGTAAAGATGGGAGAGAGAGTGCGCATCAAATTTGGTGACTTTGACATTGAAGATTCTGATTCTTGTCATCTTAATTACTTGAGAATTTATAATGGAATTGGAGTTAGCAGGACTGAAATAGGTAGGAAATGTTCTTGTGAATGTACATGTAATACATTATTGCCCCAAGTTTTAAAACTGAAGCAATTTCTGGTACTTAACATTGAATAACTATGCTGTATACATGATACATGGGAAATTATTGAAAGCATGTCTGAAAATCTCAAATTTGAATCTTTTGGAAGAGAAGATTCTTGTCTCTTCATTTACTTTTCTTATAAGCCTAAGTTCGTATCTTTGCAACAAAATGCTCCTTAATTTATTTCTAAGAAGGAGAAAGTTAATTATCTCACTTTTTTTGTTTTTCTTTGATCATTGTATTTGCAGTAAAGAATATAAGTATAATTCACACTTAGGAAGCTGTGTATCGTAATCATTAAGGGCATGGGCTTTTGATCCATACTTCTTGGTATTTAATCCTAACTTTGCTGTTAGCTTGCTCTGTGGCCCTATGCAAGTTATCTGACCTCTCTGTTTCCTCACTTGTAAAGTAGGAGATGAACTCATATGTGCTTAGAATAGTACCTAACATACAACACATATGCTCAGTAAATATTAGCTGTTACTGGTTTTACCCTTAGCTAGGAGCAGTGGTTCTCAATTAATGGCTACATATTAGAGTCACCTGGGAATACTTTTAAATAATACTCCATATATGCCTGATCCTTACCTTAGACCAGTTGAATCAAAATTATTTGGGTGGGACCCATGCCTCAGTATTTTAAAAGGATCCCAGGATCATCGGCTTTGACCTTTGGCTTGGAGAGCAGTACCTTTCTCTTCAGCAAGAAATGTGGAAAATTTTGTAAGGCTGTTTTGGTGAACTGTTGAATCCTTTGAGTTTGTCTGCAAACATTTATTTGTACAAGTGTTTAAAGTGTCTTTTTAGACCTATAATTGCAACCTAGTATCTTGTTCTTTAAGCATCTTGTTCATCCTCTGGCTTCCTCTACATCTATAATCAAATACTTTTATCTCTTCTCTATTTTTTGGACTCTTATCCACCAGAGGTACAATTCAGTCCTGCTTCTCTGACTGTTAATTGATAACCTCTGTTGTCTCTGAGTCAACTCTTGATTAACCTGCTACCTTGATCACCATGTGCACATTGCCGCGAATATGTGGTATCAGATAAGCTTTTAGGAACTCAAATAGCTGAAGACCTAGAAACACTAGTACTGTAACACTAATAGAAGAAGACAAGTGTATATCAATGCCTCCTGAGGGATTTCCAGCGAAGATGGAGGTGTAAGTAGACACACTGTGTCTCCTCACACAACCAAAATAAGGACAACAACAATTTAGAAACAAAATTACAATCATAACTGACAGAAAATTGAACTGTATGGAAGTCCGAGGACCAAGGGGTTAAAATAGACACATTCATCCAGACCAGTACGAGAGACAGAGTTGGGTGGTGTCAGGCGGCCAGGCAGAGAGGGGTCACAGAAGCAGTACCACCGGGTGTGCAAGGCAGCAGCTGGCAGACTCCAGGTGCGGGGTGGCAACGAGCAGACCCAGTGAGGCAGCAATTGTGAAGCCTGGTGCTGCACACAAGGCAGCTGGCTGACCTGGGGGTCCCACATTTGTGGCAGATAAAGCAGGGGGAACTGGGGCCTAAGACAGACCTCACAACCCAGGGCCCCAGCGAGGGGAAATAAAGCCTCAAAACACTGATTGAAAACACTTGTGTGGGTTGAAGTGCCGGGAGAGACTCCCAGCCTCACAGGAGAGTTCGTTGGAGAGATCCACAGGATTCTAGAAACCATACCCAAGCCCACCCGCATGGAAATCAGCACCAAAAGGGCCCAATTTGCTTGGGGGAAGCGTGGAAGTGACTGAAATCTGACAGAGCAGAGCAAGCACCATTGTTCCCTCTCGGACCCCTGTCCCACATACAGCATCACAACCCAGCAACTAGGTTGGCCTGCCCTGGGAAACACCTAAGGCTCTGCCCCTCAGGGGTAACAGACTTAAACACACACACACACACACACACACACACACACACACACACACACACACACACACAAAATGGTCCAAACGGAAGAACAGATCAAAACTCCAGAGCAAATACAACTAAGGGATGAAGAGATAGACAGCCTATCAGATGCACAGTTCAAAGCCCTGGTGATCAGGAGGCTCACAGAATTGGTTGAATTTAGTCACAAATTAGATGAACAAATGAAGGCTATGCTAAGTGAAATGAAGGAAAATGCACAGGGAACCAATAGTGATGGGAAGAAAACTGGGACTCAGATCAATGGAGTGGACCCAGAAGGAAGAATGAAACAACCAAACAAAAGAATGAAGAAACTAGAATTCAAAAAAATGAGTATAGCCTTAGGAACCTCCAGGACATCTTTAAATGTTCCAACATCCAGATTATATGGGTACCAGAAGGGGAAGAGGAAGAGCAACAAGTGGAAAACTTGTTTGAACAAATAATAAAGGAGAACTTCCCCAATCTGGCCAAGGAAATAGACTTCCAGGAAGTCCAGGAAACTCAGAGTCCCAAAGAAGTTGGACCCAAGGAGGAACACACCAAGGCACATCATAATTACATTAGCTAAGATTGAAATGCAGGAGAGAATTCTAGAAGCAGCAAGAGATAAGGAGACAGTCACCTACAAAGGAGTTCCCATTAGACTGTCAGCTGATTTCTCAAAAGAGACCTTCCAGGCAAGAAGGGGCTGGAAAGAAGTATTCCAAGTCATGAAAGTCAAGGACCTACATCCAAGATTGCTCTATCCAGCAAAGTTTTCATTTAGAATGGAAGGGAAGATAAAGTGCTTGTCAGATAAGGTCAAGTTAAAGGAGTTCATCACCAAGTCCTTATTATATGAATTGTTAAAGGGACTTATCTAAGAAAAAGAGATAAAAGACGTATATAGTAAAATGACAGCAAACTCACAATTAACTACACCTAAAACAAGAACAAAAACAGACTAAGCAAACAGCTAGAACAGGAACAGAACCACAGAAATGGAGATCACATGGAAGGTTAGGAACAGGAGTGGGAGGGGGAAAGAGGGAGAAAAGATACAGAGAATAAGTAGCATAGACAGGGGGAGGGTAAGAATAGTATGAGAAATGTAGAAGCTAAAGAACTTATAAGTATGACACATAGACATGAACTAAAGGGGAAGAATATGTGTGGGAGGGGGTGTGCAGGGTGGAGGGGAGTGAAAAGGGAAAAATGGGACAACTGTAATAGCATAATTAATAAATACATTTTGAAAAAAACGTTTGGCAATTTGTAGATAATGCCAAATACAAGGGTTGTGCCAATTTGCATTTCCACCCCAATACATTAAAATGCCCCTTTCCCACAGCCTTGCCAACAGAGTATGTGGTGGTGATTTGCCGACTGATAGGTAAGATACAGTATCCCAGTATAATTGTATTTCTCTTACTATGAGTCAGGTTGAGCTTTTTAAAAAAATATGTTAAAGGCCCATTTTTTTCTCCCTCTTTTTGTCTGTTCATATCATTTCCCATTTTTCTCAAGTTTTTTTTAGTCTTTGTTTCTCCAATGTATTCAGAACTTTCTTACTGTCCTTTAGTGATACTACCATTTATGTGATCTATGCTGCAGTTTCTCTTAGCTTGTTTCCTAGTGTTTCGACTTTGTTAATGGAGGTTATTTATAAGTGGGATTTTTTTTTTGGTCATGCAAATTTTTAAAAATGTAGTAAATGTATCAGTCTTTTACTGCATCTATATTCTGAGTCATAATTGTAAATTGAAAAGCCTTTTCTTACATCCTAGTTAAAAATAAATTTACCCATATATTCTTTTAGTACATTTAGGTCATATATTTAGATCCCTAAATTTGGTTCATTTGGAGATATTCTTTTAAATCATATTGATGTGTAAATCTAATACTATCTTTTCTAGATGGCTAATTACTTTTCCTAGCATCATGCATATAAAAGTCTATCTTTGCCTCAATGATACCTGTATGATATCTTTATCATATACTTCAGTTTTGTACATACTTGGGTCTCTTTCTGGGTTTTCTATTGCATTCCAGTGGTGTATCTATTCATGTGTCAGAGCCTCACAGTTTTAATTACAAAGGCTCTATACTGTTCTAATGTCTGATTGGGCTAGCTGTGTCTTCATGGATGACCATTTTTAGTGTTTTCCTGGCTATTCTTGCTGTTTAGCTATATGAAGTTTAATACCAACCTATCCAACTTCATTAAAAAGTTTGTTGGTATTTTTATTGGGATTTTGTTGTTTATAAATTATTTTTATAGTGTTGAGTCATCCTGTTCAAGAATAAGAGCTGCTTTTTTCCTTTTTTCAAATCTAGTTTTATTTTTCCAAAGTGTGTTAAATGTTTTCTCATAAAGGTTTCACACATTTTTGTTAAAATTATTTCAAAATATCTTCTTTGTTGCTGTAGTAAGTGGTGGTGTTTCTGTTTTGTTTTGCCATATGTTCTCTAATTGGTGTCTATTAATGATCATTAATGATCACTGGGGTCAGTTCAATGCCAACAGGAATCCCCAGTTCGGGGTGCAGTGAAGAAGGAAACTTTATTCAGTGCACACAGCTCAATTGTAATAAAGCATGGCTGTGAAAATAGCACTGCTTTCGGGTGGCCTTGGGGCAAAGCGGACTTCAGGCCATAGCCATCTTTGGCTAGACAGCTCTGCCCTGCTCTGTGCCTGCACAGCCTTACTTCGCTCTACTCGGGTGAGACTTCTTTGGTGTTTCAGCTCTAGCCAGGGTAACACACTCTTCAATGTTTGGTGGAAAGAGTGTGCTCCCAGAGCCAGAGGGGAGCTGGCATATATACAGAGAAGTCTTTGCCCCTCGTCCCTGATTGGTCCATCCTCATGTAAATGAGGACTCTAAATTCTCATAGCTTGAATGGTCCAAAGGCACTGTCCTGATTCGTCACAATAGAGGCACTCTGATTGGTCGCTGAAGATGTTGCTAGGGTTATAGCGGCTCCAGTTGGCGGGGAAGGTCTCAGTCCTATCTGTTGAAATAGGAGTCACGAACTTTTTTATAAGGGCTGGTTCACCTGGCAGAAACAGAGTGCTGGCAGGCAGTTCATTGCAGAGGAAGGCAGTTTAGTGCAGGTTTCCCCAGAAGTGCAGTTTGCACGAGAGGCCCCTGTGTAAAATGGCTGCTAGGTGGTTTATTACATGTGGCCCAGTTAAACTACCAGGAGTCCTTCTCCATAGGTGTCTTCTTCCTCAGAGTCCACATTTGTTACTATTAGGAAAATTCGATTTACATGTCTTGATTTTATATTCTGCAACTTTACTGAGTTTATTGTTTCAGTTTGATCTTTCACTTCCAAGGGATTTCCAGGTGCACAATCTTATTTGCAAATGGAGATAGTTTTACTTTTCCATTTCTTAAACCTGTGATTGATTTCTTTTCTCTAATTACATTGGCTAAACCACCAGTGAGTACTGTGTGTAATAGTAGTGCAGGTAATGGGCACCCTTTGTTTGTTCTTACTTGATCTTGGTAGAAATGTTAAGGAATTGTCTTAGTGATTAGTTTAGGCTATCATAACAAAACATTGTAGACTGGACAGCTTAAACAACAGACATTTATTTTTTCTCAGTTCTAGAGGTTGGAAGTCCCAGATCAAGGTGCCAGATTTAGTTCCTGGTGAGGGCTTTCTTGTAGGCAGACACCTGTCTATGTCCTCATATGGTAGAGAGAGGGAGGGAGAGGAGTAGGGGACAGGATAGAGGGAGGGAGAAAGAAAGAGAAAGAGAAGCGAGTTTTTTTCACATTTCTTCTTTTAAGAACACTAATCAGAGTAGTGTCTACCCTTATGACCTCATTTAATCTTAATTGCCTCCATAAAGGCCCTATCTCTAAATACAGTCGTATCTGGGGTTGAGGCTTCAACATAATCTTAGAGAGGATACATTTAGTCCATAACAAGAAGTATCTCTTGATTTCAATTTTATTGAATTGGTTTTATTAGAAAAGTTTCAAATTTTGTTGGAAAGCTTTTTTTATCACCTATGGATATGATTATATTATTTTTCATTAAATCTGCTAGTATAATGTGTTACGTTAATGGATTCCTTGATACTGAACCAACTTTACATTCCTAGAATTAATAACGTTTGGTCCTGGTGTGTTATTCTTTTAATGTGGCATTAGATTCAGTTTCCTGATATTATTTCATATTGCGTAAATATTTATAAGTTACAATTAGTTAATCAGTTTTGCATTGTCTTTATTAGCTTTATGTATAGATGTTACATAAATAAAAAGAATTAGGAAGTTTTTCTTCCTTTTCACTTTTCTGGAAAACTTTATAGAACATTTAGACAAACTAGACTTTGAAGGCTTCAGTTTGTGAAACCATCTGGTCCAGGTTCTTTCTTGGTAAAGTAGTCACTGAATGACTTTTATTTCTTCTGAGGAAAATGGTCTGTTTCAGCTTTATTGCTAAGGAGTTCAGTTTTAATAAACTTTATTTGATAAATTACCCATTTTATCTAGGTTTTTAAATTTATTTGCAGTGATATCTACAAAATAGATTATTGCAATTTTTCTCTTTAGTGGTTATTTCCCTCTTATCATTTCTTGTTTTGTATATTTGTGCTTTTTCTTTTTTTCCCCCTTTGGTTAGCTAGTGGTGTGCCTGTTAATTTATTCCAAAACATAGACTCTGATTTATTAATTATATTTAGATCTATTTTTTTCTGTTCTCTAATGTCAGTTTCCATTTTCTTTTTCTCATGTTTTCTTTTGGTTTATTTTATTGTTTGTTTCCTAGCTAAATGCTTTTAGCTAGGAATTTAATTCATTTATATTTATTCTTTTATTGTACTGATATTTATCTCTTTTATTAAATTTATTCCTAGGTATTTTATGCTTTTTGATGTAATTATAAATGGGATTGTTTTCTTAATTTCTCCATAATTGGTTATAAAAATGAATCAGATATCTGCACATTTATTCTGTATCCTACAACCTCACTAATCATGTATTCATAATAGTTTTTTAGTGTAGTCTTTAGAGTTTTCTATATATAGCATCATGTCATCTGTAAATAAATGAGGGTTTTACTTCTTCATTTCTGATTTGAATGGCTTTTATTTCTTCCTCCTTTCTGATTGCTGTGACTAGAACTTTCAATACAGTGGTGAATAGAAGTTATAGTGGGAATCCTTGGCTTATTCCTGGTTGTAGAGGAAAAGCTTCCAGGTTATCACTATTCACTATGTTATTAGCTGTGGGTTTTTCATGTATGTCCTTTATTACATAGAAATGTGTTCCTTCTGTACCCACTTTATCGAGAATTTTTTATCATAAAGGGATGTTGAATTTTGTCAAATTCTTTTTCTGCATCTATTGAGATGATCATAATGGTTTTTATCTTTTATTTTGTTAATGTAATGTATGGCATTGATTCACAGATGTGAATCACAGAAACATCCTTGTATCTGTGGGATGAATCCCATTTGATCATAGTATATAATCCTTTTAATGTATTGTTTAATCCAGTTTGCTAATATTTTTTTGCAGAAATTAAAAAATTTTTGATCTGTATATTTCATCGTGTGTCCACCACCCAAAATCAAGTCATTTTCCATCACCATGTATTCGGCACCCGGGTGTGCTAATATTTTGTTGAGAATATTTTCGTCTATGCTCATCAAGGATATTGGCCTATAATTTTATTTTTTTATTTTTATTTTTTGTAATGTCTTTTTTTGGGGGGTTTGGTATCTGGGTAATGCTGCCTTCATAGAATGCATTTGGAAGTATTCCTGTCACTTCAATTTTTTGAAAAAATTTGAGAACAAAAGGTGTTAATTTTTCTTTGAATGTTTGGTAGAGTTCACCTGTGAAAGCTGTCTGGTCCTGGACTTTTGTTTGTTGGGAAAATTTTTTACTGTATGGAATCTGCTGCTATTCTCTGTATAACTTAATATACAGTTATTTTTGTAAATGTCCCCATGTATGCTTGAGGAGGTTTATTCTCTCAAATTAAGATTAAAGTTTGATAGGCATCCAAAAGATCTATCTCATTTACTGTGCTGTTTAGGTTTTCTATTTCCATATTTTTATCTACTTGATCTCTTAGTACTGTTTCTCTTTTTGCTTTACTGCATCTCCTTGGGTTTTTGCTTTTATAAGAGGGATGCCATATTATTGCATGGATATTATTTTAACATCTTCTATTCAAATTGTGACTTTTAGCATTAGAAAGTTTCTTTATTGTCAAATGTGGTACTTTTAAGTTTGAATTCTCATTTGCCTGGCATCAAGATCATACACACACTGTTCTTATTTTGCCTTATATACCTGTTTTTGCTCATCCCTTTATTTTTAGTTTTTCTGAATCATTTTGTTTGGGGTATATTTCTCATATATAGCATATTTTTGGATCTTATTTTATGAACCAAGTTCATTGAGTTTTTTTTTAAATAAACATTTTATTTATTTATTTTTAGATGGAGGGGGAGGGAGGGAGAAAAAGAGGAAAAGAAACATCACTGTGTGGTTGCTTCTCATGCGCCCCCTACTGATGACCTGGAAGGCAACCCAGGCATGTGCCTTGACTGGGAATCGAACAGGTGACCCTTTGATTCACAGGCCGGTGCTCAGTCCACTGAGCCACACCAGCCAGGGTGTGGAATAGCTAAATTAATCTCATTGCATTTATTTATGGTTCGATTCCCAGTTAGGGCACATGCCTGGGTTGTGAGCTGGGTCATGTGAGAGGCAACCACATATTAATATTTCTCTTTTTCTCTTTCCCTTCCCCTATCTCCAAAAATAAATAAACAAAATCTTTAAAAAAAAGAAAGAAAATTGGTTTTGTGAGACTGAACGGGGGAGAAATAGTGGGAGCATGGAATGGAAACAAGTTGTAGCAAGAGAGAAAACAAAATTTAAAATGAAAATAATGAGAAGAAAGAAGGTAAAATGGGATAAGAGAAGGGAGGGGCAAAATATGTGAATTGAAATAAACTATAGTATAAAATCTAGTGACTTAATATGCACAAACTTGATGCACAAGAAATTAATGTTAAAAAGCTATGCAAGAAAGAAAATATCTCAAATCATGGAGAGTACCACAATGGACTTCATCTCAGTAGCCTCTAGTATTTACCACTGTTTTTTCTTCCTGGATCCGCCTCTGGTGATGTCAAATGTTGACCCTGTCTGACCTTAGGCAGCCTGTTCTAGATTTCCAGGGATCTGTTGTCCATGGCTGTCTCCTTCAGTTGTTAATCTTGTCATTCTGTGCTCAGCACCGTAGGGCGGGGCAGAATCCCTCTCAGGGTTGGGGCCGTTGTTTCCCCTCAGGCTGCAGCCACTCATAGGGGAGTGGTCTGCCTGAACAGGATGGGTGCTGCGTATGAGGGGTGACTCCACACCCAGATCACACAGCTACTCTCTCAGCTCTCTCCCCAAAGCTTCTGTCTCCAGTCTCTCCCCCAGGTGTCTTTAACCCAGTCTGCCCCCACCTTTGCTGGAGCCCCAGGTAAGTGGTTGCAAATGGAAATTTGTGCATTGGCCCTTTAAATGGCTCTTTGTGTCTCCAGCAGAGAACAGTGCTGCCACTTTTCCTCGCTGGTTGTTATCTGTATACTTTTTGGTCTTTGGTGCTCTAGGCTGTGGATCCCAGCTTAGGGTTTAGACTCCACTCTTCTCCGGGGCATCCAACCATCCCCTTAATTATCCCTCCAGTGCTGCCGTCTGTTGGCGCCCAGCCAGCCTTCTCAAGTCTCCACCGCACTCCTTACCAGTCAAGTTTTGCTGAAGCTGATTCTTCTGTCTATCCAAGGTTATAAGGCTTTTTTCTCACTATTTTTCAGTTGTTTGTTCTGGGTGATTTCTCCATAATTTAGTTGTAATTCCTGATTGGTACTGGGAAGAGGTTAGCGTGACTTCCATTCACTCCTCCACCATCTTGTGCCTTCCTGCTCCTTGTTGGTTTTCTGTCTGGAAGATATCTCCATTGAAGTCAGTGGGGTGTTAAAGTCTCCTGCTATGTCTTTGTTTCTGTCCATCTTTCCCATTATGTCCATCAGGGTTTGCTTTACATGTTCAGGAGCTCATATATTTGGTGCGTAATTGTTTACTATGGTTATAGCCTCTTGTTGGATTGTTCCCTTTATTATTATGTAGTGTCTTTCTTTGTCTCTTACTATAGCCTTGGTTTTAATGTCTATTTTGTTGGGTATAAGTATTGCTACCCCATCTTTTTTTTTTCTTTTCCATTCGCATGAAATATCTTTTACCATCCTTTTACTTTTAGTCTGTGTGTAGCTTTTAATCTGAGATGGGTCTCTTGGAGACAGCATATATATAGGTCTTGTTTTCATATCCATTCAGCTACCCTGTGTCTTTTGGTTGGAGCATCTAAGGCATTTACATTTAAGGTGATTATTGATAGATATATATTAAGTACCATTTTTTTGTTAGACTCTTTTCCTCTGGTTTCTTCCTCCTCCCCCCCCCCCTTCTCATCCTCCTCCTCCTTCCTCCTCCTTCTTTTCTTCTTCAAGTAAGCCCTTTAACATTTGTTGCAGTATTGGTTTGGTGTTAATAAACTCCTTTAGCTTTTTCTTGTCTAGGAAGCTCCTTATTTCTCCTTCAGTTTTAAATGATAGCCTTGCTGGGTAAAGTAGCCTTGGTTGTAGGTCCTGGATTTTCATCACCTTAATTATTTCATGCTACTCCCTTCGGGCCTGAAATGTTTCTGATGAGAAATCAGATGACAGTCTAGTTGGAGTTTCCTTGTATGTAACTACCTGCTTTTCTTTTGGGGCTTTTAGGATTCTCTCCTTATCTTTAGGCCTTGCCAATTTAATAATGATGTGTCTTGGAGTGAGCTTCTTTGGGTCCAACTTGTTTGGGACTCTCTGAGCTTCCAAGATTTGTGTGTCTTTCTCCTTCACCAAATTAGAGAAGTTTTAGTCATTATTTCTAAATAGGTTCTCAATCCCTTGCTCTCTCTTTTCCTTCTAGTATTCCAGTGATGTGGATGTTGTTATGTTTTATGTTGTCCCAAAAGTTTCTTAAGCTCTCCTCATTTTTAAAAAATTCTTTTTTCTTTTTGCTCTGTTTGGGTGTTTCTTTCTACCTTGTCTTCCAAATTACTGATTCACTTCTCTGCTTCATCTAACCTACTGTTTATTCTTGCCAGTGTATTATTTATTTCAGACATTGCATTCTTTTTTACTGACTGGTCCTTTATTATGGTTATATGTCTTTTTTTATGCTGTTAAGTATCTTTATAATCATTACTCTAAACTCTCTATCTGATAAATAGAGAGTTTATTGCCTCCATTTCATCTAGGTCTTCTGGGGAATTCTCTTCTTTCATTTGGGGCTTGTTTCTTTGTCTTTCCATTTTGGCTGCTCTTTGTGTTTGTTTCTCTGGATTAGGTATATCTACAAGAACCTGGTGCATGTCTAAGTCAAACTCTGACTTTGCCTGGCCCTGGGCAACCTGTTTAGATCTATCAGCGATCCAAAGCATGTGGCTCCCTCTCTTGGGCCTGTTTATGTGCAGAAAGAACCAAGCTGTGCACCAAGGCTGGCTTATTTCAGCACTGGGCATGTGGGAGGGTCAGCTAAGTCTCAGAGCTCTCCAAAATCAGACTCTGCCTGCAGGCTTTCTGTAGGGTTAATCAGTGAATGTCTTCCAGCTGTACTCCTCAGCAGTCAGGCTTAAGCACCATAGGGTGGGGCAAAGTATTTCTTGTGGGTAGGGCTATTGCTTCCCCCCAGGCCGATGCCATTCAGAGAAGAGTGCTGTGCTTGAGTACGATGGTGCCTGCAGTATGGGGAATGACTCAGCACAGGGATCTTGGCAGCCGATCCTTCAGCTCTCTCCCCAGAGCTACCAGCCCCAGACTCTCCTCAAGTGTCTCTAGTCCACTCTGCCTTCCCTCGGCCATGGACGCAAACAAAATTTTTCTGCATTGGCCCTTTAAGAGGCTCTCAGCCTCTCCAGCTGTCTCTTCCTGGTGGGCAGAAAGCCTGCTACTTTTTCACAGCTGGATGTTATTTGCATTCCTTTCCTGGTTCTGGTGTTGTGGGCTAGGGAGCCTAGCTTGGGGTTTAGACCCCACACTTCTGAGGGGGAACCCCTTGGCCACTGAAATATCCCTCTGGAACTTCAGCTGCTCCAGTGGGAGCCCAGCCAGGCCTCTTGTGCCTCCTCTCCGCTCCCTACCAGTCACATTGCGGTAAAGTGGTTTCTTCTGTCTGTCCATGGTTATACGGCTTCTCTCCAGCTAGTGTTCAGTTGGTTATTCAGGACGATTTTTCTATAATTTAGTTGTAATTCCAGTTTGTCCTGGGAGGATGCTAGTGTAACTTTCACTTACTATTCTGCCACCTTTAATCCATCTCTAACTTTTCTAAATCCACAGTGAAACATATTAAATGTTCTCTGTCAGTCTTGCTGCTCAAGTTCTCCCAGGCAGCCTTGAATGGATGAAGTTCATTTTTGAATAGATTGATTCCTTAAGAATGTCTTATGAGTGCAAAGTCTCTTGCATATTTAAAATTGTTTATTTTTAAGTTTTTTATGATTTTGAGAGTCAGCTTGATTATAAATATCCTTGATTCACATCTTCCTTTGATGTTTTGAAAAATACTTCCATTATTGCCTTGCTTTTACATTTATCTTTGAGAAGTTGATACCTCTTCACTTCTGTTCCCCTAAAGGTATTTGATCTTTACATAGAGGCTGTGAGACTTAACAATTTACCTTTAATTAAGTCTAACAAACAGTTTTACAGGTGTATATATATGTTGAAGTTGATCATTGTGGGCTAGTTTTCATTGGTTTCCGGTGAGCGCTTTCAATATGCAGATTCAGATCTTTTATTTTAGAACATTTGCTTGGATAATAGTTTTAATACTATTTCTGTTCTGTTAGCTTGTATATCTTTTTTGGATACCTTAATTATTAGAAAAGTGTGTGTGTGTTTGGCAAGGCACTATTTCACCTTCTTGCTTTATTTTTAACCCCTTTATCATGCAATTTCCAAAGTATGTATACTTACTTCTTTCACCAAAGTGTTTCCTTTCCAAAATTGCCTGGTCAGGATTTCTGCATTCTTAAGTTCCTTTCCTGAAGTCATTATTCTCATCTATCAATATATTTTTAAAAAAATATTTTCTGGTTGTCTACGGGATTATTTTGGTCATCTTTGTCTCCCCAAAAGAGTCTTTCATTAACTGTGCCACATAAGTTACTCTTAGACTCCATGAATTCCATTGATATACTTCAGGGATCTATGAACCTAATAAAAACAAAATATTTTCTCTTCTCTAGTTTCTTCTCCTTTTTTAAACATTTTTTTTGTGAAAAATAATTATGTCAAAAGTGTTTAGTATTGTGTCATTTGAAAGAAGTGAGGCGATTCACAATATTATCATCATTGTTAACATTTTACATTTAGAGTAGTTCCCCATGGTCAGAAATTAAAGAAGTAATATCTTCATTTTAATCATTATGGATATCTTGCACAATCAATATGAGCCACAGAGGTTCATGTGAGATACAGTCCTAACCTATGAAAACGTGAAGTTAAAGAGGATAAAGGATCTCATACTTACTCATCATGAAAACACAGTGATTACTGTGAATGTTTTTCATGAGAAGACTTGATAGGAATTTAAACTTACCTTGAATTTGACCCTAATGCAGAAGCATCATAGGTTGTTTTTTGCATTGCCATATACAATTCAAAAGATGTTAGTGAATCTTTGTGCCCTGGAATAGTTAAGCTAGTTTGTGGACTGGAACAGAGAAGAAATATTGAAAGTTTGTCTTTATAAATGGTGTCATCACTTCAAAATGTTTCTTCTAATGCTAAGAGACCGGTCAATGACAGATTGACATCTGTCCCATTTCTCATCAATATTCAAATGGGTGAAACTTAATTTACTATGTGATGCTGACTCCATCTAGAATTCCTATTTGTAAGCTCTTGTAGGAAATATGAAAAGTCTTGTAATACCTCGTAAGTGGTGAAAAGTTTGTTTTTCCAGAAAAGCTTTTGAAAGACATTTCTTGGTGTGTTGTGTATGTCTCACCTGTGATGCTTGGCAACACATCTGGTTTGCTGAAGACTGCACATTATTATGACTCATTGTTTTTACAGTAGTATAGTTGGCATGAGAAACTCTGCCAGCTAACCTGAACAAAGTTGTTAATAAGAGCCAGGGTTTTGAGTCACCATCTTCTCAAGTTTTTTTTCTTTTTTTAGGTATATTTTATTGATTATGCTATTACAGTTGTCCCCTTTTTTCTCTCCTTTATTCCCCTCTGCCCTGCACCCACTCCCCCAAGTCCATGGGTCTTATATATAAGTTTTTTGGCTTCTCCACTTCCTGTACTATTCTTAACCTCCCCCTATTTTCTACCTACCAATTAATGTAGTTATGCTTCTTATTCCCTGAACTTTCTCCCCCATTCTCCCCCTTCCCCCTCCACTCTGATAACCCTCTATGTGATCTCCATTTCTGTGATTCTGTTCCTATTCTAGTTTGCTTTGTTTTTGGTTTTGTTTTTTAGGTTCAGTTGTTGATAGTTGTGAATTTGTTGTCATTTTACTGTTCATAGTTTTGATCTTTTTCTTCGGTAAGTCCCTTAACATTTCATGTAATAAGGGCTTGGTGATGATGAACTCCTTTAACTCGATCTTATCTGGGAAGCACTTTATCTTCCCTTCCATTCTAAATGATAGTTTTGCTAGATAGAATAATCTTGGATATAAGTCCTTGCCTTTCATGGACTTATATGCAAGATTCCATGGACTTGGAATACTTCTTTCTAGTCCCTTTCTACCTACAAGGTTGCTTTTTAAGAAATCAGCTGATAGTCTTATGGGAACTCCTTTGTAGGTAACTTTCCTTTTCTCTTACTGCTTTTAAGATTCTGTCCTTATCTGTAATCTTGGCTAATGTAATTATGATGTGTCTTGATGTGTTTCTTCTTGGATCTAACTTCTTTGGGACTCTTTGAGCATCTTGGACTTGGATGTCTGGTTCTTTCACCAGATTGGGGAAGTTCTCCTTCATTATTTGTTTAAGTAAGTTTTCCATTTTTTACTCTTCCTGTTTCCTTCTTGAACTCTTATGATTCAGATTTTGGAATGTTTAAAGTTGTCCCAAAGTTTCCTCAACCTCTCCTCATTATTTTGAATTCTTGTTTTTTTCATTCTGTCCTGGTTGGATGTTTGTTCCTTCCTCTTGTTCCAAATCATTGATCTGAGTCCTGGTTTCCTTCCCTTCACTGTTGGTGCCCGTACATTTTCCTTTATTTCACTTTGTACAGCCTTCATTTCTTTATTTTTTGACCATACTCTGTCATTTCTGTGAGCACCTTGATTACAGTGTTTTGAACTCTGCATCTGATAGGTTGTCTGTTTCCTTGTTGCTTAGTTCTTTTTCTGGAGTTTGGATCTGTTCTTTCATTTGGGCCATATTTCTTTGTCTCTGTGCACTTGTTATGTTGTAAGGGGTGGAGTTTTAGGCATTTACCAGAGCAGAACAACCCACTTTGCTGTGTTGCGGCACTATCTGTGGGGGAGGTGTCTGAGAGAGAATAATGCCACTTGCTTAGCTTTTGCCCTACTTTCCATCACTTCCCCCCTTTCCCACAAGCGGATTGTGTTCTTTCAAGTGCTGATTCCCAGGTGGGTGGGATTACATACATTCTAGGACCCCGTGGACCTCTCCAACAGACTCTCCTGTGAGACTGGGCATTTCTCCCACTGCCACTGCAACCCCCACAGGTTTTTACAGCCAATGGTTTTGAGGTTTTAGTTTCCCTCGCAGGAACCATGGTCACAGGATCTGTCTCGCTCCCCTGTTGTTCCTCCTGGTTTATCTACTGGCAAATATGGGATATCCGGGTCCACCAGCCACCATCTCACCCACCCCCATCTGCCAGCCCCTGCCTTGTCATGCCCGCTCTGCACTGGCATCCCATCTCCACCCCTTCTACTGGTCTGGATGAATGTTTCTTCTTTAACTTGTTGGCTGTGACTTCCATACAGTTTGATTTTTCTGGAAGTTCTGGGTTTTTTGTTTTTAAATTTGTTGTTATCCTTCTTTTGGTTGTGCAAGGAAGCGAAGCATATCTACCTATACCTCCATCTCGACCAGAACTCTAGATTCCTTTTAAACACAGGAAATACGTGATTGTTACTTGTCTTTTTAAATATATAAGCAAATAGTCTAATAGTTTAAAAAAGAGTTTAAATTTGTAGCCTCTTATTATTCTCTGCAGGTTAGTCTTCATTGAAGCACTAGAGCTAATGCTAAATCCAGTCAAAAACAACAAATTATTGTTGGTCACAGTAATAAGAGAAATCATTATGCAAAGATATCTTAATCATTCAAAAAGAGATTATGAAATTGCTTCTGGTCAGGAGGCTAAATTTTACAACTCCATCTCGCTCTTGCCCACCAAGCACAAGGCAGTGATCCTTGAAGCTCAACTTTTTAAGGAAACTGTACTGATGGATGCTATTTGATAACAGCATCATCTCTAAACATTTTCTTGGTATTATAATGGCCTCTTCTGTACTGCAGGGGCTTCAACTGTGTGCCCTGTCCCACCACACTGAGCTTTCCACAGGCAACACTGTAACTATCCAGTTTCATCACCGAATTCCCAGCATACACCTAGCTCAGTGACGGGATATTCAGGGGCTTGATGATATATAATCAATAAATGAATTCCTTTGAGAATTCCACGTTTTGTTTTTGAGATTAAAGGAGCTTTTGTATATAGGCAACAGAAAACTGTCCCTAAATCTGTAAATTAATTAAGTGACATTCTCCAAGCAAGCTACATTTCCATCTGTTGGAGGTAGACAGCATTGATGTGCTTTTGCTCTAGCGAATACCTCCCCACTTTCCGTTTCATCTTTCTGACTTGCAAGTTCCTAAGAGAAGCACTGTTCCATGGCACGCCTGTCAATAGGTTAAATGATCTTCCATTTTATTGAGAACATAAAGCACGTTTCATGTTTCATTACAGCATTAGCTCCACATGGTAGTCTCTTTGAAATTAGATGCATCTCATCTTTCTATTTAACATCTTCCAGAATTTAATATGTTGTTGTTCATCATCTACTAAAAGTACTTTTGATATGGACATAGGAAAGAGGCAGAATACAGAATATTTCCATTTAACATCTTTCAGAATTTAATATGTTGCTTTTTATCATCTATCAAAAGTACTTTTGATATGGACGTAGGAAAGAAGCATGATAACCTTAAGATCTCTAACCTCTATGCAAGTGGATACAAACTCATTACCAATGGAGGCGAGACAGGTAAAACAGGTGACTGAAATGGATTACATGTAATAACAGCATTGCCATAATGAAAAAATCATCACTAAGCTTAAGGATTAGGGTCATTAGGGAGTACTAGGGACTGTGGCAAACTGGAGCATGACCTTTTCTTTCAAAGAGGACAGCTACTACTTAAGTACAATGATTTAGAAAACTGGCCCAGGTTTTGTTTCTTTTTTTTCCTTGTTATTTTCTAAGAGAAGTTGGAAATTCAGAATTGATATGAAGTTTCCATATTTTTCAAAATTTGGCAACTAATTCAAGCATTTTTGAAATGGTGCATGGCCCAAAACTACTGACCAAGAGGCCTAGTAAAATATATCTGCCTCCTAATTTATATTCTGAACCATAGACTCCAGTTTGTGCCCTATACTTCTTTCAGATCTGATCATGCAAAAGAGTGTATTCTTACCATACACCAAAGTAAATTTCTGGTTGTATTAGTTTTTGGTTGTTTCATAACATTACCACAGACTTAGCAGCTTAAAACAACACAATTTAGTATCTGAGTTTCTGAAATTCAGAAATCCAGGCATGGCATGACTGCTCAACGTCTTGCCTGGCTGAAATCAGGATACCAGCTGAGGATAAAGGTTCTTTTCCAAGCTCACTGGTGGTTGGCAGAATTCATTTCCTTGTAGTTGTAAAACTGGGGTCCCCATTTTCCTACAATTTGTTGGCCAGGGATGGCTTTCAGTTGCTAGAGATAGTCACCTGGAGAGATAGGTCATGGCTCCTCCTGTTTCTAAAAGATTGCATCATTCTTTAAGATTCATCACCACCTCTCCATGTCAGTTTATGCTAAAAACTGCAGAATGCTGGCTAGGTTGTTTGTATGTTTTAGCGATTATGAATAATGCTGCAGTGAAATATGATCTACAACTGCGTGTGGACATATGTTTACACTTGTCTTGAGTATATGCCTAGGGGTAGAATTGTTGGGTCATATGGTAGCTCTTTGTTTAACTTTTTGAAGAACTGCCAGACTGTTCTCGAAAGCAACTGCACCATTTTACAATGCCATGAGCAGAGTATGAGGGTTCTAATTTTTCATCCTCCTTGCCAACACTTGTTATCTGTCTTTTTCATTCTAGCTATCCTAGTGGGTGTGAAGTAATACTTCATTATGGGTTTGATTTGCATTTCTGTGGCTAATTTTTTTTTTGGTGTTGCACATTTTATGGATTTGAACAAATGTAAAATGACATGTATCCATCATTGTAGTAGTATATGGAGAATTTTTCACTGCCCTAAAAGTCCTCTGTGCTCTGCCTATTCTTCCTATCTTCATAGTTTCACCTTTCCAGGAATCAAACTATCTGTAGCCTTTTCAGATTGCCTTCTTTCACTCAGTTATATGCATTTGAAGTTCCTTCTTTTCATGACTTGATAGCTCATTTCTTTTTAGTGCTGAATAATACTTCATTGTCTGGATGTACCACAGTTTATTTATTTACTTACTATAGGACACCTTGGGTACTTCCAAGTTTGAGCAATAATAAATAAAACTGTTATAAACATACGCATGCAGGCTTTTGTGTGGACATAAGTTTTCAGCTCCTTTGGGTAAATACCCAGGAGCACAATTGCTGGATTGTACAGTAAGACTGTTTAGTTTTCTAAAAAAAAATCCCTTAACTGTTTTCCAAAGTGGCTGTACCATTTTGCTTTCCCACCAGCAATGAATGAGAGTTTCTAATGATCCACATATTTGCCAGCATTTGGTGTTGTGAGTGCTCTGGATTTTGGCCATTCTAATATTTTATCATTATTTTTAATTTGCGTTTCCCTGATGACATATGGGGTAGAGGTAGAGCATCTTTTCATATGTTTATTTGCCATCTGTATATCTTCATTGGTGAAGTCTCTGTTCAGATCTTTGGCCTGTTTTTAAACCATTTTTTTTTATTGTTGAATTTTTAAGAGTTCATTGTATAGTTTGGATAAGAGTCCTTTATCAGGTGGCCTTTATCAGATGTGTCTTTTGCAAATATTTTTTCTCAGAAGTCCAGCTTGTTGATTGTTTCCTTCATGGATCGTGCCTTTGGTGTTGTATCTAAAAAGCCATAATCATACCCAAGGTCATCCAGATTCTCTCCTATGTTATCTTCTATAAGTTTTAGAGTTTTGCATTTTACGTTTAAGTGTATTACCCATTTTTTAGTTAATTTTTGTGAAGAATATAAGGACTGTATCTAGGGTTTTTTGTTTTGTTTTTTGTTTTTGCATTAGGATGTCTAATTGTTCCAACACCATTTGTTGAAAAGACTACTTGTGTTCCATTGTATTACCTTTGCTCTCTTGTGCTTTCAGTTAATTTATGTGGATCTATTTCTGAACTCTCTATTCTCTTCCATTGATCTATTTGTCAGTTCTTTTACCAATATACTACCTCCATTACTATAGTTTTATATGGTAGTGAAGATAGTATCAGTCCTCCAACTTTGTTCTTCAGTATTGTGTTGGCTTTTCTGGGTGTTTTGTCTCTCAATATAAACTTTTAATTTAATCAATATACATAAAATATCTTCCTGAGGTTTTGACTTAGATTTCATGAATCTACAAATCAAGTTGGGAGGAACTGACATCTTGATAATATTTAGTCTCCCTGTACCATGAACATGGGACAGCTCTCCATTTATTTAGTCTTTTGATTTTGTTCTTCATAATTTTGTAATTCTCTTCATATAGATTTTCTATTTCATTTGGGGGGATGCTAATGTAAATTGTGTTTTAGATTTTAAATTTTACTTGTTCATTGTTTTTATATAGAAAAGCAAATGACTTTTGCATACTAATCTTCAACCTTGCTGTAATTACTTACCAGTTACAGGAGCTTTTTTGTTAGTTCCTTTGGATTTTCTACAGACAATTATGTCACCTGTGAATGAAGACAGTTTTGTATCTACCTTCCCAGTCTGTGTAATTTGTCTTACTGTGTTAGTTAGTATTTCCAGTATGATGTTAAAAGAGTGGTGAGAGCAGATGCCTTGCTTTGCTCCTCATCTTATTGAGAAAGCTCTAATTTCTCACTGTTAAATATGATGTTAGCTGTAGATTTTTTTGTAAGTATTCTTTATCACACTGAGAAAGTTCCCCTTTATTCCTACTTTACTGAGAGTTTTTATCATGAATGTTGGTTTTGTCAAATGCTTTTTGTGCATCTATTGATTTGATCATGCTTTTTTTTTTTTTGCCTGTTGATATAATGGATTGCACTAATTGATTGTCAGGTGCTAAACCAGCCTGCATATGTGAGATGAATCATGCCTGATCGTGGTGTAAAGTCCATTTTATGCGTTGTTGGATTTGATTTGCTAATATTTCATTAAGGATTTTTGCATTGATTTTCATGAGAAACATTAGTCTATGGTTTTCTTATAATGTCTTTGGTTTTGGTCTTAGGGTGATGCTGGTGTCATAGAATAAGGAAGTCCTCCCTCTGCTTCTCTCCTCTGAAAGAGATTGTAGAAAATTGGTATAATTTCTTCCTTAAACGTTTGGTAGAATTCACCAGTGAATCCATTTGTGCCTGGTGCTTTTTCTTTTGAAATATTATTAATTATTGATTTAATTTCTTAAATATAGGCCTATTTAGATTGTCTGGTTTTTTTGTTTGTTTGAGTTTTGGCAAATTATGCCTTCCAAGGAACCTGTCCATTTCACTTAGGTTAGCAAATTTGTGGATATAAGAATTGTTCATAGTATTTTTTTATGATCCTTTTAAAAGTCCATGGGAACTGTAGTGAGGTATCCCCACTTTCATTTCTGGTTTTAGTGGTTTATGCCCTCTTTTTCTTATTTAGCCTTACTAAAGGCTTATCAGTTTTCTTTTCAAATAACCTGCTTTTGGTTTTATTTTTTTATGGATTTTCTGTTTTCAATTTTATTGATTTCTGTTCTAATTATTATTTGTTTTCTTTTACTTACTTGGGATTTAATTTACTTTTCTTTTTCTCATTTTCTAAGGACTAATAGGTTTTAAACATTTTTATTTTCCTGGACACATGGATTCTTTTAGACTGTAATCCAGAGTTTCAAGGGTATTGTGGTGATTAAGATAGTATTTGTAATTTTTATATGCATTCACAAACTGTGTTTTGAAATATGTCTCTTATTTATTTATTCATGAGAATCTCAATAGATATTTTGGCTGACTTTGAGAACCACCAGCAGAACCTATAATTGTTGTCTATTAAATGCTGTATTTTGATTTAGGAGTACCTTTGAATGGCCAGACGGGGCAAATTGTATTAAAGAATTAACAAGCATATGAGAAGGGGACCCAAAAAAAAAAACAGAATTGTCTTCTTAGAGGGTGGGTCCCTTATAGTACAAGTTTTCCCCACTGGGCAAGTGTTCTAGGAACCCATCTCTATCAGTGTACCAGACGGCATGGTTATGAGAGGCTGCACTCAGCTTCATTGAATTTTTTTGAAGGCTCTTTCAACAGATTTGCCCATTTCATGATGGTGATTTACAAGCACACCTGCCCACACCACGCTGAGTGTTCGGCAGTTTTTAATCAGTAGCAGCATGACCCCCATGCCCCACACTCCCTATTTACCTGATCTTGCCCCAAGCGAATTTTTTTTGTTTCACCCAAATGAGAAAAGTCCCCAAAGGGAAATGTTTTGCTGATGTGGAAGAGGTGAAACTAAAATCAGCAGAAGCACCTAGCATCAAAATCGACAAGTTCAAGAAGTGTTTCGAGCAGTGGAGAAAATGTCTCAGTAGGTGTGTTGCTTCAAATGGAGAATGCTTTGAAGGTGACTGAAGTTTAAACGTGTAAGAACAAATACACAATTTTTTATAAATAAATCCTAGGTTTTGGGGGGTTCCCCTCTCCTACTGGCCAGATTAGGAATGGTTTTTCTTCTTCCTTTCCTAGAGTGTTTTGCTCAGTGTGTGCATTATTTGTTTAATGGGTGAAACCTATGATCAAAGGAGAGCCAAGTGAGGAGAGGGAGGGTCATCTTGGCTGTGAATAGCAGGTGAAGGCAGGTGCTTATCTTGTACTTTTTGACTCATTTAAGCACTTACCAGGTCAGTTGTTGTACTTTTCTTTCTCTGATTTTTAAATTGTGATTATCCATTCTTTAACACTGCCTTTTGAGTTTCACAGAATAGAGGTAGTTTAAAGTATGTTTTGTTTCTACCACAGATTGAATTTACTCACGTTTTGGAGGACAACATAACCTCCAATAAACAAATGGTGAAACTGACTTGCTAATAAAAAATACTTTTATGGTTCTATCCATATTAAAGGGGTTCGAAAGTTTTTTAAAACATTGTATCACATACATTTGTTATTATTTTTATAGACATTTTTATAAACATCTTTGTAAGGCATGACAGGTATTCTTTAAATATAATCTTTCTCCTTTTTTACCTAAAAGGATCTGAAAAGTCAGTATTTGTACTGAGTACCTTAATTAGCCTTGTAATAAAATCATACATACATGCATACATCCTTACATGGCAAAAGACAGGTAGTGCTGGTGAACTCAGATGAAAATGTTGTTCCAATTTACAAAAGTGAGTCTTGCGTAAAGATGCTGGTTGACATAATTTCTCTTGCATTTACCTATTCCCACTGGGCTGTAAGTTGTAATGTGATAGGCACTGGCTCTGCACACATTTGGGTTTGCTAACAAATTATATAGCATTCAAAAATATTACCATTTGAGTTAATATTTGGAATAATGTGAAATATATATTACTCTGATTTTAAATATTGCATATCCAAAAATAATATAATATTTAATATTTATCCTTTTAACTAGACTATTTCTGAGTTACTTGATTGTAAAAAACAAGTCTGATGATTTAATCATCTTTACTTTCTGCATATTCAGATAACTGGTAGGGTTCTTTGATAATGTGCTATTTTGCTTGAATGTTAGAAATATTGATAACTATTTTTAAATTACATTCTATATTTAGAAATAGAAGGTATGGGGGTTTTCTTGCACAGTTGATGTTTCTCAAAAAGAAACAGATGAGCAAGATATATTTTATATTGAAAACCATAGCAACTAAGACAAGTGTATATGTTTACCTTGATGTTTGGTATTTATTTACTAAATGCTAAATAAATTGAGAAGTTTTTTTTTTGTTTTTTGTTTTTTTTTTTTAATTTCAATATAAATGATTACCTGGAGGGACTGACCAAAAGTTCAACAATCTTTGGAAGAACAAATGAGAAGGTTCATAAAAGGTTGAGAGGTGCCCCGAGGCCAGGAATCTACCTGTGGGGAGCCTGTTAAGAATGTTACTGATTGACTATCAGTTTATTTGTCGGCCACCTGCCTGCATGAAATGCTTTAATTTTTTAAAAATTTGTTATTATTTTAAAGAGTATAAAACTGTATTTCACAAGAAACTGAATCTTCAAAAGGTCAGTGATGTTCGTGCTTGCTGTGGTTTTTTCATCTTTTGTTTTTGTTTTTTGTTTTTTGTTTTTGAATCACTTGAACAGTTACTACTACTTTTTTTTACCCTCCAGAGTAATGGGATTTTTTAAACCCCAAACATTTTAGTTATTTTATACTGTTTAGGATGCCATTTGGTATATTATTCTTATTCTCTTTTTCACATTGATTTCATGAGAATCACAACAAACATCTGTTTTTCTTTCATTTTTAGGCAAATACTGTGGTCTGGGTTTGCAGATGAACCATTCAATTGAATCAAAAAGCAATGAAATTACAGTGCTGTTCATGAGTGGAGTCCATGTTTCTGGACGAGGATTTTTGGCTTCTTATTCAGTTATAGATAAACAAGGTAATTTTCACTTTATACCATAGCTCCTGCATTTTATAGTCTCTAAAAACAAAAACAAAGTGTTCCTTTCAGTAACTGTTATCTAAATTTGGAATAGAGTAGAAAGACTGAACAGTTAATAACAAGTACATAAACTTGACAAAGGTAGATCAGTTTTAGAATCTAATAATTAAAAATATGTTAGCTTTTATATATAAAAGTACATATATTTCCTTCTCATGAGTAGAGGAAATACTGATTTTATATTCTTTATAATATTGGAACACAAACAATAAGTTCTAAAAACCCTGTCAATTACTGAAACGTAGTGTATCAATTTAAAGCTGTATTATCTACATGTTACCATTTCATAGTACTGTATGAAAGACAGTGTTACCATTTTCCCCAAAGAATAGAGTCTCATACCACCAGAAGTACACTGGTTGTTATCTGCGACATAAAATAAACATGAAATATTTTCCAAAAATGTAATGTTTAAAATCTGAAGGATGGGCTAAAATCAAGGTTTTTAAGCGGAATAGAATGCATCATTGATCTGCATCTCTAAGATGAGGTACTAGACTTGAATGAAATCTCTCATGTGTTTTGGCCATTTGGTGTGTATTCATTCCCCTCTGCCAATAAGGGTACTGTGGTGAGGAAAGTCAAGAAATGTTGCTAGTACAAGGATATATCCAAACAGTTATTTCAGTATTCAACAATAATTTATCTACGTTTACCACTTAAAATTTTAAATTTTTTTAATGGTATAAGTGAGAAAATTGTCAGCCTCCCAGGTATGAAAATGCTAGGCACTGGGAATGACCAAGGGAAATGCAAACTGCTTCTTCTCGGCTATGGTAGGTCTGAAATAAATACTATATATTTCATTAAAAGTTTTGTTTAGAATGTGATAGAGAAGAAAGTTGTTCTTTGTGAGGAGGAGCTGCTTCCCTTAGCTTCTAAGCTGCGGAACAAGGTATGAAGGCTAATCCCTTAGAGAATGAGAACGAAAACTCACTGGGTGCAATAATAGAAAGAGAAGATATTTATTCTAATAAGCAATATCTTTGACTGAACCAGGCAAACTAAGGGAATGTAGTGTTGTAGAAGGGGCACTAGTTAGCCCTGGAAGTAAAGCCAGGTGACCTCTAGCCAATTTGACCTCTGTGGACCTCATCTGCAAATGGATTGGCTATGAGGAATAAATCTAAATACGTGTAGTGCCTGTCGGCACACAACAGAGTAGGCACAAAACAAATGTTAGCACCCCTGGCCCATTCACCACTGTACACGCAAACACATACTCATTTTCCCCATCCCCTAACATCAAAACAGTAAGGTAAAAAAGAATATGATGATTGATTTTCATCCTTTCAGTTTTATTTCCTAAAAGTCTTTGGTTGATGTGTGAGAGGATAGAAAATAAACATTTAGTTTGCTTCTTATTCTTAAGTTTCTTGGTCTTAGTATCACATTAAATTATTATTTTGCTTCATATTTTTCCCCCTTCTCTCTTTGTTATTTGTTGAGATGAAGGTTTTTGGAGAATAAGTATTGTCGCTTTAAAAAAAAGAAAAGTTCTTACATTGGATATTTAAATTATGGAACTTTTTGATCCATAAGTGTTCTGCATTAAAGTTTCTTAAGAATTGACAATTATTTCAGATAACAGAATTAGTATGTTGTAAACTTACATACATTTGTGCCAGATTGATTCCAAATAGCTATGACATTATTTTGCATAAATCCTTGCTTCCATAGCTTTTAAAAGAATTTCCACCATAATCTGGAAGTTTTTTATAGTAACACTTTCAAATCTTACAATCATCTTGGGAAATCCTCATTTCACAGCTCTCTCCTGAGGGTTTTTTTTGTTTGTTTGTTTTTGTTTTTTTAATATCCTTGTTCCATCCAAGAAGCATTTGTTTTATTTGAAGTTGAGTGAATTGGCTAAATTCGAGAGAAGATGAGTTAAATTTCTTAGTACTGCTTTTTGGGTGGCTTTTAGTCACAATTTATTATAATGACTCATTCATTCAAAGGCTGGTTGGTTTTGGTTGAGAGCTTCAGTTTTATTTCCATCCAGGAATCTTAGCTTCTGCACTGAATTCCATGAATATTTTCAAGGAACATCGCTACAGGTCCCCGGCTTAGCAACTTAGTTGATGGTTTAGAGTTTTTGAGAATGAAGGTTGTGAAATATATTGCTTCAACAGTGTCTTCATTTGTTAAACTCTCACAAAGACTTGTTAATGTAATAGGATATGTAATAGAGCCCTGAGTAGTTTGAAATAGACTGATTTTCATTACTTTATGCAAGAGACCATTGCAAAATTCTGTTCCTTTTAATGCCTTATTTCCTGCTATATGATTGCCATTGAGAAAAGAATAGTAAATAATACAGATGCAATCATTCCTTCATGGGCTTTATAGCACAGAGCTGGACAAAAGATCTCAAACACGTGGTTACTTAATTGTAGTTGTGGTATAATGTATAATTAAGTCCAGTAAGTACAGTGAAGGATACATTCACCAGATAGGGGCCAGAGGGAAGTGGGGAGTAGAAAATTGATTAACAGTAAAGTTTTCCTAAGGACATCACTTTTAAGTTGAGAACTGAAGGATTAATTGGAGGTTCCAGACAGACAAGGAATGAAGAACATTCTAGGGGAGAGAAGTGCAAATGTCTCGTGGTAGGAAGGAATTTGGGGGAACCAGAAAAGAAGCCAGCACAGCTGGGGTAAAGTGAATGCATGGCGAGTAAGTCCCATTATTCAGGACTTGATAGAAATTGTAGGGGTTGAAGCTTGACTAGATTTATGTTTTTATAGCTTTCATGGTTTTATTCTTCTGTTATTTTTATGATCTTTGAGCAGTAGTTTGTAGTATTTTCTATTACCAATTAGTTATTTTTTTAAATTTTCATTTGTGAACATCCTTTTGAAAGATTATATCTACCAGTGAAAGGGAAAGTTTTCCCATTTCCCCATTGGGTAGCAAGCAGAGACACATAAATATTAATCAGCACTTTCAGTGATTATGAGAGGATTGGGATTTCCACTTGGAGTTAGTGTAATTCCATCAGATAACAACTAGACTCTATGAAATTGAATTTTTCACCTGAAAATTGAAGGTATGTGTGTACCTTTAAAGATAGTCTGGACATCATATTGACAACCACTATTTAGAGTTCTATAGAGAGAAACTCCTAAGTTACTCCTAGTCTTACTGAGAGGCAGAAGAACCAGCCTGTTACTCAGAGGTCCAGACTCAGTAACTCAGATCATTTAATTTAGTATGCTAATAAATGCTACTGACATTTTCCTTCTAAAACGTAAACTTAAAAACAGCATTTACCACTGACTTTGTAAACTAAATTTTATAGGTAAATGACCTAAATTTTTAGTTTTGACATTTAGTTTAACATTGACCATTTTCTAGGAAATGCTCAACATTTCTAGAATCATTCTGGGCAATGATTTTTTAAGTTATTTTAGTTTTAGAACAGGTTGCTCGGAAGACATACCTGCATTTGCATGAAAGCTTCACATCCTTCAGGTTTCTGTTATGTGCCATAAATTGGGTGGTGTATCTGTGCACAATTAAAAAGTAATAGTCTGGTATTTCTTTTGTGGAACATGAAATCGTAACTTAGTATTACTTTAGATTTCACCAATCCAGAGTGTGTCAGTCTAAAGTTTGCCTTTGTTTTTGTGAGGAAAAACCGTAAATAGTTTTAAATTTCCTGTGAAATAAAATGATCCAGTGTACATGTTAACCTACTTCTTAATTGGAATTCATAAACGCTTGTTCATTCATTGCTGACCCCTTAGAATCTGAGGACGGTGTGCTTAAGACTTGTGAACAGCTGGGCCTGGGAAATATTTCCATTTGACAGTGTTATTGTTGCTATAGGTTAGATTATTTTCAGAGTTAACACCACTAGTGTAACAATTTTGATTGCCACATTCTTTAACCACATTTTTTGCAAATATTTTCCATTTTATATCAGATTATATCAATTTATAAATGAAACATAGGGCAAAATAGAAAATTTCTTTCTAATAGAGTCCAGATTTCTGTAACTGGTTGTGTGTGTTTCTTTTTTCCTTCATGAAATGTTTTTGGTTTTGAAAATAGAGCATGAATTCCTTAGATTGTTTGCTGCCTTAATTATACAGTAATTTTATAGAATGCTTTCTGTTTTGAGTACTACGCTTAGCTAGGTTTCCATTTTTAGTTTTTCTGTTGTCTTCTAATTTCTGTTATGTTGTATCTGGCAGACATTTCAAAACTTTTAAACTAGCTAGTAAGATTTTTTTGATGCATTCTCAGTTTTCATACATATCTTTAGATTTAGCCTTAGTTATACAAAAATGAATGTGTATAGTGTTTGTATGCATACTATAGTACACATGTAGAAAAATATCTGTATTTCCGTGTCAGTTTGTATAAAAAAGGTGATGATGAGCAGAGTGTTACTAATTTAGCAGAGAAAGCATTTACAAACAGAATTTGTTATAAAACAGTGTTAACCCAAAGAAGCAATTCAACTTAAGGGATAGAGTTTATTCCAAGCAGACAAATAACCTGAGAGCACCTTAATGATTTTGGTGTTTTCTACGTGTTTCACTTTTTTAGTCCATTAGGAATGCTGTGATGGGACCGGATGGCTGTGCAGCCCAGGGGATGTGTTTGTTCACTGATGTACTCATTAGTGTCCGAGGTACTATGTAGGTCACAAAGGAATTTCGTAATCTTTTAATGTCTTATATTCACTTTCTAGTATGTAGATTTTAGGTGTTGACAGGGTTTGAGTTATCCATCTGACCAGTGGGTTGAGAGGAGAATGAAGGGGAGAAAGGACAGAAACAAAGGTCAGCGAGAAACCTATTTCCATAATTGAGTTAAGAGTTTATGAATACTTGAACTAGTGTGGTGGTAGTGGAGGTGTCAAAAACAGATTCTGATGTATGTGCATATATGCTCTGAGAAGAGGCTAATGGACGTGAAGAAGAGAGTCGAAGATATCTAAGGTTTCTAACCTGAGCAACTTAAAAAAAAGATGAACTTATTTGTAAAGTGCTTACACCAGTGATTATAAAAATAAATATCAAGAAAGCTCTTATTTGTCAACTCGGTCATCATGCTGGATCTTTAATAAGCCTTACAATACCAGAAACCTGATGATATGCTTAAAGTGCAGGACAGTGTACAGTTTATTCCATTAGTTTTTTAAATAATTTAAATCAAACTTTTAACACATACAAAAAATATTTACCTTCCCTGGACTGTGTTCTTAGTAACCACGAGCCTTATAGTGGTTTTCTGGACAGTTGTTTACTTGAGGAGAGACTTCAAGAAAGACACATTTTAAGGCTTCTAAAATTCCTAGATCAATTGATATTTTCCTTTCTGGAGTTGTAAAGGTACAGTCTACAATTATGGCGTGCTTTCTCTGTCTTCAGTCATCTTGGCTATCCTAGTAGCTGTCCATTTTGAATTCCTGTTTTCCTCCTACAGAGCTCTGCTGAGCCCCCAAGGAAATTTTTTAAGGTAAATCAAGCAGTTTTCATTCCTTAATATTCATAATACACACAGCAGTTTCATTAGGGATCTCAGTTTTCCTCTTCAGTTTGAATGTGGGTGTTAGGAGAGTGTTTTGCATGGCAAGGTACAGAAAGCAGAGGTCACCCTTGCACTGCTACCTACATTTACCTGCTAGAAGTAAAAATTAAGTGGAAGTGATTATCGTGTATATTTTTCTCTTCTTTTTGAATGTACAAATGTAACAACAGTGACAGACCTGAAATTACAATCACCAAACAAACCCAAGATAGTTGTCCACTTTCATTGGCAAATTTAGCATAGCAGACATTTTCTGAGAATTGGGATGTCATCAAAGAGGAGGTGGTGGAGGCTCCTTTTCCTTATCACCCTCTTAAATATAGGTTTTCTAAAGCAACATCTAAAAGCATAAAATAGCTACACAGCTTATAGCACCAAAATTGGCCATCTCCCCTGTTCACCCTCGCCCAAGAAGGAGCTCTCTTCACGCACTGAAGTGGACAGAAGCAGCTTGTGCACAAACAGGCTGCGGTCCCTGTGCTCACTTCCCATGGTCTGGAGCTCAGTTTCAAACACTTCAGGATTGTTCGACCTTGTTAAAAGAAATCTGGAGTCTGGATAGTTTGCTGACTGCTCTCTGTATTAGTGTGTTGGCTGTTGCTGTGTGTTGTGTGATTGTAATTGCAGTGGTGACATTGTTAGTGCGCCGGTTTGTGTTGCGTGCAGTCTCCAGTTGCTGCTGTTGTAGCTCCAGCTGCACCTGCAGTTTTTGTAACTGAGAAGTGCAAAGGCCAGAAGAATTGAGCTGTGTTCCTATGGAGTGTCTCACTCCTGATAACTGAGATAAAAGCTCAGCCATAAGATTCATGGTTTCCCTGGTGCTTGGAGAATGAACTCTGAGGACGAGAAAGTCCTTCACTAGAACTGCTGGCAAAGTGCATGTTTGATCTATGAGCAGCAGGACCTCCTAATCCCCAGTTAGGGTGAAACATTCGATGTACATGTCAAACACCACTCAAGTCATAGGGCCCTGGGTTCAAGTGTAAGATGAGCTGCACAGTCATCTGTGACATGATTAGGATCACCTCCAGGTAATGCTGGACAAATAGGATACATGATTTCTGTTGATGTTTCTGCATGTTCAGATGAAACATGTTCTTGAAGAGGTGTCTTTTATAGCCCATTTTTCCACTTTAGGGGCAAGTAAGAGACTGTGGCTACTCTGCAGTGAAAGCTTCCCCATCGTAGTAGAAATCAAACCTACCCTTGTTAATATGCACTGCATTGGGGGGGTCAGTTGCATGCATTGCTGCTGCTGTTATACCACTTTAATTAGAAGATGCACAAAAATCATAGCAAATTAAACACTTAGATCTGCGACCTTGAAAATTTCCTTTCAAACATACATCACAGCTGACACCTTCATGTTGGGACATCCTAGTTTAGATAGTGGTAGCACAGCCCCTCCCAGTTGAGTCTCCAGAGAATTTGAGAGCAAGGTCAAGTGAGTTGCACATTTTTGCATGGCGTGACTGGAGTTTCAGCACTGCGTGGACTTCACAGTAAAGCCCTGTTCTGGTCGAGTGTATCAGTAGTTGACCAGCATCTCTAGCATGTGGCCTGAGGGAATGGGGCTAGGTGGCAGGCTCCTTGTGGCTTAAATACTGTGTTGGACCACACAGGTACCTTTTAATCCCAGTCTATTAATCTTTTTTTCTAAATTTAATCTTTTTTTCCTATTACCATTTAGTCCCCTTATTACCACCCCCCACCCCCGCCCACCCACCCAGTGATTTGAACTTCTGAATCACTTAGAAGTTCAATTTCTAAACTCAGAAGCTGGAAACTCTTTTGGTAAGGCAGGAAAGTGGAAAATCAATTCTTACTAATATAATACAAAGATTGACAGGAATAACTAGAGTATACACAATTCAGTTTGTCTGCTTTTCCCAGTCAGTAAACCTAGTGGTAGTGAACCCTTGTCCAAGCATGTATCCTCTTAAATTCCGAAAAAACACATTTAATCTAATCACCATCCAAATGCTGGTGGTATATAGATATTAACTCATATAATTGCTCTCAAAATACCGCTTTTCTGTTGGTATAACAGAGGTTATGCTCTAGTTTTTTCAAGAAACATTTTAGTTGAATGACGAACATGATTTCTTCAGAATTGTACAATAGAATCATCAGTTATCCTATTGTTGCTGTGGTGGCCATTAATTTAGCAACCATTTGTTTACCATCAGTATACCAGGACACGTGTGAGGCACTGTCTCCATCAGTGTATTGGTCACCCTCAAAGTTGTGTGGCCAAGCATTTACGTATGAAGCCAGTTACCTTTGTGATTGCCTTAGGAGAGTCTTCCAAGTTTTCCTCCCTACTGGGTCAGTACATGATTGGACTTAGCCGAACGTTCTAACAATCAGGTACTGATTCATCCATGTATTTAATAAATGGTGATTAAAAGCCTCCTGTTATGCCATGTGCTGGGATTGCTGCTGGTGACGCAGGTGAGGACGAATGGCCTGTGTGTAGACCAGGCATCATCTAATGATGTTGCTCTAACTCTGTAATGCATCAACAAATCATTTTGGCCTCTCTGGGACCTTAATTGTTGGAGTCTTGTTAGTGTCCTTCCCGGCTTTCAAGAAACGGAGATGTGTCACTCAGACAAAATGTGTTAATAAAACTAGGATTCACTAGCAAAAAATATTGTTCGCATGTAACACACGAGAGTGTGATAGTTATCCATTCACTAAAACAAACACAGCAAACTTAAGTGCCTACTCTATGCTAAAGGTGTTTCATTTGCCAAGGTCAGGGGCAGCTTCCGTGAGGAAATCACAGTTAAGATGAGACCTTAAAGAGGAGTCAGTTTATCTAAGGGGCAGTTGAAAAGCCTCCCAGACTAAGAGAACAGCATGTTCCAGAGAAGACTAGTGTGGCAAAAAAGCCAAGATGGATACAGGATGAGGCTGAGGCAGAACCAGGCACTTAAAGAACTTGTGGGTCATGTTGAAAACTTGCCCTGTGTCCTAAGAGCAGAAGTTCCTGCCATTGAAATGTTGAATCCAAAGCTACCTTGTGCATACCCTGTGAACTAGGTCTTAATTAGACAGCTTAGCTTTTACTCAGATTTGTTGATTTCTAGATACAAATTTTTAAATTTTAAAGTTTTGTTTTATTTAGAGCACTGCTTCTTTAACTTTAGTGTTAAGAATTACCTGGAGGACTAGTTACAGAAAGGTTTTTGGGCCCCACTACCAAAGATTCTGTAAGTCTGGATGGTGTTCAAGAATTTGAATTTCTGGTTAAGTTCCCAGAAGATGCTGATGCTGCTGGTTCTGCTGTGGACCAGATTTTGAGTTGTAGTTATTTGAATTAACTCACCTCTCTTCTATCATTATTTTCCTGGTGTGTAACCACCAAAGGATCTTTTCTGGTCATACAATAACTAAAATAGTTTTTCTTTTTGGAGGGAGCTATATTTTATAGAAGCCATTTAAAGGGTATAAATTATACTTATTGTGTGCCTTCCGTATACAGGGTGGGGTAAAAGTGGGTTTACAGGGTTTTTTATGGAAAGTAATGCAATAATAATATAAGAATAAATTCAGTTTCATGTACTCACAACAGTAAATCTACTTTTGCCCCACCCTGTATATGTGACCATGTAAGGTAATGTGGTAGTAAATTGCATTGGGGAGACATAGTCCAGAAATCAAGATATTTAAAATCAGAAAGAAATGTTGATTAACAAAAGTTTCTAAAATGTTATTAGTACTACTTTGACAGCTGTTGCGATTTTGAAATTTAGAACAATATTATTTGGGATTTGGAAACTGTCTCATCAAGGGGAAATGTATGTATTATTAAATCAGTTTTTTATTTTTGTTTTTCTAGATCTAATTACTTGTTTAGACACTGCATCCAGTTTTTTGGAACCTGAGTTCAGGTATGAGCATGTTTGTGCTTTTTTTTCCCCACTTAAATTTACTCTTTGTTTACTTCATCCTCATTCTTTATACTCTAAGATTAATGTATATGTGGTGACACATAGGAAGGGTAACCTCCCCCCCAAAAAACAGGAATTATCTTCTGGAGGGCAGTCCCCCTGTACTACAGCCTTCCCCCTCTAGGTGAGTGTTCTAGGAACCCATCTCTATCAGTGTACCAGCTGGCATTGTGATAGGCTGCATTTGGCTTCACTGAATTTTTTTTTTGAAGGCTCTTTCAACAGATTTGCCCATTGCATGATGGGTGATTTTACAGGCGCACCTGCCCACACTGTGGTAAGTGTTTAGCAGTTTTTGATTAAAAAAATGGAATGATGCCTATGCCCCACTCTCCTAATTTACGTAATCTCGCCCTGGGTGACTTTTTTTTGTTTCCCCCAAATGAGAAAAATCCTAAAAGGGAAACATTTGCCAGTGTAGAAGAGGTGGAACAAAAAAACAGCAGAAGCACCTAGCATCAAAATTGATGAGTTCAAAAAGTTTTTTGAGTGCTCATCAGTAAATGAATGGATCAAGAAACTTTGGTACATTTACACAATGGAATTCTATGCAGCAGAAAGAAAGAAGGAGTTCCTACCCTTTGTGATAGCATGGATGGAACTGGAGAGCATCATGCTAAGTGAAATAAGCCAGGAAGTGAAAGACAAATACCATATGTTCTCACCTTTAACAGGAACCTAATCAACAAAACAAACAAACAAGCATAATATAACCAAAGACACTGAAATTGAGAACAGGCTGACAGTCACCAGAGGGGAGAGGGGAGGGAATTTCAGGGGGAAAGGGGAAGGGTTTGCAGGAACAGGGATGAAAGACACATGGACAAAAACTAGAGGGGGTGGAAATGGGAGGGAAGTAGGGAGGGCTGGGGCGGTGGGCTGGGATGGGAGTAAAAGACAGAAAACTTTACAAGAACAATTAAAATAAAAAATAATAAAAGAAAAAATACTAAAAGTATAGGATTTCCTTATATGTAATGCAGTGCCTAGAAATGCATTGTTGACAAAAACAATTGCTTATCTTTGTAATTCAAAAAACAATTTAATGCAGAAAAAAAGTTTTTTTGAGCAGTGGAAAAAACTTCTCAATAGGTGCATTGCATCAAGTGCAGAGTACTTTGAAGGTGACTGACATTTAAACATGTAGGAACAAATACATGATTTTTTATAAATAAATTGCTAACCTAAATAAGGTATTCTAAGACCTCAGTCAATAAACCAGAGTCTGTTTAAAGCCACTGAGTTGCCATGTTTAAATTTTGCATTACTTATAGCATTTGGATCTTCTTCACAAAAGTGAAACTAGTTGCTCTTCAAAATCTGGCAAAACTGCTAATAAAAGTGGAAGAATTATTTTTCTTTTCTTTTAAAAGAGAAGAGTGTGGTTTAGGCTATTAGGGAATTTCAGTGTTCTTACCCAAATAGCCTTGCTACATTGATTTCCCTGCTTTATGCTCTTGTCTCTTGCCTAGACTAGAATCAACCTCTCACGATTTCCATTCCATTTCTGACCTTTGCTAGCCTTATTCTGCTATCGCATTGCTGCCAAGTTGTTTCCTAAAATATGTATCTCATCATTCCCCTGCTTACAAATCTTCAGGTGCACCTAATTAGGACAAAAAGTCATCCAGATTCCTTAGCTTGGTTTTCAGGATCCTGTCCCAGGTTCATACGCCATTTTTCTCATTTTATCTCATGCTCTTGTGTTAAAACAGCTCTGCATTACTCACACTGCTGTGAGCTCTGTGATCTTTTGCCTAGAATCACTTTACACCTCTCTGCTTGGCAAAGTCATTCTCATCTTCTAAGATCATCTCACTACCCTGCAACTTGCTACCTCTTCACAAAGAACCTTCACTTTGTCTTCAGAAATGGTTTTGTCCATACAGGACGGGAGTACTGGTGGGGGATCCTAGTCGGCAGCGGTAACCCTGGCGTCAGTGCATGGCACACAGCCCTGCAGAGGGTCAGATGTCCGGGGCCCTCCACTCTCTGGCTCCACTGTTACCACCCAAATACAAGATGCCAACATTCTCACCTGGACTGCTACATTGTCTGCCTAATTCTGTCCCAGTTTTCAGTCACGGTTCCTTACAGTTTCTTTTCTTCCCAGGAGTCACAATACTCTTTTTAAAAAATATGAATCAGATTATATATATACACAGTCAAAATCCTTTATTGACTTTCTATTTTTATTCAGAAATATATTCCAGACTCCTCGCCATAGCCCACAAGGCCTCTGCATGATCTGGGCCCTGTCCTCCACTTCACCCTTCTCTCAGACTAACCTCTGCTGACTACAGTCTGCCTGCATCAGTGGTTCCCTGTTCCAGACGCACACCAGCCGTCCTGCCTCATGGGCATGGTGTTCCTTTCGCTTGGGCTGCATTTCCCTCCACTTGCCCCAGTGACCGCCATTAGTTCTCTGCTGAAGCTTCACTTCCTCAGAGCCCCGTCTCCTGACTAAGGCAGTGCATGAGCACGGACTCAAGCCCATCTGCCACTTACCAGCCATGTGACCTAGGCACACATTTCCTTGGTTTCCTCATTTATAACATGGGGGTAATAATAGTACCTACCATGTCGGGTTCTTACATGGATTAAAGTAGTTAGGATGCTGCCTGACCCAGAGTGAGTTTACTGAACATTTGTATTACTTTTATGAAGTTAGATTCCTCCCAGTTATTTCAGAGAATCCCTTTTCTTCATAGCGGTATCATAATCTGATTACTTGTATATCAGTTTAATGTCTTCCCCCACCACTGGCATGTAAACTCAGTGAGGACAGGGGCCATGGTCGTCTGGCTGACTTCCGTAAATCTAGTTCCTGGCGCAGCTCAGCACTTAGATCATCGTAGACATTCAACTAAATGTATTGAGTGGGTAGGTGACTGAGTGAATGAATACCAGACATTCTTTTAGGTCAACATAAATTTGACCAATAAAGGGTTGGTAAAATAAATTATGGTTTGTCCACAAAATAGAATATCATGTAGCTACTAAATACAGTAAGTAGATCTTACAATAGAAATGTGTCTGTATTCATTATGAAGTAAAATAACTAAAGCTGTAAAGTAGGAGACAACTTTTGTAAGTTTGTGGGTGAAGTCGTGTCTGGAGGGATTGGAGGAGGTCTGAAAGGGCGTTTTAGGAGTGGTGGTTCTCAGAGCGGTGAGGTCATGGCATTTACATTGAGCTGCAAACTGGACATGGGATGTCTTTGGTCTTTCTTCCCCAACACTACAGCGGTGTGTGTGTTATAACTTGTATTTTGTTTCACAGTAAGTACTGCCCAGCTGGTTGTCTGCTGCCTTTTGCCGAGATATCTGGAACGATCCCTCATGGATATAGAGATGTAAGTTGGATATGGACTTATGTTAAAGTTGTGATAGGACTCTGTTATTTTTTTAAACTTCAGAATAGGTAGATGTGTACCTATTGCATATCTTTGATGTTTTTTCTCCGAATCCTTTTTAGTGATAGGCAGTGTTTTATTTTTCTTCTAAAAATTTGTTCTGTGGTACAGCATCAATAATCTTTCCAATGTTTATTGAGAAAACCACCCAGATAAAGTAATTTTTTGAAGAAGTGTAAGTCTTATTTGTGAATTATCAAAAGAAAATGAAGAACTGATCTTTTCTCTTTCCCCTCCCTCAAGTCCTCACCATTGTGCATGGCTGGTGTGCATGCAGGAGTCGTGTCAAACACCTTGGGTGGCCAGATCAGTGTTGTGATCAGTAAAGGCATCCCGTACTACGAAAGTTCCTTGGCGAACAACGTCACGTCTGTGGTGTGAGTATACGCACTGTTCATAATGCGCATGCTGAGCAGGGGTGGGATAGGGATGCACGAGACCTCAGCGATGGAACTTAGTGATGTTCGAGAAATGCCATTTGTCAGTTAGCACTTAACATTTATGTGTCCTCCCCCAAGTATATTGAAGAGTACGGGCAAGGGCAGACTACTGCGGCTTATTCTCTGTCAGAACGGGAGTCATTTGTAAGTGTAGTTGGTTTGTTTCTTCTTTTCTAAGTATTGAGAAAGCCTGGAATAAGAGTCTAGAAGTATGTTGTCAAATCTTCACTTCATATTGAAGGTCAGAAGGTGTAAACTACTCTGTTCCTTATAGTCTCTGTGACCCAAGATGAATTGAGGATAATTGAAACACTTCGAATGTAAATTCAGTTTTGAAATAAATCAGAGGTTGGTAGTATTATGAATCCCCCTTCTCACCCCCAGAAAATATTTTCAGAATGTATTTTCATAGTCTCTACTATATTCTACTATTTTACAAAATTTAGACTAGGCATAAAAAGCAGAAGTTCAAACATTAAATAGAAATGCATCTGTTCTGTTTTTGTAAATCTTGCCTCTTAGATATGCCCAGTCCTGCACACTGGACTACACCTGTTTGAAATGAGCTTCTCTTCAGGGGGTCCTAGGCCAGTTTTCATTCAGAAGACAGGAGCGTGATCCACAGTCACAGCAGTAGAAAGCAGGATTCAGCAAACTTTTCTGTGAAGGACCAGCTAGCAAATATTTTAGGCCTTTATGGGCCACATGGCTCTGTCACTTACTCTTTTTTGTGTCATTTACAACTATTTAACCATGTAAAAACCATTCTTAGCTCACTGGCCATAAAAAAACAAGCCATACATGGGCTGTCTGCCCATCGCTAGTATACAGCCAACTACTTTTCCTTCTTTTGGTTTCTTCTAGATGCATTTATGCTAATCCTTTATTCTTTTCCCCTGTTCAGCCTTTAGACAAATATTCTTTTCCATGAATTCTCTTTTTCATACTTAAAAAAAGAGGACAAGTTACATCCACTTGTAATAATGATTTGAATGTTGTGCTAAAGACAGGAGCACACACTAGTGATTGATGTTCCTCCAAGCTCCTTAGAGTGCTCTGACCTACTACATGGCGACCTAGTCACTTGTCCCGCCCATGCATTCTCCCCATGCATCCATCCATGCTGCCCCATACTTTCAAATCGAAAAGCTGCACTCTAACACAGAAACTTAGACATGCTGATTTCCTGTAACAAATGCATTCTCGGTAGCAGTTAGCTTTTCTGCTGTCTATCCCAGGACACAGGAGCCTCTTTGTCGAGAATTACACCTTTCAGTGTACCCTCCACCAGGACCAGTGCCACAGAACAGGTTTAGGAGTCAGCTTATTTCATGAAAAAGATAAAATAAGTATATATTCAAGGTTACGTGGACATATTTGCATAATCATGTGTGAAATGAGGAACTAGATTCTTTTAGAGAAAGTTATTTATGCTGACTTCAGAAGTTCTGCTTAGGAATGAGACTTTTTTTTTAACCTAGGAACATCATCAGTCATCCGATACATAGCTGGAGAATAGTCTTGGTTGTTTATACAGAAAAGTAAAACAAGAAAAGCTTTACTAGGACAAATGTGGGGAAATTATGTGTTATGTGATATGTCACCAAAAAAAAACTTTCTCTCTTTCAGAGGACACTTATCTACAAGTCTTTTTACATTTAAGACAAGTGGTAAGCTTCTCATGGACTTTATAACTTACTATAATTTGTACAGTAGCTAATATTTTTTGTACACTGCATGTCAGGCATTGTGCCAAGTGCTGTTTCCTGTACTCTGTATTTAGTTGTTACAGTAACACTGTGAGGTAGGAAGGGCATTTAATGTATAATGAATGAAAAAAGCTGGATGTTTTATATTAATAGGAAAATGATCATGTAAGCAAGGAAAGATTTTTGAATGTGTCTAAAGAAGTAATTTATTCATTTGACTGAAAATATTAAGTGCCTTCTTTTTATTTGTCAGATACTCTTCTGTTCTAGGAATACAACAGTGAGCAGAATAAGCGAAATTCTGCTTTCTTGGAAATTACATTCTGGTAGTGAGAGATTGACAATAAACAGTGAATAAGTCAACTATTATTATTTACAATGGATAGTTTATAATATAAAGGATGTAGAGAATAAAATAAGAAAGAGTAGGCAATGCAGGAGGCATCATGGAAGATGTGATATTTGAGCAAACACCTGAAGAAGTTAAGGGTGTGAGTCACCCAGTGACCTGGGAGCTTGTCCTGGGGAGAGGATATGTATCTCCATTAAACCAATGGGGCCCTGGCTGATGTGGCTCAATGGATTGAGCATTGGCCTGCAAATCAAAGGGTTACCAGTTTGATTCCTGATTGGGGTACCTGCCTGGGTTGTGGGTCTAGTCCTCATTTGGGGGCGAGAGGCAACTGATCCAGATGTTTCTCTCCCTGTCTTTCTCCCTCCCTTCCCCTCTCTAAAAATAAATAAAAACAAAATCTTAAAAAAAAAAACAAAAAAAAAAAAACAAAGAAACCACAGCTAATGGATATGGCTTGTGAATAAATATATACAGTTCCTCATAAGACACAAAACATAGACTCCAGAAACACTTGTCTCGTTTGAAAATTTTGCTATTACATTGTATTATTTGCATAATGTATGTTGATTAAAGGTATAAGAGAAAGTTTGTAATGAATGTGTTTATGTAGAGTTTAAATTTATAGCTGGAAACCCAGTTACTTTTCTTCTTTTGTTGCTGTTTCAGGTTGTTACGGAACACTGGGGATGGAATCTGGTGTGATTGCCGATCCTCAGATAACAGCCTCGTCTGTGCTGGAGTGGACCGACCACACAGGGCAGGAGAACAGTTGGAAACCTGAGAAGGCCAGACTGAAGAAACCAGGGCCTCCTTGGGCTGCTTTTGCCACTGATGAGTATCAGTGGTTACAGATAGATCTGAACAAGGAAAAGAAGATAACAGGTTAAGAGGCATAACTTTTTAGAATAATTTATGATACTGATTTTATTTGAAAACATAGTGACATCTAAGATTTTTATAGAAAATTAAGTCACTGCAAATTTAATTACATGGTTTTAAGTTTACTGATGTTAATATTACTGAAGATGGTTTTATAAAAAGCATGACAAAGGAGAGGCGTTGATATTTGAATCTTACTAGCTTTTCTTACTGTAATATTTCTTTCAAGGTAGTGTTTTACTAAAGTGATCTTGAGGCATCTGAAATACCACCTATTGTCATTAAGAGAAATTTATGTTAAAGGAGTCTAAGTGCTATAAATAATATTCCATATGAGCTGAATATAAATTTAATTATTTAAAGCAGTTTAGCAAATGGTCAAAATAATTGGGATTGGTTTTGTTAAAGATGTATTTAGCTTTGGTGCTGAAAATAATACCAATAATTACCTTTAATATGTTCATTTCCAGGAAGCCATTCTTACTCCTAGCTACAATATATTTTACAATGATAGGAACACAGGTTGCTAACACAGAATGGTCCTTTCCTTTTGTGTGCACATAATTCTCCTGTCTCCACAAGGGAATAAAGCCAAGGATTCCGTTAGTATTATAATGAAAGCTTGCACTTAGGTAGGGTAATGCCATAGGCAAAAAATGTTTGAACAGCGTGTCTTAGGTGTTCATGTTTCAGTAGTGAACCAACTTCGAAGATCAGAGTGTGTGCGCTATGAAAGCAACTCTCCATTCCCCACCAGGCATTGTGACCACGGGCTCCACCATGGTGGAGCATAATTACTATGTGTCGGCCTACAGAATTCTGTACAGTGATGATGGGCAGAGGTGGACTGTGTACAGAGAGCCTGGTGTGGAGCAGGATAAGGTAAAATGATTAACAATGTATTTTTTAAAACATTTTTTAAAATGAGCCTTTGCAAAAAGTCACAGGAACACTCCTGTGTTAACTTAAAAAGTTAAATGTCATTTGGTCTTACTCTGCCCTCTTCTGGTTATTTTAGGTAGTGTTAGTTATTGGCCTTAACCCTTCTAACTTCTGGATAAGAAATTTTTGGTGGTGGTTCTAGGTCCCTTTTGAAGATTGTAGGGGTTAAGTACTTTACTGATTCTTTTTTTCACCACATCTTAACTCATTTTTTTACAATAGATAATTTATAAGAAAATTCTAGAAGAGAACTTACCATTTCTTGTCTTTAAAAAGCTTTTCTTTTCAATGTACAGAATGATGGAGAAGCCTAATTTGTTCCCAGATTTCTACTTTGTAGACAAGGGGGACAAAAGAGCTAAAGGCAAAAGTGCATTAATTTATAGGATATTTTAGACTTGAAAAATCATTTCAAGATCACCTTAGCAACTTCCTCTTAGAAAAGTTCACTATTTGTGTACCTGAAGAATTTCATTAACTCCTGTAAGTTTTCCTATCTGAAGAATTTCCATTAACTTCTGTGGTCATTATGAAATGGTTGTTTTCATTAACAAAATGTGACAGTGCGGAAATGTGCCAGATCAGATAAGGAGCTGAGAAGGAGGCACGGGTGGCTCTCATCCAGATATTTGTCACTTTCACCTGGGCTCCTGGACCTTGGCCCACCACAAGATCTTGTAACTGGGAGAGCCCATGTCCCGAGGAAGGTAGATTCCTCTCATCTAGAACTGAAATTTTGAGCATATATTTTTAATGAAACTTCATTATGAGTTTTGTTTTAGCTATATGATACTATCAGTCCTCTATCATATATAAGATTTACTCATGTATCTTCAATTACCACTTTTCTCATCTCTCTGTTTAATAACTACAGGAGCTTCCTATAATCTTTCACATGGATCTAAACTCTTCTGCTGTTATTCAAGGCCTTCTTTCCTCTCTTCTACTTGATACCACATGAACTTCATCTTTGGTGAGCCTACACCCACTGAAGCAGATAACAATATTGTCCCCATTTCTGTCTTCTGCCTAATGCCCCCAAACTCAACTACTTTTTACTGTTAGCACATCCATATTTATTTGTAATCTACTTACTACATTTATGAGATATAGTTAATTTTTTGAAGTTATATGAGTTATCCATGTTTATATTATAAAAACATCTAAAAATATTGAATTATATTTCTGAAAAAGATTTTTTGTTTCACTTCGAAGGATAATTTCACTAAGTTGAGAATTCTAGACTGACAGTTCTTTGTTTCAGTACTTTAAATACACTGGCCCATTCTTTCCTGGTTGGCATTGTTTTCAGCAAGAATTCTGCTGTCATTCTTAATTGTTGTTTCTCAATATGTAATACATCTTTTTTTCCCCTTGGCTACTTTGAAGATTTTCTTTTTATCATTTGTTTTAAGTAATTTGGTTATGATGTGCTCTATGTAGTGTTCTCCCTGTTTCTTCTGCTTGGGCTTTTCTGAGCTTCTTGGATCTGTGGGTTATAATTTGCATCAAATTTGGAAAATTGTAGGCCATTTTTTCTTCAAATATGTCTCCTCCTCAGCTCTAATTACATGAAGGTTATGAATCTTGAAGATGTCTTAACAGTTCACTGATGCTATTCATAGTTTTAAACTTTCTCTGTATTCTAGTTTCAAAAATTTCTATCGTTTTGTCTTCAAGTTCTGTAGTCTGTTCTATAATGTCTAATCCACTATTAATCCTATCTTTCAAGATTTCTTCCACATCTGTACTCAGCATGCTCGTGCTTTTCGTTACCTCTGAAACACGTGGAGTATATAATAACTCTTAATGCCCTAGCCTACTAAACCTGTCTACCAATATGTCATATCTAGATCTTTTCACATTGATTGCTATTATGGGCCATATTTTACAAGTCTGGTAATATTTGAGTGATAGCCAGACATTGTGAACTTTACACTGTGTGGTGCTAGGTTTCTTTTTTTATTATTCCTTTAATTTTGTTTGAGCTTTATTCTGGGATATGGATTACTTGAAAATCATTATCTTTTCAAGGCTTGCATTTTAGCTTTATTAGGTAGAACTTGAGCGGCCTTTTGTTGTTATTTTTACTCACTGCTGAGAAAATAGTGTTCTAAGTACTCAACCCAACATCCCAGGCATTTACAAGATTTCTTCATTCTGCTATTAGCAATGTGAGCTGTTCTCAGCCCTGTGTGCTTCTCAGAATTATTTTACTGGTTCCTTTCTAGTATTTTTTTTTTTTTTTTTTTTTTTTTTGCTCGTCCACAGATAGTTTCTTCATGTATACGCAGCTGAAATTTAATGGGAAACTCCCTACAGATCCTAGAAGTCTCTCTGCAGCTTTCTTCTCTTCTGTACTGTGCCTTGCAAATTCTCTCTGCCTTGGCTGCTCCGTCTCTGAGCTGTCTCCTCAGTTCCCTGAGACACCGGCTCTCTCTAGGCAATACTGGGTCAATGGAAGGGCTCACCTCATTTGTTTCCCTTTCCTCAGGGGTTATTGCTGCCTGCTGCCTATTGTCCACTGTTGAAAAACCATTATTTCATATATTTTATTTGATTTCTCAGAGAGTTAAGGCAGAAGGTTAAGTCCAGTTACTGTTAGTGTATCATGGATAGAAGTGGACATCCTTGCATTGAATCATGTGAAGTGACAGGTTTTTTTTGTCTCTCATTAGCCCATCCGCTTCCTCTTGAACTGATAAAAACAAACCACTCTGATTTTAAGCGAGTGTCCCTTTATTAATGGTCTTTAGAAACTGCCTACATGGTCGGGCCTGAAGGAACAAGGAGAGCCCCTTTTTGCTTACTAGAGCCCTCTGTTTGAGTCAGAAGACAGAGACTCCACTCACCGCTCTATCGGTGGCTGACTACGCAGTCCCATTCTGCAGGCTGCCGTTTTCTGGATTCTGTGTGTTTCATAGGGTTATCGTGGAGAGCAACTGAGTTAATGATAAAAAGGGTTTTGTAATTAAGGGCTCTCCCTTTGTAAGGCATTACCATTTTTGCTTGAAGTAGTTGAGGAAATAAGACGGTACTTGAGATTGTATTTTTACATGAGGATTATTCATATAATACACTTGTTGCTGTTACAGTCATTAAATTAGGCAGGTAATGTATGTCACTATTCTGGCTTAAAGAGCAACAAGAAAACAGAACTTGAGAACTGTGTTTATGTAGTTTATCCAGTAGGTGGAGGTATATATCTGTTGTGTTAGTGTATGTTCACTTTCAGTCTGTTTTTGAAGAAAAAATTATGATGAATAGTACACAGTAAAGCATTTCCTCTAAGATCTCATATGTTCAATTATACTTTACTTTGAAAATAAAATCTGCATATTTAAATGGTTGATAATTCCACAGAACTGGCGTTGCTAATTTATTAATAACAATATACCGTTTCATTGCTATTGAAGTTCTCTTCCCAAGGTGTAGCAAGTTAGCGTTCTTCTGTTATCATCTTAAAATCATTTTTATATTCTGTATTTTTTTATAAATTTTTGAGAAGAATGTGCAGCTTCTTAATAGTTCCCCAAATTCTGATTAAATTATTTTCTTGAAAATCAATTTTTATTGTCATACTTTGCAGATCTTATTTAAGGCCCACAACAAAACAAAACAAAACAAAAATGCGTTTCAGTGGAGCAATTTAGCACTGGCCCCTGTTGAAGTAAAGTATCAATATTTTTGTTGTTTTTTTAAAGATATTTCAAGGAAACAAAGATTATCACCAGGATGTACGTAATAACTTCTTGCCACCAATTACTGCACGTTTTATTAGAGTGAATCCTACCCAATGGCAGCAGAAAATCGCCATGAAAGTGGAACTGCTTGGATGTCAGTTTATTCCTAAAGGTAAAGCAACAGTATGTTTCAGACGTGTTATTGTCATCAGATTAATTAAAAATGCTAAGTGCTGTTCTCAGAGAAAGTAATCAATACTCAAGGGTTTAACCCCTAATTTTACATTATCTTGAAGGAATTTTTGAAAAGAAACAGTTACCCTCTTAAAAAGTTCGATATCAAAATGATTTCCAGAATTACCAGTACCAGTAGGAGAGAAGGCATCATTGATGAGATGATGTAATAAGATTGCTTTCCAAATCTCATCTCAATCTTAATAATTTTTAATCAGGTCTCATATGATATAATATTTATCACATAAGCACCGATGATTGCTTATAATAGTAACCTCAGTCTAAGTGATTTTTACTTTGAATAAATTAAAAGTGGGAGTAACTTCGATACTATATTGTAACACTTTGTTTACTCTTGTACTTCTAAGAACTATCGAAGTGACTGACACATAGCAGGCCCTCCATGAATATTAAATGAATTGATAAGTAGTATATCAAATTGCAATGAAATTTTTATAGCTTTAGAGTTCAACATCATTCACATCTCCATTATTTTCCTTCCTAAGATTACTCTCAGTTTAATTATTTAAAAACAGAAATCCCAGTATGCTTTTGCATTTAATACAGAGGATGTTTATCCTTTACATATTTCTCTCTGACATTTAAAGTTACTGTACAGAGTTAAGTATTCTAGGAGATTGTAGAGACATTTAAATTACTATTTTAATCATGGTTTTTATAAGCAAAGTGTATAAACTATTCTGAACCATTTTGCAAGGTCGTCCTCCAAAACTTACCCAACCTCCACCTCCTCGGAGCAGCAATGACCTCAAAAACACTACAGCCCCTCCAAAAATAGCCAAAGGTATGCTTCCTTTAAATGTGAGAATTTCATATTCCCTGGATGTGTGGTATAATTTTCCATAAATGTGTTTAAAGCATTCTAAAATAATTTTATTTTAATCCAGTTGATGTAGATAAGAGAATAAAGAGTTTTAAAACCTTTTTTCCAAGGTCATGCCCCAAAATTTACTCAACCACTACAACCTCGCAGTAGCAATGAATTTCCTGTGCAGACAGTACAAACCACTGCCACTCCTGATATCAAAAATACTACCGTGACTCCGAATGTAACCAAAGGTAGGCAAACCCAAACTTTCACACTTGTTACGTAGTGATGTTTTGTTTTGTTTTCAGCTTAAGTTTTCAACATTACTAGCTTTTAAACTTTCGGTTTCTTTTCTTCAAACTTGGGTTTTTTAAGTATACCAAAAAAATTGATTCCTTTCCTTGGGAAAAATCTAATACTTTGCTCTAAGTTCTATTTCATGGAGCCATGTAGAATTGCTCTTTAAGTATTTAGAGATGGTTGCTGTATTCTAGGCCTCCACTTGCAATTTTTGTCCCTATGTAGCTAAATATGTGGAGTCTCGTGCCTAGAAATATTTCTAGAAATAACTAAAAGCCTAGCAGTACCTAGCAGTAAACAGATCTTTTTTATCCTTATTATATATGAATTTGCTGGTTAGGGAACTTGGCAAAAAGAAAAGAGAGAAAAAAACAGACATTGTGGTGAAAACTAATATTTTTGAAAAAATACTCTTAACATACTCATTTTTAAAAAAAGTTTGGTCTCTATTTTTAAAATGTTTCCAGTTACAGTTTTTCAGATTATAAGTATAAACATTAATAGACTTTACTTTCAAACTTAATGATAAGTAAAGTACTAACATATATAAAACATATTTTATATGTTTTTGAGAAACAAAATTTCAGTTCAGTACAGGGGAAAAAAGCATCTGTGTTCTAGAGGAATTAGTTTCAGTGTTGGCAGATAAATAAAGCACACTTATTTTCAAGGCAGAGAAAGCAATTCATTCAGAGTAACTTGTACCACTCAGAACTTTAATCATTCACATTTACTGAAAGTCTGCTGGATTCCGATAGCTGCTTTCTCCAACTTTCCCCGTGTCAGTTTCTTTTCTGTCTTCCAAACAGACCAATTTCTTATGCTGCAGGAAAATTAGAGAGAAGCAAGAGTTCTCATAACCAGGAGATCTTAGTATCCACAAAGAGCTTCCTACCAGTTTGCAGAAGGCACGTGTTTCGGAAGAATTCCAGACCATGTGCCTGGATGGAAGAACAGTCATTTGAAAGTATTGCTCATCTTAAATTCAGATTATAGGATCTTAAAATCTCAAAACTAAAATTGTCCTAAAACATTTCCTTCAAGAACTAGGATCCCTGTAACATTAAAAAGAATAACAAAGAACTTCAAGATGGCAGCTGAGTTGGTGGACCTTATATTCACCTCCTGCCAGAACCAAACTGGAAATTCAGCTAAATTGGGGGGAAAAAATCACCCTGAAAGAACAACTGAAAACTGACTGAAGAAATTTATAACTAAGAAACTGTAAAAGACATCACGTTGAGACTGGAAAGAGGGCAGACAAGCGAAAGGACTGGTCCTGTGCACAGGCAGAGGCTGAGATACCAGAGGGATAGCTCAGTGGTGTAAGATCCCACCTGAGAGACGCAGGTCCTGAACCCCAGGACAGGCTCCCCAGCCCAGAACAGTACAGCCGGGAAGAGACACCCATGCAGCATTAGTGTTGAAAGGCTGAGGAAGGTTCTATCTGCCAAGGGGAGGTGGAGGCCACTTGAGGCACAGGCATTCTCTTAAAAGGCCAACATACAAAACTGTATTTGCTGCCACTAATCCTGGGCTCTGGTGGAAGGAGGGTGGTACAGATTGGAGTCACCTGAGGAGAGTCTCGGGTTTGTGGCTCTGAGGAGAGACATGGGGGGATAGCTGCCAGGATCCTGGCGCCAAGTCAGTCTCCGATACCCACAGCAAACATCTCTTCTCGGGGAGCAGTCCCCTCCCAGCAGCTTCAGCCTGGAGGAATGCAGTTACCCTACCCTTAGGGATTATGCTCACCCCGTGGGAGGAGGCGGTGACATAGGCCTGGGCACAGCAGCCTGGGCCGACTAGGGAAGATTGGTGCCTAGTTGTGGAGAGGGGCCATGCCCCCCCACCACCAACTTCCCTGTGAACCTGACTGGTGCCTCCTCATCAAGGGCAGATAAAGAGTTTTCCAGATAACAAAAAGCTAAAGGAGTTCATCACCACCAAGCCAGAATTATATGAAATGTTAAAGGGTCTTCTTTAAGAAGATCAAAAATATGAACAATAAAATGGCAATAAATGCATATCTATCAACAATTGATTCTAAAACCCAAAATAAACAAGCAGAAAAGAAACAGAATCATAGATACAGAGAACTTTTTGATGGTGCCAGATGGGAGGAGGGTTGGGAGTTGTGCTAAAAAGGTGAAGATATGGAGAAGTACAAATTGGTAGTCACAGTCTAGTCATGGGGATATAAAGTACAGCATGGGGAATGGAGTAGACAAACAACATAAATGCATGACTTGGGGACCTCAGTGTGGGGATTGCCTGAGGGAGTGTGTGGGGGCTGAATAGAGGGAGACACAGGGGAAAAAACTGACAATTATAGTTGCATAAAGAATGAAATATAATTTTTAAAAATCAATACTTTATTTTCAAAAATAGTAAATTGAGTTATTAAAAATCGATAGCTTTTAAGTACACCAATAATGAACTATCAGAACAAGAAATTTTAAAAAGTCCCATTTACTATTGCAACAACAAAAAAATAAGGTACTTAGAAATAAATTTAACCAAGGAGGCAAAAGATCTGTACTTGGAAAACTATAGGACACTGAAAAGAAATTGAATAAGATACATATAAGGGGAAACATACACCGTGTTCATGGATTGGAAGAATTAAAATCATTAAAATGTCTGTATTACCCAAAGCAATCTACAGATTCAACACAATTCCCATGAAAATGCCAATGACATATTTCATAGATCTAAGAACAAATATTTCAAAAATGTACATGGAATCAAAAACGACCCTGAATAGCCTCAGCAGTCTTGGGGAAAATAAAAACAAAATTGGAGGTATCACAATACCTGATTTAAAACTATACTGCAAGGTCATTGTAATTGAAATAGCCTGGTACAGGCATATAGATCAATAGAACAGAACAGAGTCCAGAAATCAGCCCGTGTCTGATGGTCAATTAATATTTGATAAGGGAGGTGAGAGCATACAGTCTCTTCAACAAATGGTGTTGGTAGAATTGGGCAGATACATGCAAAAGAAAAAAATGAAACTTGACCAACTTACAGCATACACAGGGATAAACTCAAAATGGAGAAAAGACTTAAATCTGAGTTGTGAAACCATAAAAATTCTAGAAGAAAACATAGGCAGTAAAATCTAAGACATACCTTGTAGCAATATTTTTGCGGATACATCTAGGGCAAGGGAAGTAAGGGAAAAAATAAACAAATGGGTCTACATCAAACCAAAATTCTGGGACAGCAAAAGAAACAGTCAACCAAATGGAAAGGGAACCTACTGTATGGGAGAACATGTTTGCCAATGATACATCTGATAAGGGGCTGATTTTCAAATATATAAAGAACATATATAACTCAACACCAGGTAGACAAACAATCTAGTTAAAAAATGGGTAAAGGACCTCAAAAGACATTTCTCCAAAGGTGACATACAGATGGCCAGTGGACATATGAAAAAATGTTCAGTTTCACCAATCATCAGAGAAATGGAAATTAAAACCACAATGAGATAGCACCTTGCACCTGCTAGAGTGGCTGTCATCAATAAATCAACAAACAAGTGCTGGTGAGGTTGCAGAGAAAAGAGGACCCTAATGCACTATTGGTGGGAATGCAGGCTGGTGCAGCCACTATGGAAAACAGTGAGTTACCCCAAAATATTAAAAATGGAAGTACATTTTGTCCCAGCAATCCCACTCTGGGAATATATCCTAAGAATCCTGAAACACTAATCAGAAAAGTAATATGCAGCCCTTTGTTCATAGCAGCATTATTTACAATAGCCAAGGTCTGCAAACAGCTCAAGTGCCCATCGGTAGATGAGTGGATAAAAGATGTGGTACATTTATGCAATGGGATTCCACATGGCTGTAAAAAAGAACCAACTCTTACCCTTTGGGGACAGTATGGATGGACCTGGCGAATACTATGCTGAGTGGACTAAGGCAGTCAGAGAAAGACAAATACCATATGATCTCACTCATATGTGGAATCTAATGGAAAAAAACGAACTGATGAACCAGAGGCATCGATACATGAACAGACTGACAGATCTCAGAAGGAGGGGGAGGGGCTGGAAGAGATGAGCCAGAGAACATACATGCATAGTTCATGGACCCAGACAATAGTGTGGTGAAGGCTGGGGGGTGGGGGGAAGGTGGGGGTTGGATGAAGGAAGGCTAAGACATCTGTAATAGTGTGAACAATTTATAACACTTATAAACACTTATACTTATAAACACTTATAAACACTTGTAAACACTTATAAAAGTGTTTACAAATAAAAGAAGAACACGGAATGTTACAGGTCTTTTTAATTGAAGAACTCTTTATCTCCTTTTTTTGTGGAATAGGGATGTATAGACCCAAATGCTAAGCAGGTGGTTTAAAGCCTCTGATTAAATCAAACTGCATCCATCTGAACTTGATTTTTCTCTCCAATTTCACAAATTTTAGGAATAAAAAAGTACATTTGCTTTTCTGAATTCTTAGTGCTTTCTAGCCTGAGTCAGGGTTTTTGTTTTATGCACTTCTTCATTTTTACATTCAGGCTGAGAGTGATGCTGGAGAGAAGCATGTCATGGTCAGATTGGTGCCGGTGCAACTTCCAGCTGCTCCTTTAGAGGGGTACTGGGCAGAGACCGTGGCCTCTTTCCCTGAGAATGCCTGTTTTCCTCTTCTGCCTGTTCTTCACAGTTGCCTCCGTACGTTTTAAATGGTTGACCCAAAGGCATTCACTCACTCCCAGTAACCTATTCAACTTACAAAGAAAGTAGAAGCCGTTAGAAGGAAACTCCCTTTCTGTGGAACCTATAAACTCCCTGTACCCTCTGTCTACTGCACTAAAAAGGGGGTTCTTTGTACTACCCAAAACTGAGCACTTCACCCTGCCCTAGGCCCACCCATCCAGCCTCTCAGAGGCCTCATGTTATTGATCATCCTCTCCCTCTCCTGTTATGGTCAGCCTGTCTGTCTCTTGGGTACAATTATAAGTGAATAAGGCCTGATGGTGTCTGGCAATTAACCCTTGGGAGACACGAGCAGTTGGCCCCATCATCCTGGACAGGAGGGGGTTGATGGATGAAGAAAGAAACTATTGTGGCACATGACCTTAGGCAGACCAATTTCTGTATCCTGGACTCAGGATGCTTTATCTCTGGAATGAGATAGGGGGATTAAATGACCTCCTACTCCCTGCAGGCTCCAGCATTGTGTCAGTTTCTGCCCTGTTGAACACATGTTGGCTTTCACACCTTCCTGTATCTGAATACTGTGCCATCATGTTGCAAAATCATTTCCTTTTGCTGGGTAATATTTCACTGTAAGGAGGATACTATGGTATACTTACTCCCTTTCATTGTTGGGCATTTGGATTATTTCCAGTTTTTCACCCTTCAGGTACAGAAGCAAGCTTCTTTAAATATACATCCTTGAATGTTACCTTAATTTTTTTCCCTAAGATAAACTCCAGATATTTAATTGTTAAGTAATCATTGTTTATACATATTGCCCCAAACTGATAGGGGAATTATCAATTTTTATATTCCCATAAAAACATATTTTTCCTAAAATTCTCTTCAACAATCAGTTATTTTTAAACATCTGCCAATTTGATAAGCAGAAATAGGATTTTATTCTGGTTTTAACGTTCATTTCTCTGATTACTACTGAGCCTAACAAGTTGAATGGTCACTTGCTTTTTTTTTTAATGTATTCACTCATCTCCACCAACTTTTGTTTTGATTTGTATATCCTGTAATATATTAATTACGTAACCCTTTATCGCATGCAGAACATATTGTCTCAGTTTATCCTTTGCCTTTCAATCATTGTCTTGATGATTTAAGAAGTTACTATGAAAAATTTTAAATGTAATACAAAGGTGGATCAAATAGTGTGTCAAACTTCCATGAAAGCTCCTGAAGTTACTAGTTCATGCCTAGTCTGATTTCATAAATAATGTTGATGGTATTTTTTGAGATGGAAACCTTTGAATGCTGATATGGTTAATCTTCACTCTTGCCCTTTAAATTTCTGCCTTTGGTATATTCCAGATGTAGCCTTGGCTGCAATCCTTGTCCCCGTGCTCGTCATGGTCCTCACCACTCTCATTCTCATATTAGTGTGTGCTTGGCATTGGAGAAACAGGTCAGTATGTGAGTAGTTCACCTAACTGGTCCTTGAGGGGGTGTTTCCAAGTGTGAAATAGAAAGGAGGTACAAAAGATGAACTGTAGCTCGTCTTTTTGAGAGGGAGAATTAAAATAGCCATTAAAATAAAAATACATGTTTCTCCTTTATTCCCATAAAAAATGACTATGTTCAATTACTGAGTACCTTTATTGTATCAAATTTTGCAGTACGTACTGTCATATACACATTAATAAGAAAAATTTCTTAACACATAGTAGATAGGTGCTTTTCAGTATACTTACTGAAAGAATGAAACACACTTGCTGTCCTCAAGGTGTTGAGCAGGATTGGCACAAAATGAAGAACTGTAATACAGTTTGATTAGTTATTTATGAAGTGCTAGAGAACACAAATGCAAGAACCCTTAGAGTTTTCTGAAATCTTTTCTTCAGGAAAGAGTATATTTTACTAAAAAGAAGGAATTGGATTTGGTTAGATAATGGAAGGTAGAGAATGGCCCAGACTGATGGAACTGCTTTGGGCAAAAGCACAACTATGTGGGATGTCGGCAGAATAATGAGTCAGTTCATGGGGTTTGGCATGGGAGAGCACTGAGAAGGAACCACAGAAATATAGCCTGGGCCAGGATCAGGGAGAGCTTTCTGGGGGAGAGAAATTTGGATTTCATTCTGTACATTGGAAATCATTGGAGTCGGTTAAGCACACAGGTGGTATTACCAGATGATTGTAGAAAATAGTGGCAGGAGTTTTGCAGAGTACATTGAAGAAGAAGTGCTAGAAGAGACAGAAAGAAGACTTAGGAAACTACGAAGGGTGGGCAAGAACATATTGCAGTAATCCTGGAAAAAAGAAAGATGAAGAGGGAGAGATGTCTCAGATGTCTCGTCAGCGGGATGCGTGACTGGCTGTCATGTCCAGGAAGTAGGAGGGATCCAGGATGATCTGAAGTGTCTGGCTTCTGCAGTTAAACCAGTAGGGATGTCATGAGTAACAGAGCAGGAGGGACAGTTTTGTTGGAGCAAGAGAATGACTTCTTCGGCCTCTCAAGAGGTATTTGAGCACTTGCCCCATGCCTAGTATTGAGTGATGAACTCTAAAATTTACAGAATGGAAGAGGATACAGTGCAGAAGACTATCGGCCATGGAACTGACATGGATCCCAATGAATCCCAGATTCATGATGTTGGGAGGTTGTCTAAGCAGAAGCCCAGCAAGTTAGTATGAGGGCATTAGGGGAAGATGGAGGGGGAGGGGCTTTAGGGAAGTCCAGAAAAGACACTCCTGATGCTTCCAGGGAACTGGACAGCAACAACAGTAACAATGAGAATAGCGGCAACAGTTCATTTTTATAGAAAATTAAATGCTGATTTTAGGTATAACTCTAAATGCCTTATATGTTTTAACTAATTTGATCCTCACAATCACCTATGGAAAAGGTACTGTTATAAATCCCATTTGACAGAAGAAGAAAGCAACATAGGGAGCATATATAACTTGCCCAAGGTCACCTGGCCAGTACATGGCAGGGGGGCATTTTGGACCTGGATGCAGAGCCCACATTCTTAACCACTGCTACCTCTGAACATGTAATCGGTCAGTGAGGTCAGATCCACTGTGGTTAAAGCACTGGGACGTGGGAGTGGGGATTGAGGAGTAGAATTGGTGAGAGGGAGGTAGGATGCAAGTCTTCAGATCAGTTCCGGGTGGTGTTTAAAGAACACTGGACATTCAGACTCCCAGGAGGCAGATGGAATACCTGTCTGTTCAAGACAAAGGCTCTGAGCTGCAGAATCGAAGTTACTTCTGTTTCTGAGCATGGTGGTTGAAACTGCTGACAGCTGGCTTCATGAGAATAAAGGAGGAGATACTATTAAAGGGCTGTGGAAAATAGTGAGGAGAGTAATTAAAACAGCTGCAACTATTGGAACTGTAACTCATCATGCCAAGCACTGTTCTAAGCACTTGACATGTAATGAATAAATAACCTGAAACTTTGAGAGTATATAAAATCTTTTATAGTACAACCCTTGGCTAATAGTCATACCATTGAATTAAATTGTCCTAGCCATGTAAGGCATCTAACTTGCATTTAGAAATGATTGTTGATTTCCTTTTATTTAGAAGTCCTATGGTAATTTGAGGATTTTCCAGGAGAAAAGTTACTATTAAACCAGCATTTTAAATATTACATTGCAGTTTTTGATTAACACCTTCAGCACCTGCCATCTCTTCCACAAATTTTACATTGTACTTTACTTTGGGATAATGAAATGTTTCATTTTAAATACAGTCAGACTCTAAAATAAGGAAGTCTTTAATATCAATGCTCTAAGCATTGATATTACTGGTAAGCATAGTTTAATACTGGAGAAGAGTTTCCAAGTAGGAAAAGCACATAGCTTGGGCTCTTTAAGAAAGCCACATTTGCTATCTTGAGCAGATCACATAACCATCTTGTCCTGTTCTATGCACTAGTACATGTCTGCTTTCTGTCTAGCTTGCAAAGCATTAACTTCGATTAGATTCACATCCTTGAATCAGAAACTATCGTTTGTAAAAGGCTCTTAGTAGATGGTCATTCTTAATGGAAGGATGGGAGCTTCCTCCTGGGGTGGAAGGATATGTCAGGATTCTGAGGGGTGGCCTGGGCAGAATCCTCTCTGTTGTACATGTAGCTCTCATCTTTCAGGCCAGGGGAATCCTGTTTTCTTCCCTCAGCTGTTTATCACTGTTGATGACAGGGTTGATTCATCTTGGATGGTTGGGGGAATTTAGCCTACACAATTAAGGAGGTGTGACACTTGAAACTTCTCTGGGACAGAGGACCGTAGATGAAAAGTAGGAAATTGGAAAAATAACAATGCAGAAGAAAAAGTGGGGATTTTTGTTGTTCTGTGAAATTTGTATTTGAAACCAAATCAGACCTCCATGATTTTGCCATACAAACCCATACATCAGGGCTGGATCTCTGATTTGATTCAGTCCTTTTACCTACAGACTGGGCCTTTTTTTATTTATTCCTTTTGAAATAGTGGGTAATGAGATGACTCTCTCAGGAGATAGTTAATATTTATTAAGAATCCAGAATTTATTAACCTCAACAAAGTCAGTTGGAATAGGGGACTCTGCCAGGGGATCAGCAAGTGGAAATGTGTGCTCATGACTAATTATTAACTCTGGTGTTTGTCCTGCAGTTTCAGGGCTGTTTTACTGGTGAATTCACACTATTTGCTAACTTTTTTCTGTACTTTTCCAGAAAGAAAAAAACTGAAGGCACCTATGATTTACCTTACTGGGACCGGGCAGGTAACTCATGACTTTGCACCTCTTTCTGTCAGCAGGAAGTCCCTCCACTCCAGGTGGCAGTAGTGAAAGGAAAGTTGTTTTCAGGCCCACTTAAATTCCTCAGCACTGTTAGAAAAACACATTCCTCCTCTGTTCTGTTCATTTTTACTCTTTGTTAAATCTCTTCTAGTCACTAAGTAGTGAAATGGAAAGGAATTCTGTTTCTTCTGGAAAACTTGTCTTGTTTTTATCATCTATTTCTCGATGAGACCAGCTTTCTTTAAGGCCCATATGAACACTGTAAGAAGCAAAGGATTTGGGTCCTAGTAGCAAACATACTGTGCTGTGGGTGTTTACCAGGTGGAGTCCAGCAGTGTAGAAATCCATGAACTATGCCATCTCTGCCATGTTGAGTTGTCATATTCTGAATTCCAACTCTGTGCGGCAGGTGGCAGATTGCTGCAAGTTACACCAGAGGCCCCCTACAGGTCACCCACTTCTGGACACTACTAAAGCAAATCTTAGGAACCAAGGGTTCACCACTGTGACCAGGGTTAAAAAGAACAGTGGTAGATGTTGATCACATGCTGCTAGCCCCCCCCAAGGTGGATCTTGGAAAGTATCTTTTTTGGGGGGGAACAATATTAAAAATCACCCCTACTACAGACAAACTATATCTGGCTAGTAATCTGCTTCTGTATATGCTTTTGATAGAGATTTCTACTATGTTCTGCTTTGCACTGAATATTCTAGCAAAGCAAAAAAATAATCTTGAACAACTTAAGGAACTGGAAACAGAAGAAAAACTAAACCCAAAACTACCATAAGGAGGGAAATAATAAATATTAGAAGAGAGATAAACAAAATAGAGAATAGGAAAACAATAATCAATGAAACCAAAAGTTGGTTCTTCAAAAAGATCAACAAAAGTGACAGATCTTTAGCTAGATGGACTAAAAAAGGGGAAAGGGGGGAGAAGATTCAAGTTACTAAAATCAGAATGAAAGTGGGAACATTCTTACCAATTCTGTGGAAATGCAAAGGATTATAAGACAATACCACAAAAAGTTGTACACCAAAAAATTGAATAGCTTAGATAAAGTGCATCAATTCTGAGAAACACAAAACCTACCAAGACTGAATCATGAAGAAATGGAAAATTGGAACAAACCTAAAACTAGTAAAGAGGTTGAGTTAATAATAAAAAATCTCCCAACAGAGAAAAGTCCTGGACCTGATGGCTTTACTGGTAAATTCTACCAACAATTTGAAGAACTAAACCTTAAAGATTCCACCACAAGAAGCTATTAAAACCAACAGATGCACTCAGCAAAGTGGCAGGACACAGAATCAGCATGCAAAGACCCTTTGCATTCCTATACACAGTCAACAGTCTGAATGGAAATTACAGAAATAATTGCATTGATAATAGCACTGAAAAGAGTAAAATAGTTAGGAATTAACCAAGGAAGTAAAAGACTTATACAATGATGAAAATACTGCTAAAAGAAATTTTTTAAGCCATAAATAGAAACACATCCTGTGTTCAGGGATTGGAAGATTTAATATTGTTAACATCACTACTACACAAAGCAATCTACAGATTCAGTATGAATCCCCATCACAATCCCAGTGATATTAAAAGAACAAAATTAGAAGACTCATACTTCCTGATTTCAGAACTTACTCCAAAGCAACAGTGATCAAAACTATGTGGTGGAGGGAACAGCGTGATAGTGGCATAGAGAGAGAGACAGACCAGTGGGGTAGAGAACCCAGCAATAACCGTCATAAATATGGACAAGAGATTTTTGACAAGGGTGCCCAGACCATTCATTAAGGAAAGGACTGTCTTTTCAACCAATGGTGTGGGGAAACCTGGATATCCACATGCAAAAGAACAAAGTTGTACCCTAACCTAACACCATATACAAAAGTTCACTCAAAATGGATCAAGGACCAAAATAAATGCCTAAAAACAATAAAACTCTTAGAAGAAAACCTAGGACAAAAGCTTCATGACATTGGATTTGGCATTGATTTCTTGATATGACACCAAATGCCCAGATAACAAAAGAAAAAAAAATTGGACTTCATGAAAACTTCTAAATTTTGTATATTGAAAGATTATCCTCAGAGTAAAAAGGCAACCCACAGAATGGAAGAAAATATTTGCAAATCATATATATGATGAAGGAATAATACTTAGAATATGTATGGAATTTCTAAAACTCAACAACAACAAAAACAACTCAATTCAAAAATAGGCCAAGGACTTGTATAGTCATTTCTCCAGAGAATATCTACAAATGGCAATGAGCACATGAAAAGATGCTCAACTAATCTTTAGGGAAATGCAAATCAAAATTACAATGAGATACCACCTCACACCTATTAGGATGATGCCTATTTAAAAAACAAGTGTTGGTGAAGTTGTAGAGAAACTGGAAGTTGTGTACTGTCAGTGGGAATGTAAAAAGTTAACAGCTGCTGTGTAAAACACTATGGTAGTTCCTAAAAAAATTAAAAATAGAACTGCCAAATGATTCAGCAATTCCACTTAGGTATATACCTATGATAGTTAAAAGCAAGGTCTCGAAGAAATGTTTCTACACCCATTTTCATTGCAATATTCACAGCGGTCAAAATGTAAAAACATCAACTGATGAATGTATGTGTAATATAAATACATGCAGTGGAATATTTTTTAAGTTTTTTTTTTATTGTAGACACTATTACAGATGTCCCCCATTTATATTATACATTTAATCTTAAAAAGGAAATTCTGCATTATGCTACAACATGGATGAACCTTCAAGACATTGTTCTAAGTGAAATAAGGTAGTCACAAAGACAAATACTGTAGGATTCCACTTATATAGAGTACTTAGAGTAGTTAAAATCAAGACAGGAAGTAGAATGGTCATTGCCAGGAGCTGGGTGGAGGGGAAACTAGGGAGTTACTGTTTTATTAGGTACAGAGTTCAGTTGTACAAGATGAGTTACAGAAATGGATAGCAGTGATGGTTGTACTACAGTGTGAATGTATTTAATACCACTGAACTGTGCACTTAAAAGTGGTTAAGATGATGAATTTTGTTATGTGTATTCTACCACAATAAAAAAGAAGCTTGGCCTTGGTTGGTTGGAGCATCGTCCCGTGCACCAAAAGGTTATGGGGTTGATCTCTGGTTGGGGTGCGTACAGGAGGCAACCAGTCAGTGTTTCTCTCTGTCTGTCTCTCCCTTCCTCTCTCTCTAAAATCAATTTTGAGAAACCTTCGGATGAGGATTAAAAGAAAAGAGGCTTGAACATAAAGGCTAGTTTGTATAGCTATTTGTTACAGAAATGGCTTAAATGGAACAGGGCTTCATATACTGTCACTATTTCAGGCACAGGTTTTGATTTAATGGTCTCTTCTGCTTACGATCACAATGAAGGTTGGTGGAAAGGAATGAAGCAGTTTCTCCCTGCCAAATCAGTGGAACACGAGGAAACGCCAGTTCGCTACAGCAGTAGTGAGGTTAATCACTTGAGTCCGAGAGAGGTCACCACAATGCTGCAAACTGACTCTGCAGGTAACCGTGGCAGCCTTCAGCCTGGTAGAAGGAGAAACTGCTACGCTTGCTTTAAAGTGCTTTGGGGTTTGCGGTATCTTTTGTGTTTTTCCTGTGTGAGAGATCAGCTACTTTCTGAAAGTAGAGCACTTTTTTAAAAAGTTGATCTCGAGTCATTTCTGTGCCTCAGATGTTCTAGCCATAAAATTGGGGCATTCACTTCTAAAAACCATGGACATGTTTTGTCTTTTTACCTGGAAATTTGGTTTTATTGGGGATATAGAGATGTTAAAAGATGAGCAGGAAAGATATAGTGAGCCTTACTGTATTTATCATATTAACCTGGTATGTATTTATTGTAAATATTCCCCCTGAAATTATTTTAATATTACTCAAATAATGGAACCTTTCTTTTCCATTGAAATACTGTCTATATATCTGAAGAACTTACACAGAGTCTTTATATAATAGCACACAAATGAGGCTTTCTGGCATATTAACTTACTACTGTACCATACAAAATAGCATCTTTCATTTTAATTTTGCAGTTGGTTCTTACAGTGTCTGTTGATAGCAACAAAAGTTCCATGAAGAAGTGTTTGCTTTTGGTGTAAGCCTGTGGCTTCCACCCTAAATTGTATAAGCTGTGTGTTAGTGAGGTGACTTTTCTGTTGTCTTTTGCAATATCCAGAGTATGCACAGCCACTTGTGGGAGGAATTGTTGGCACACTTCATCAGAGGTCTACATTTAAACCAGAAGAAGGAAAAGAAACAGGTTATGCCGACCTCGATCCTTACAACTCCCCGATGCAAGAAGTTTACCATGCCTACGCTGAACCACTCCCAATTACTGGGCCGGAGTACGCCACCCCAATTGTCATGGATATATCAGGGCACACCACAGCTGCGGTTGGTCTGCCCTCAACGTCTACTTTCAAAGCTACAGGGAACCAGCCTCCTCCTTTGGTGGGAACATACAGCACTCTTCTCTCCAGGACTGACAGCTGCTCCTCAGCCCGGGCCCAGTATGATACCCCAAAAGGTGGGAAGCCAGCTCCCAGTGCCCCAGACGAATTGGTGTACCAGGTGCCACAGAGCACACAGGAGGCATCAGGAACAGGGAGGGATGGTGACAGTGGTGTTTCTAAAGAAATCCTTTGAAGGTGATGCTGCTCTTCACAAAGCATCGTTTTAAAGCACATGGCCTTTTTGTCCTATTAGTGGTAGTAATATATAGAATGTACTACATGTCTGTCATGAATGTTGTTGGGGGAAATGGGGTGACCGAGGTACAGAAACTACTAATCTTGTCATCTTGCTTTAAAAGTGTTACTGTGGCACACTTACTGCCTGCCTGTTAAGTTTTGAACAATCCTGTTTGTTACTACTGTAAAACACTATTTTTAACACAGAAAAAGCTCCCTACTATGCACTTCAAAGAAATTAAAAATCACTGAGTAAATATTTATTACCAATGCTGCAGGTACATGTGATAAATTCAAGAAGTGGCTTTGTGAGCCTGACTGGCAATAACGCATGGTACTGTTCTTGAAATGCCTATTGGCTTGAAATTCTGCTCTTTGTGAAAGATGGGTACCCCCATGATTTCCTCCTCTCCTATTCCTGTATTGCTTTCTGGGTTTTTAAAAAATAATGACGAGTGATAAAATCATTGTTTTGATTGCAGTCATAGGCACTTGTCCATTTTTCCTTAGGAGAGCTCTAGGTGAGAAATTCTGGCTTATAATGAGCAGGGTGACTGATTTTCACTTTTTGACACTCTTAAGTGCTCTGACATTCACGGTACATGACCCGGTCCCATCCCTGCTTGTTCTGCCTGGGACCCGTGGTGGCCAGCCCCATTCTTGTGTTTATAAAACGTTTGGGTTTTTCAGAGGGTGATTATTGCTTTATCAAACCTCACAAATTGACATGTTTAAGTTTACTTCTCTATGTGGACACAGGAACTTTACAGTTTAAAAAAGCTAGAAAAGAGATGCTGTTTCTCCCCTCCAACTTGATTTGCAGTGGGATTTTTCCTGAGTTGTGAAAAGTTGAGAGCTTCCAAGTAGACACTGTAAACATGACCCACTTAATATTTATCACAGTGAACGGCAGAATCATTCTTCAGAAGTCATATAAATTACCTTTAAAAAAAAGTAACCGGAATTTGCTCTTTCATTTTATGTGTAGGTAAGTTTTTTCTTTAAATCACAAGGTATTTTTTTACTTTTAATCAAATTAAAAAACCTTTAATTTCAGTTTTCTGTAAACTATTAGAAGATCTGTAAGCTCAGCGCGCACTCTTCAGCTCTGTGTGATTGTGCCTTCTGTGTGGTGAGCGGTGTGAGCAGCTCTCTGTGTGTGTCAGACCTAGGGAAGAGGTGGTACAGCATCACAGCATGGGGCCTTTCACGTGTGGTTCTTCCTACCCCTGGGCAGCTGGTTAGTCACCACTTGCCCAGAACTAGTTTTAGGTTTGTGAAATAGAAATCATCTGCAGTTTACCAGCCTGTAGTGTGAAAACCACGTTTAAGTGTCTTTAGACTGGCAACATGACATAAGCTGACCATGTGATTAAAATTTGACATCCCTTCTTCTGTAAACCTTAATTTGTAGACTTAATAGAAATTTACTTTTCCATCAGGTCCAAGTCATCTCTGTTGGCTTGGGCCACCAGATTATGTTGTTGCCAGAATTTGCTAAATTTGACTAATGGTGAACAGTCTTCATTTGTTGCTTCCTGAGTGTATCAGTAATCTAAGTCGTTGCTTCAAAACAGAACTGTTTATATCTGCAGCCTCCTTGCCCTCTACTTGACTTGATTGGTTTTATTTTCATTTGCTTTTGCTTCTCCAAATACACTGTGAGGCATAATTTTATTCATAGAAAAACCAATACATACTTTGTTTAAAAACATTTGAAACAAAAAGCACAGGTATTGAACTTTCATTAGAACATACGAATGTGTGAAGCACATGTATTAATGCAGTCATCCCCTTTCAGGTGGGAAGAGAGTAAACCAATTGCCTTATTTTTTTAATTCATCCTCAGTACAGAGAGAATATACTTTTCCTAAAATCATACGCCTGAAGCTTTAAGAGAAATGTTTTCAGTGACTGTTTCATTTTCCCGAAGATGCTCGCTATTTTTGTGTAATTGTGTGCACCTAGTTTTCCCATGGGACTTTTTGGGTGTTTTTTTGTTTTGGGTTTTTTTTGTTGTTGTTGTTGTTTTTTTTTTGAGAAGCCAGTGTTTTCTTAAACAACGCGTGTTTGAAGACTTGATTCATGTTGCCACTGCGCTGGCCTTGAACTGCCAATGATTTTTACAAATACTGAGTTTTTACTACTTTTATGTATTTGACTTTCCAAATGAAGAGCTGAGCCTGATACAAAGGGTTGTTCTGGGTTTGTACTTTTAGTTTGTTTTCATAGTTGAGTTTTGGGGTTTGGGGTTTTTTGGGTTTTTTTAACTGCATTTATATATCTGATATATATATACATACAGCTTTGGAGACAATCAAGTAACAACTGAAAATGTGAAATCATCAACCATTTTTTACAAAATTTTCTTGAATTTTTATTCTTTGCTTGAAACATGTAAAAGACTGTAGTCACTGTGGTTTGAGTTAAATGTTTTTTCCTGTTAATACAACTATAAAAATAGAAGCAGACAGTGGTGCATGTTTCATAAAATTACACTGACTTCACTGTTCCTTGATCTTAGGAACCAGCACAGTTAAAGATATAAGGTATTGTAAATGCTGATTATATTTTATTGAAAGCTGTAAATCCAAATATATCCTTTTGTGTGCAGGGTCTAGTCCAGTTATTTAAGTTCATGTCTCACTGTTTGCACTTTGTATTGAACAATGGGTTTAGTTCACTGATGAAATGGTTCTAGTAGAGAAATTATGCGGTAATTGAAAATACGTTGTGTGTGTGCTAGCCCTTGCCCCCCGTAGGGGGAGGGGCAGAAAATGAGCTCATCTAAATAGTGATGTGGCTGAAATTCCACGGGAAGTGATAAAGCTTGAACTTGTTGCCTTGGCTCCACATTGTCATCTGGAGAACAAACGGGCCAGAGCAGCACCATGTCAGATGACACTATTAGAAAGAACTAATAGATTATGTTTTTCGGACTTTTTAAAGAGGTATTAGTGAAATCAGTGAAGCTCTGCCTGAAAGTTACCTGGTTAGCTCTGCCTTTCGGTTCTGAACTTGAAGTCCATAAACTGCAAAATCTAAGAGTTGGATGGTTGTTAAAATACTTTGCAGGTCATGTGTGGCACCAGTTCTCATTCAACCAACTTGTGACTAGTTTCTTCATCTCTTCTCTTTTTCCCCCCCCTTTTTTTGGCACTAGGAATGGTGGAAACAAAACATATTGAAATACATATTGGAAATAAAAATGGCTTGAGTGTCAGTGATATTCTCCCAGAATGTACTTTTCTTACCTCGGCATGTACTGTAGTCACTCAGTATTTGTATATGTTGCTAGAATTTAGATTGTATAAACAGTGAGATTTTAATGTGTTCATGTGTTTTAATAAATTGTATATATGTGTCTTGCTCAAATTTTTTTTTCCGCTTAACTAAAACCACCTTGTGATTTGTACCCCTCCCTTCTACTACACAAAATGCCAGATTCCTCAGTTTTAACATCAGTCAGAAAATTTTATGGCCATTATTATAGTACACTCAGTAACGTTTAGAAATGTCACCGTTGGGTTTTGACTTTGACTTTTTTTGCAGCCAGCAGTATGGTTGTCGAAGCTGGAGTTACTTTACACCAAAATGAACTTCAGCAGCCGCGCTGCAGCCTCGGGCTGGGCTGTGTGGTGGGAGGGAAAGGTCACACTAACACGTGGACTCCGGTCTAGTCCCAGCCTTTCCCACTGCAGAGTTATTGGGAGAATCCCGTGAAACTGGTACTGTGCAAATGTATGCTATTAACAGAATGTCATCCATATTTCATGTCTGGATCTGGATTAAATCAACTAACTTTCTTTCCTTACCCTGCTTTGTCAGTACTTCATTTAAATATTTCACCCTTTCATACACTTTCTTAGGAGAAGCCAGTTGGTTTTCAGTAACCTCAGTGTCTCCTGGTGATACTAATCTGTTCAACTCCTATCTCTTCTGATATCATATTATAACTTCTGTTCTCTTCCCTTCCCCTTCAGCACTTCTCCCCACCCCACCCCACCCAAGCCTTCAGTCATACGCATTAAAATGGGAAGGGAGACCAGCTCACCAGGTGTGTGGGAAGGCTTGTTCGCAACTTGTAGGATTCTTCTCTGGTGAACCCTAAGTAGCCAGGGAAGCTTTCTATTTGAAGATGAGAGACAAAAATACCCTGTTCTTAAGGGGTTCCTTACTTGTGCCTTTTTCATCTTTCTAATTTACTTCAAATAGTAAACTTGTAAACTTAATGAATTAAACGAGGCAACACAAAGTTTAAGGATTTTCTCCTTGAACATGTCTAACTCAGCTTCTTTGTATAAACTTTATTTCTTTGAAATAGCGCAGTCGCAAGACTTTAAAAACTGCATTGTTTGGTTACTCATCTGGAATTTCATGGTTAGCCTATTTCCACTTAAAAACTACCATCTTTATTCTACCTAATTACTCATCACAATCGTGGTTTACTTAACTGCAGGACAAAAGCCTAACTATACCACGTGATCTTAGATTTCCATTACCATCCACACCACTGTATGCAGAGCCGGTTTAACACTCCAACCAGTTTCCTTATATAAAACAAACAGAAACTGAACAGCCATCCAGATGCAGGCGTGAAGTGCTCCCAGTTTGCCACACAAGGCACGGCCGCATGCCAGTTCCCCACAGTTTACAGCAGCCATACGTCATCTTGTACTTCACTTTGTTGCAGTGAATTTAAATGCCCATACTTACTAGGAAATCACATCCCTTCAAAGTTTAAGATGAAATAACTAAAAAGATGTTTAAAAACACCTCAGAAAACTAGCTTATCTTGTTTAAAATGCAATTACAACTTTCCCTGATATCTTAATATCTCTTGGTTTTCATAAATTAAATATAGTCATAGAAATTAAGCTGGTGGTTATGAATCACCAGGCGGCAATAAGCTTCATGTACAGGGTCCAGCACAAATAATGCCCCCATTTTATTACAAAATCTATTATTACAAAATCATAAGCATGTAGTTCTCTAACATAACAATATCACACTTAAGCATATCATATGACATTTTAGGTGAAATGTTCAAATTAAAACTATAAGTTATTACACACATATTATCCTACCAACCACACTCAAGCAGGCGTTACTTCTGCCGGACCCTGTACCTCATTTCTTGACAAGTACGTACATTTAAAAATAAACTAAAAGTTGCAGTATAAAAATAAAACTATACTGTTAGTATTATCTTCTGTCTGTAGGGTCAATCTTGAATCAAGTTGACTACAAAGTTCTTTTCTGTAATGTCCTTCAAAAAGAGCTGCTCTGCAGTCACATTGTGATACGCACTCTAGAAAATAAAAGTAAAATAAAGTCACCATTTATCCCAATCTCAGATAACAGCTGCAGTGGAATACGCTGTATCTAAAAAACTGAATGGAAACCTCAAATATGGCAAGTGGCATGGATTTGTGTTAACTTTTCTAATTTACTCTTTGTTCATTCTTGTGCCAGAGCTTTCCCTAAAATCTACTTTCTCCGCTTAAAACCATCACATAAGAGGCTCCCTCACATCACCATCACCCTCTGGTCTACTGAATCATGGTAGAAGTCTAGATACCAAAATTGTAAATCTAAATGAGTTGATCACTTTAATAAAATCATCACCTGGAACTCAGGTTTAAAAAAAAATTATCCTGCTCTATTGATGGGTATCCTGACGTTCCTCAGGAAGGTGTTTTAATGTGTTGGTCTTCAGGTGACTGGAAACACCAGATGTGCTGCAGGTAAGATTAGGGTTGAGAAGGAACGAGCCTGAAGTCTGTCCAAGCCCCTAACGACTCAAGTGTGTGTCTGACGCTGTAAGGGAGGGCGCAAAAAGGCAGTGTTAGGGTCTAACCTGAATAATACCACTTCTTCAGCATAACAGCATTTGGAGATGATGATTTAAGGGGACTGTGATTTCATGGGATATAACCATATGCTTTATGGAAATCACATTTCAACATTAAAAATGTACAGATAACATCTTAATCCTATCATTTAGGATGTGCCACTAATCCAAGTTAGAATTAGGAAAATAGAAAACTCCTTCCCAGTCTATTAAATAAAAAACTGAAGAATCAAATCAACTACCATTGACCCCTAATTCAAGAGAAGCATGATCTACCATTAACAGATTATAACCTTTCTGGCCATAAAGATTCTTGCATGGAGTTAAAATGTTACAGATCATCTTGTCTACTTAACTGAAAAAGTAACATGAAAATAATTACTATGGAAATGGCAATGCTTTTAGGTGAATTTGTAATATCTCCAGCAGTAGATTATGTATATTTAAATAGTGCAAATTTGGGACAGGATCTAAGAGAAGGCTTGGTCCCTCTGTGGGTTTGACAATACTTGACAAAAACAGATTCTCCCAAGGGTCTGAGGCCCACAAACTGGGAATTGCTACTGTAGCAAAAAAAAAAAAAAAAACTCTGGACTTGAGCCCTAATTTCCGCACTTGGTAGCTCTGTAACTCTTATCAAGCCCTCAACCTCTCAAAAGCTCTTCCCTCAGTAAAATGACATGGTGAGAAGAGAGAAAATAGGCTTTCCAACTTTAAAAATCAAAGATCATGCACACACGCACACAGTATTACCTTATTCATCAAGGACATGGTCGCATTCCCATAGTAGTGCAAAGGGCTCTTGAGGTCAGAAAAGTTGTATTTAAAACCAGCAAGGTGAACTTCATGGCATATATGAAATGCCAATGTGATGGCAATAATGCCTGTTGTTGGGTGTTTCGGTTTCTGGGGAAGGAAATTAAGGTTGGTTTTTTTTTTTAATACAAATGAGACACTTGTTCCCAAAGCCTATGTGGGTGTCCTAGTCTTACAAATCGTATAATTTAACTAGCTCTAGGGAAAGACTAACTTTAACCAAGTAACTTCAGTGGTAAGTTGTACTAGTAAGTATCTCACTAGAAAACAAGGATTCTAGACATATGCATTGTAACATCACAGTCTCAACTGGATCCTTATTAATTTAAAAACAGAAAAAAAAATCAGCACATATACATATATTCAGAAAGTGTGCTATAACAGGTGTTTGACGGCAGGATCTTGGCATTCAAAGTTTTTATTCTCAGTAGGATGGCCTTCAAAGGCATAAACAAAATGTATCAAAGAGTTGGTTTATTTTTGTTTTTTGGGGTTTTTTTAGAGGAAGAGGGAAAGAGGGAGAGAAACACTAATGTAAGAATGAAACATAGATTGGTTGCTTCTTGTACCCACCTCAATCAGGGGACTGAACCTACAACCCAGGCATGTGCTCTGACTGGGTATTGAACCTTTACCTTTGTGCACCGAAACCCAACCACCGAGCCACACCAGTCAGGGCTGTCTCAGAATTTTATCACAACAATTCAAGATTTCCTTTTGATTAAAAGTTTTTTACAGAACCCATGGAAATTACATGTGACTAATCAGGATTTTGAGGAAGGAAAAGAAAATCAAAGAAGCACAAAACAAGTAAACATCAAGAGGCAAAGAAAGTCTAACAGCCTTTTACGCAATATTTTCTTTACCCCACGCACACTACTGTGACTTCACCACAAGCCTCCACCACATGCTGGAAAAGGAGGTTCACCCATTCAACTTCACTGACCAATCCCATCTGTGTTTCCATCTCCTGTGCCTCCCCATGTCCTGACTTCCTTTCATCACACCTCAGAGCACTTCATTACGATTATTCCCTTCAATTCTCCGGCACCCGTCACCCACAGAACCTGTATTACACTGACAGAATCTTAATCCTGGTTAAACCCACACCCAAGCAGCAGAACAGGACAAGAGAAACAACCGTTACTTGCCTGGTCACATGTAACATTTATGACCAAAGTTTGAAGCAGGCGAGCAGTTAGTCCAACAATCCAGTTCCATCCCCTAGTAAATTTCCATTCCTACTCTCCTAGATGACAGTTTTATTCCTCTCTCCTCCAACAGCCCTAGCCTTCTTCCTACTCTAACAATTTAATCCTAGTTTTCTAAGAAAACAAGAAACCACATAAAAACTACATCATCTTCCCAAATCCAAATCTACTTTGTCTTTACCCAAATCTTCAGCACTCCCTCCTCTTAACAGGGCTGGGATGTCCCTGCTTCCACCTACAGCCAGCTTCTCCGTAAGTGCCCCATGCTTGTCACATCTCCTCACCACTACTCTGCTGCTACAGTTACAGCCATGTTCTCCCGCTCTTCCTCCAGCACACAAACATACCTTTCACAAAACCCATGCTTGATCCTACGTTCTCTTCCAACCATTTCTCTGCTCTCTAGCAAAACCCCATTAAAGATTTGCCTCTGCTGCTTGTGTCTGGGGTCCTCTTTCATCCGTTTCAAACAGGCTTTCTTCCTTTATTCTAGTTTGTACCCCCTGTATTACTCCACATTTCCAAAGCCAGGGTTTACTGTGTGTGCTCAGGCTCCGCATGGCACATGACCTGGGGGACCTCTCTAAAATACAGTGGTGTCCTCATTGGCCTCCTGGAACTGTGATCTAGTCCCAACTAGTTGCAGTACCATCTCTAAGTAAGACCAGGGTCTCCTGTGCTTTTGGAGTTAAGACGCTACCTAAAACCAAGCACAAGTGATAAATCTGATCTTACCTTTCAGGAAAATAAGAAAGACCTGAAAAGTTACAAAACATATTCATATACTCAGAAGTCTTTTCACCTCAGAATTACTAAGAAATTATTAAGAATCTATCCTTTCCTCTCAATACTAAGAAACAGGGTTTAAATTTAAACACGCTTATGTTTTTTGACATGCAAATTGCACTTTGAGGGTCTATCCTACAGAAATCATACAACTGTACAGAAAATCCCTGTAAGCACAAGTGTCTCTCTGGTACCTATAGAGGGAAAAGCTAGGCACAAACCTAAATGTCTCTCAATAGGGGAATCATTAATTAAATGGAGGAGAAATAGAACAATGCCTATGGTACAATTACATCAAACAAAAAGTGTATGTGTTTATAAATACATAGAAAAGTCTAGAAGGATATAAAAGGAAAAAAAATCTCAGGAGATAATGTGAGTTATTGAGGGAAAGGAAAGAAATCCTTTTTTAAAATATTTCTTTGTAAGTTATTTGATTTCAAGCATGTAATACTTTAGAATTTTTTTATCATTCTAAAGAAAAAAGAGGGGTAGGAATTTCGAGGGAAAAGGGGAAGGGTTTGGAGCAACAAGTATAAAGGACACATGGACAAAAACTAGGGGGGTGGAAATGGGAGGGAGGTGGGGAGGGCTGGGGTGGTGGTCTGGGATGGGAGTAGAAGACAGAAAACTGTACAAGAACAACAACTAAAAAATAAAGAAAATAAAAATAAAGTCTGTTATTAGGTACATAAAAAAAGAAAGAAAGAAAAGACACATGATGAGTGTTTCTTGGGATTTTTCCCCGATTCCCAAAAGCTAAAGAAAACTCCTCATTTCAGCTGTGAGAGTATGTTACACAGTAACTCAGCCTTCGAATGAAAAACACATCTCTGCCACTGTGCAGACCTAGGCATAGTTTTCTAGGGATTGCAGACAAACAGAGCCACAAAAGTCACAGTCGATGAGCTTTCTTTTAACTAAAGAATTGGGAGTTTCAAGAACTCTCAATATTGCTGTAACTACCATTTTCTGAGAATTCGGTGCCAGGGTCTCCGCTGTGACCGCAGCAGTCTCTCTGAACTACCTCCCTGTCCTTCCTCACCTTTCCTCTGGTTTTCCTGTGAGATGTCTGTCACGGATTGCTTCAAACCACTCTTTTTAGCCTGAAAGCCGTGCATTGTCCTGACATTCATCCTGCTGTTCTGAACACAGCCTGTCCCCAGCACCCCCCAGCTGCAGAACATTGAAGATGAGGTTATCAGAGATGAGCCATCTGGGCGTACAGATGGAGGCCCCAGAAGGGCCCCCACAAGGACAGAAAAATCCTTCACTAAAGGTTCTTTTGCTTGCAGCCTGAAAAAACACAAAGATAATATCCACAGATATCTAATTTCAGTAATTCCAACGAGGCCCTCAAAAGCCACCTCATGCATGAGTCTTGGTTCTCATAGTTTCCAAGACCCACCTCTTGGGTTCCCCTGGTCTACACTAGCCAGAGTTTAGAAAGAGTGCACCAAAAAATACATACCTGATTTTTGGGAAACACTTTTGGAAAATTAAGCAGTTCATAAGCTGCCATTCTGATGATGAAAGGATCTAATATTCGGATTTGATATGGTTTATAGATCAGGTTTAAGGCTGGTTTCTTCCAAAAATCATTAGTGTTCTGACATAAAGGATATAAAAAATAAAAGTTAGTAGTTGTCATTTTTATGGGGAAAAAAACCTGAAGGTAATCGGAAGGCAGATCAATGTGCCAACTTACTATTTTGCCGCCGGTCAACAATTCCCACAGCCACTTTAAATCGTGCGGCTTAAAGGCAGTGAGAATCACCGTAGAATTGGGATCGTTGTGTATGGGATCTGAAAAAACAGATTCTGGATAAAAAAGTCGGAAGGTTGTCCTTCTCCCCACTTCCTCTTCATGTCCTATAACGGGACCATTGTTCATTCTGTGGAGAGGAAAACACCGGACATGTAGACCCCCAGCAGTGATGGCCAGTTCCACCTCAGCCCTGGCGTCTCCGAGTGCATCACATGCCTGCCACGTGTCCAGTGCTTGGAGGCACAGGCAGTCCATCCATCTCTCACACAGAACCGTCGAGGAAATAATTCCCTTTTCTGAAACAGCTGCTTGATCAAAGCAGAAACTTGTGCTTGCATTTAAAAATTAATTGTGGGGAGCACTGGTAATTGAGTCTTACCTCCAGTAAAGCTGAAGGCTAAATAAAACAAATGCGAACCTGAGAACCCCAATAGTAGAATTAAAAGAGGACTTGGAACATACTCCAACAAAACCTCTTGTATGTACAGATAAGGACCCTGGAGTTTGGAGAGAGAAAGTTACTTGCCAACGTTGCACATTCACGTAGCATGCAGATGTGTGTCTAAGTGACTGACAGGCAAGAATCACATTGATGATGAAGACCCATCAAAACCATTATGCTCTGAAATTAAGTAACAACATACAATTGCCATATTATACCCAACCACAAGCAGGTGAGCACCTACTGCTAGAGCGAACTAAATAAAGAACCACAGAGGACCTGTTGGGTTTGTGCTCAAAGGGAAGGTTAGATTTTGCACATGCTCTGAAGGCATGATATGAAAAGGAATGCTTTTGTTTCCAAAACATTGTTCCAAAGGAAAATAAATACTATCGTACCCTTTGCTGCTGACTCCATGCAAGAAGTCAGTTTTCACACTTGAGACAACTTGCATCATGTTGTGCCCATGGCGTTTCCCCCAAGGGCTTGCTGTGGCTCCCATATGCCCGTCTCTGCTCATGTCTAATACATGAACAGATCCTGATAACAGTGCCTCTGAAACACATCTCAATCTACTTCCCTCCTCTGCTAAGACAACCCTGTTCCCAGTCACCATCAGCTGCCTGTATATAGCAACCTAACCGGCCTCTTCATGTCTACCCTTGTCCCTCATATTCCATTGTTCATGCCACAGTCGGAATGTTTTAAAGGTAACCAAATCGAATTGCTTTCGTGCTTAAAAATCTTCAAATGTTTCCTGTCATACTTCAAGTAAAATCCAGGCTCGAATGCTAGCTTACAAAATCTAATCCTAGCTCGCCCACCCCTCTCTCCCAGCCTATGCCCTTCTGCCTCCCCGGTTTTCTTGTTCAAACCTAGGGGCATATCCTCCTGAGGACCTGCAAGAAACATTCCCTCTGTCTACACTGCCTTTCCCTAATCTCCATAGGGCTAGCTTTGATTGGTCACTCGGTCCAGCTTAGATGTCTCCTCCTCAAAGTGGTCATCCATCCTAAAGTAGCCACTTAATCCTTATCACATATTTTGAATGGTATATACGGCACTTATTACTATATTTCCTTATTTAACGACTATTTTCTTCCCTTACTAGATTGTAAGCTTCACAGAGAACAAGAACATTGTTTATTTACTGCTATATCCCCTGCGGCTAGAACTGCCTGGCATATTAAGGGCACTTAATAAATATTTGCTAAGCGAGTGACCTGAAATCTAGTCTTCCTCTAGCCGACAGCTAGGAGACAAAGCTGTGCAATGTAGTGAAGATCAAAGCGATCCCTCCTCCTCCTTTTACAGCACAGCTGTACTAAAGTAGGAAACCACATTCTTTTCAAACAATTGCAGTTTAGCAAAGGAGAAATATTTACCTTATTATTACATCATAGGAGTCAATTTTTTCTCCTAATGTCTTATTCTTCAAAACTCCTCCGTTACCAACCACCACGCACTTTTTACATGGCACACTGTTGGGCAAACAGACAAGTGAGAGATTGAGTCATCAATGAAAACACTGGGTGATCACAAGAACCCATTCATACTTTCAGGAACCCAAAGCCAAATTTCATTTACTGCAAAGTAGAAATACAACCAACTGTGACTTACAGGTCTAAGGATGGATTGGAAAGATACACACTTTGAGAAGGACAATCTGTAGGAAGTACATCATCACTAGCAACTATTAACTCTTACCAGCCCACTCACGTTCCCTCATTTGATTCTCATAACCACCCACTGAGAGAAGTAATCCTAATAGTCCCATTTTACAAACAAAGAAAGAGGTTCAGAAAACTGTTAGGTAACATTTCACAATCATAATCTGAAGAGATACAGGACTTTGAATAGAATTTGGATCCAGATCTTTGAGCTACAAAAACTCCCCTCAACACAGGATTCTGCGTGTTAATATTGATACCAGTGTGTTTTCACGGTACCTGTGTATACAGTTTTCACAGTGTCACCCATTACCCTGTGCTTCTAGCTCTTGGTTGCTACTGTATCTTGTGAGAGTACAGACAGACAGGCTGGAATCAGGTGGGGACATTGCAGCTTCTTTGTACCCGCCCATGTTACATAAATTCCCCAAATACGTACTGGTCCTTCCAGCTGAACCAATACAAATTAAAACTTCATTCTGTATCCTTGGCAAAGGGCTTTTAAGTAGGACACAGTGGGACCCCTGTTGCTGGCTGGGACCAGCCGAGGACCCTGGACTGGGTCCTGTCAGCTCTCAGCAAACAGCATGGCCCATCTGTCTCTGGGCTCCCACCCCCACCCAGCCAGACCCCGAGAAAGGACAAAACAGTTCGTGTGGTTCTCCTCCAGGAACAAAGCTACAGAGTGGAGGGCCATTGAGACCACCCTCATGACATGGAAGTGTAGAGAAAAGACTTTTTCCAGGAACCAGAGAATCAGCACATTAGATGAACTCCAGGCTGTAAGGCTTTTAGAAAATGCCAAGTAGCAAAATTGCACAAATGCTGTAGAATATTTAAACAGAGAATGTGCTAGTATAGAAACCATTAAAAAATGCCAAGCATTGGCCCTTCCAGGCTAGGAAACAAGGTGCACATTCCTATATGCATAAGTTTACCTGTTTTATTTAGAATCTGTTTAGCTCATCTATTTGATATTTTCAACACTAAATATTTTAAGAATACTTTTTTACATGTTTTAATTTGAGACTCTTAGCTCCCAAAATTTAAGAGTCATGCCCATATCAGTGTCCACTTTGTTACAAAAATACGAAGACCCAGAGTGTCCCACGCACAGGGTCTAAAGGGGTTGGCAGGGAGAGGCGGGTGGGGGACCCTGTCCCACAGGCCATGAGGACACACCCCAAAACCTCTGTCATGGAGATGTCACTATGTGTTCTAGAGATGTTTATTTTTAAACTGTTTGTCTTTAACTACGAAAGGTACATCTCTAGATGCTTTTCTATGCAAGTATGACATTCTTCTTAATTCCAGGAAGGCAACTTTGTCAGCAGTGCCCTGCTCTGCAGCCAGGTGGAGAAGACTGGAGCCCTGGTAAACATGCAAATCCCCTCCCTCACCCAGGCAGGTGTGGCTCAGTGGGCTGGGTGCTGTCCCGCAAACCATGAAGGTCACCAGTTTGATTCCCCTCTCCGGGCCTGTGCCAGGGCTACAGGTCAGGCTCCCGGTTCGGGGCATGTGAGAGGCAAAGGGTCCAGTCAGTGTTTCTCTCACTCTCCCTCTCTTTCTCCCTCCTGAACCTTCTCTCTAAAAATAAATAAATAAAATCTTAAAAAAAAAAACAGAAAGAAAACAGGAATATTGCCATGTTCCTCACCAGATCCATCCATGAATGCTCTGTAGCAATTCCCACACACACAGCTTATTTGACCTTTCCTTCCATAACTTTGGGGTTGGCTTAATACAAATAAGGCTGAACTTGAAGCTGGCTCCATCACCCCAAAGGAATGCTAAGCATACTGGGCAATGGGCAGGCAGTCCTAGGAATGGACAGGATCAAAATAACAGCTGTGCTCCTGCCAGGTAAGCTTCCCAGGGGTGGAGGGGAATATCTATAATTATGATAGCTAGACAAACCCTGTGCTCCGAATGAGGGCTGAGGCCACCTCCCTGTCAAGCAGAAGGACAGCCTTGCCCTGAGGTCAAGTGGCCCCAGGGCTACAGCTTCCATCCAGCTATGGGGCCCCAGCCTGACCGAAGCTGCTATCACCAACATGCCATGGTAGGAGCAGGAGCACAGGCCACCACCACGTCTCAGGGTTCTTATCCTGGAGTCTCCACAAAGGACTTCCCGCACCAGTAAGAGGTTAGCTCAGCTCAGTTCCAGTTACATAAACAGCAGTTACATAATCACTGCTCAGCAGTGGACTGACAGGCTGAACCTTGGTGTTCACAGGAGTTCCCCTCAGTGTTATTTGTATCAGACTGGACTGTAGCTGGTCATCAAGCCCTAGATCATGTGTGGCCAAAGGAGTCACACATAATGAAAGCTGCCATTTGTCATATTAATATGTCCCATCCCTGCCTTGGCTGGTGTGGCTCATTGGGACCTTATCAGAAAAGTCCCTCATTGATTGTGAATGAATCTCATCTTAGTGTTCAGAGGAGGGGGGAAAAAGCAGAAGTTTCCCCTGGCTCTGGAGAACCACCCAGAAAACCTGACAGGAATTCCAGAGCCCCAGGATCCAGTGCACATCCTCACAGGAAGCACCTATAAGTGCAGCCACTTCTGTCCTCCCCCTCCTCACTGAAACGGAGGCTCCAGGAGCTCACAGGTGGATGTCTGTTCTGTTTGCTAATGAATCCCAAGTACCTGTGCCTGGCACAGATCTGGCCCCTGCATGCATTTGTTGAATACGTGAATAAATCCAGCCACATCCTTCCACGGCTGATGGGGGCAACTGGGCAGGCAGGCTGTGCCACTGCCTTCTCTGCGTGGCATTTGTGTGTCCAAATCGTCATGGTGCTCTGCACGCTAGATGACCTGGGAAGACCCCCCACCGAAATCCCAGTGGGTACGGAACTGCTTTATGACATCAGGTGAAGTGCCCAACAACTGGGCTGCTCATGTGTGAATCATCTCTGCCCTCTTCCAGGATTAGTGTTGCTGCAGGGACCCAGAGGGTCCTAGCGGGTCTCTCAGCTTCCTGGATTAGGGATCCCTTTCCTCCAAGTGTGGACCAAGCTGGAAGGATAGGTCCCAGGTTAGTGGGGGCAGAGGGCTGGGAGCATCCTCACGGGAACATCCACCTTTGGGCTCACAGTGGGTGGGGAAGATCCCCTCCTCACAGGCCCGACATACGCTAGTCCCTGATCGGTAAAGGAAAAAACAGAGCATTTCTACACCATCTCTGTTCCCTCCCACCACGTTATGGGCTAAACTGTGCCTCCAGCCCATTTATCTGTTGACGCTCTGACCTCCAGCACCTCAGAATGTGACTCTATTTGGAAACACTCTATTTGAATAGGTGATTAAATTGAAGTCATTAGGGTGGACCTTAGAGAACCCCAATTCTAAACATGCTTCACAGTTCAATAATCATCACATCTTTGAAAATTTCACTCTCTTCTCTTCTCTATCAGCTTGGAAGGGGGCAGATGGAAGGTGAGAAGGCCCTTCGCCATAGGAAAAAGTTTGCCAGTGCCTCTGAAAGGAAACTTGCCAGTGAGATTTCACCTTTCCTCCTGGTAAGGGATATTAATTACAAAGACCCACACATTTCCCTGGGGATTGTACATAACACTGGAAATGGTTTTAGCCCCTGGCTGGTGTGGCTCAGTGGGTTGAGCATCATCCAGCAAACAAAAAGGTTGCCAGTGCAGTTCCCAGTCAGGGCACATGCCTGGGCTGAGGGCCAGGTCCACCCCCCCCACCGCACCCCCCAATTAGGAACGTGTGAGAGGCAACTGATCTATGTTTCTCTCACATCAATGTTCCTCTCCCTGTCTTTCTGCTTCCCTCCCCACCTCCCAATAAATAAATAAATAAATAAATAAATAAATAAAATCTTTTTTTTTTTTTTAAAGAAAGTTTTGGGGGCATCCCTACAACTACTCTTTGGCAATAATATCTTACCTACAACTAGTGTTCACCACGCTGCTGTGACTCTGGGAAATGTGGAACACACCAGCACACAGTCTGAACCACACGCCTCAAAACTCATCACTTCCCTCTCTCCCCAGCAGGTACCCACCTACCCCCAAAGGAGTGATGCATTCTCTCCTTGGTTTCATCCACCTGGGCTAGGTTCCCAGCTTTTCCTGCTTCCTTAGAGGTGAAACAATAACTTCCAGTGTCCTTTGGGTAAGAGTCTAACTTCATCATCCATATTTAATTAACCCAACTTTCATGCACAAATAGCCGCAGTGAACTGTGTGCCCCTAGAGGACAAGAGTGGTATTATTTATATTTCTGTAGTCTCCAGTCTAAAATTTCCATTCATGGGCTGCACACTGTGGAAATAGGTTTGGTTGTTACACTAAGTGTGGTGGTCATTTTCCTACTTTGGGTCTGGAGAAGCAGGAATCTGTTCTTCCTTCCCCCACCCTGGAAGCAGGCAGTGAAATACGCATGCCCCCAACTGCTCATCTGGAAAACAAAACCATTCTGAGAGGGCCTGAACCTGTTAGTGGGAAATCTGGAAAGCTGCTGACACCATAACAGTTATGAGATTACACTTCCCCCAGGTGAAAGGTGCGTTCCTCATCAAGTCAGACAAATGCAGAAGAGCTTCCACTGTGCGTGGAGGGAAACAGCAACGACATCAATGTAGAGAAAGTAAACTTCACTTGTCCGTTTCCAGTGATCTGTGATGTCTCCTCTTCCAAACGCTTTCTGACATTCATTTTCCCTTCAGCAGCACCCTGTGCATTAATATATCACTCCGTCTTCCACAAGCTACAACAGATCCCAGTGCTCATATTACCAACAGCCAGTGTCCCTTGTGGCTTGCTAGCAGAGCCCCACTCTCGCAAGTCTCACAAAGGTGACTACATTTCCCTGCCAATGGTTGGTCTAGAGGTGGCCATGTGACCCATCCCTGGGCAATACGATATCAGGGAACTCTAGCCCTGGCCAGGTGTCCAGGTGGGTCAGTTGGTTGGAGCATCATCCCATATACTAAAAGGTTGGGGTTTGATTCCCAGGCAGGACACATACTTTGGTTGCAGGTTTGATTCCCAGTTGGGCACATATGGAAGGTAACTGACCAACGTTTCTCTTTCTTTCTGTCAGACCAATCAAAAACATATCCTTAGGTGAGTATTTAAAAAAAGAGATATATTGGAGAAGTCTATTAGTTGCTCTGGAAAAGATTTTACTCCAAGCAACAGAATGGTTTGAGCAGAATACTTTATCCACCTCTTCCTTTCTGCTTAGAGGTCAACATGTGATCACATCGAGTTGGAACACTGTTGTCATCTCGCAACTAACAGGAAAGAGCAGAGAGCGCCAGAGAAGTTGCCCTGATGTCCCTGCCACTAGTTCCGTCTCATAACCAGGGCTGCTCCATACAGACGTGCCGGCTGCACCCAGTCCAACCGCAGAGCGGGCCACTCGGTAACCCATGTGTGAATTGGTGCTTCCCACCCCTGCCAGGGGGACCACCAGGGATACCACGTATCTCTGTGATGCGAGAGGTAAGGGTCTGCTTTATTTAAATCACTTCTTAGCCCACAAGACTGCTGCTTGCTGCCTGAAGATCCCAAAACACCGCGCAATGCACTGTGGTTGGAGGCCCAACTGCTGGTTTTGGCCCCCCTATCCAGCACCTCTGGGCCCTCGGCCTAGTGACATACCTTCTTTTGCCTCAGTTTGCCCTTCTGTGAGGCAGTGAGTCACCAAGGTCTTGAATGTTGTTATTCTGTGCCGCATGAGACCATTTCTTCCCACACACGTACCATGTGCCTGTGGCTCTACCCAACAGCTAGGGACTGTAGTAGTTGCCACAAAACTGGAAGTGGTGCCCGTGCCCCTTTGTCACACATGACTCACTCTGTTGACATAGAATCACAGCTTCCCCTCACCCTCAACTTCTCCTCTTGGCTGAAAATGCTGCCAAGTAAAGAAACCCTGCACACCAGCGAGACGTCCAGAACGGACACGCAGGCACTGGTGTCTCTAACAGAGTCCGGACTCTATTTAGTAAATGCAGTGCTGGCATCTAAATCTTTTTCTTCTTTTTCAAGTTGCCTGAAGCCATGCACCCACCCTGGCTGGTTGCCAGTCTAACCAGGCTCTGCTGATGCTGACATAATGGTTTCCGCCTCGGTGAGCAGCTTGGCAGCTTTCACCAATCCCCACCAGTGAGAGGCAACTCGCTTAACACAGGTGCTTCCGTTAGGCGAGGTATTTGTGTCTAACAAGCTATGCAGGCCTCACACACTCTTCACAGAATCCAGTGTGCTTCCAGAATGTGATGTTGGCCGTTAGGGGTGGGGAGCCAGTTCATGCCTTTTACTTATTTTTTAAATTGCTTTTGTAACCTTACGCGAGAACACACTTATTGACTTTAGAGGGGAAGAGGGGAAGAGGGGGAGAGGCGGAGAGGGGGAGAGAAACATCAATCAGTTGCCTCTCATACACACCCTGACCAGGGACCGATTCTGCAATCTAGGCATGTGCCCTGACCAGGAATGGAACCCATGACCTTTCGGTTTACGGGATGACACTCCAACCAACCAAGTCACATCGGCCACAGAAGTTCACGCTTTTTAAGTGGGAGCTGAGATTTTGAGTTTCAGGGTTTCCGCTGCTCTGGCTGTGGGAGAATATGCTCCCGATGAGGAGAGAGAAAGCAGCAGCCCCCGGGGCCAGGGTGCAGCTGGGAAGCGCCAGAGCCTTGGAACGTGGGCACATTTTAAGAACTGCTTTTCTGAGATGCAATCCCCTTAAAGTATCCTCAGTCTTTAGTGAAATTTGTAAAACATGGCCACCTTGTGTGAGCTGTGCTTTGGAGAATAAAGAGAGGAACCCAAGGCCTAAGAAGACATCTGCAGCAGCAGGACGCAGATGGAATGACAAGAGAACAACACTGTGTCACTCCAAATGGTTTCGAGGCATGGCCTCAATGTGCCCTCCCAACAAAGTCCTGTAGAGGCTAGAAAAGAAACTACAGGTCACCTCAACCACCTCCCCTTTTAAACAATTTTTTTCATTGAAATATAATTCACATGCATAAAATTCACCATTATACATAATAAAATCAGTGGGTTTTAGCATATTCACAAAGCTGTGCAACAATCACCGCTACTACTGGTAAATTAGGAGCATTTCATCACCCTACAGAGAAACCTGCAGCAGGCGCTTCCCAAGCTCCCCTCACTCCAGTCTGACAACCCCTAGTCTACTGCCTGTCCCTACAGATCCATCTGTCCTGGCTACTTTTCATAAGTGGAATCATATATGTGCTCTTCTGTGACTGGCTTCTCCCACTGAGCATAATGTTTTCAAGGTTTACCCGGTTTAGCACGAATCAGCATGCCAGTCCTTCTTGTGACTGAATAAGCACACCGTTACATGGCTACACATTAGCAGTTGTTGGACTTTGGGGCTATTTTGAATAATGCAGCTACGAACATTGATGTGTAAGTTTTGTGTTGCCATATGTCTTCAACTTAAGGTTTCTATTTTGAAAGAATCCCAGACTCACAAAACAGCACCGAGAAACTGCACACACCCTTCCCCCAGTGTCCCTGGTCCCGCTGACGCGACTCTCGCACACAGCGGCTCCACCAGCTTTACTCTCCCCAGCTAAAACTGGCGTCGGTGTACATGCACACGCAGTTCCACCCCACGCCCCCCTTACATGGAACCAAGGTCAAAAACTCAAAAACCAGCCCAAGGTCACAGAGCAGTTCAGTGCTTTTTGACCCAAGTGCTGACCCCTCTGTCTAGACAGCCCACAAAAACCCACCCCTCACCCTCACCCTCACCCCTTCGCCCTTTCTCCAGAAACACAACCAGCCGTGTGCAAGCCGCCCTTTCCTAGCAGGTGTGTCATCAGTCCTCTGCTGCCAAAGTCCTGGTCTGAGAACTAGTCTGAGTTTCCACAAAAGGAAGAACACGAAAAGAAAAAAATTAAAAAGACTGTTCTAATGATCACTTTTATGTGATTTATTTTTTGGAACTAGCTCAAGGGGGTGGCAGCGGCACAACTTTGTGAACGTGCTAAATGCCACCGAACTGCTCACTTTGAACAGTTCATTTTATGTTATGTAAATTTTGCCTCAATTAAAAAACACATCTGTCAGCATTTCTGTGAGACCTTTTTCCCTTCCCATACTTAGTAAGATCATCTGACTCAGAGGCAGGTTCAGAGAGAAGGCCAATGGGCACATTCACTATGCATGATCTTATTTTCAGGGTGAGAGCTGAGGAAAGAAAATACATTCTTCCGTAGTATCTGTTCAGAGAACATTCTATCAAGAACAGTTATCTTGCCCTGGCTGGTGTGGCTCAGTGGATTGGGAGCCAGACTGTGAACCAGACAGTCACGGTTTGGTTCCCGGTCGGGGCGCGTGCCTGGGTTGCGGGCTGGGTCCCCATTCGGGGGCGCACAGGAGGCAACCACGCGTTGATGTTTCTCTCCCTCTCTTTCTCTCTCCCTTCTCCTCTCTAAAAATAAATAAAATCTTAAAAAAAAAAAAAAGAACAGGTATCTTTAAGAGGAAAAAAGAGAGCCTATTTAACATATATATTTTCAATAAACTTACACCTGTACCCTGGCGATGTTTTAGTTTAACCCTGTAAAAGTACTAACAATCATCTGGTTAAAAGTGGCTTGTGGTTAAGGATGAAAGCCTAAGCTGTATTAAATAAGGGGGGAATTGTTAGTCCTGGAAACCCTAAAGAATATAACCAAAAGAATTCACAATTCCAGAATTCTCCTCCCCTCGCCTCTTCAGATGGTGCTCAGTTTAAGAAAGTCAACTGTGGCATCATTTCTGTCCTTTCTGTGCTTTTCGAAATGTGAAGGAGGGGACTGGAGAAACATAGGCATCTGGAAGCCTCTTAACTCTGACATCATGTAACCTTTCTGACCTCGGTTTTCTCATCTTTACAATGAAGGGGTCGGGCTCGATGATCTCCATCCTTCCTGCCTCTGACCACCTCGATGACCTCACTACTTCACGTCTGAGTCTGTCTCAGTCCACACAACACATCAGGGACAGGCTAGCTTAGGTAATTAGGACTCTTTAGAAAACAAGTCAGCAGCCTCATCATTTACCCTGCCGCAGGCTGCTGGGCCACTGCTCAGGAGAGAAACGCTTAAAGGCTGTAAAGGGAAAAACCCAAGATTACACCTTCTGTTAAAAACACATACCAAAAAGATAAATAAAACAAAACGGGCAGTGCACACACCCTATCGCATGGTATCTTTTCACAGAGAACACAGAACTTTCCCAAAATTAGGGGCAAAGGCAGTTTTCTACAATGTGGATGTTTTTCTAACAGATGTGATTATAGGAAGGGAGCTAAATTATTATAATTATTACTGTGACAAAAAACAGTGAGGAAAAAAACATGCAGGTTTTGTTGTTGCTGTTTTGGGGTGAAATGTGGAGTGAGTGGGGAGGGAGGAGGCAGAGAACAAGCATGGAACTGTTACAGCTCCAAGGCTCTCTCACATGGTTTTATGGCCAAGCACACACATTCCTGTTCCCTTCCCTCTTTACTTCTGGCCCACGTTCTTCATGGTATTAACCTTAGAAAAAGGCTTCTCTGCCTGAGGGTTACTTACTAAAATCACCTTACAAATAGGGCATAAATTAGACCTCCATAAGAGATGCCACCTCAAAATGACTGACACCACCAGTATGTTTCCACAGCCCACACAACGTGTCAGTGCTCCAAGGCAGAAACCAGGGCTGCTTGCAGCCCTGAGCTCAGTCGCTCCACAATTACATAGCAACTGAGCTCAGAATCCTGGCCATCCAGGGCACCGACAGGTGGGGACTGAGAAAATGGTGGGGAATGCTGATGAAGACTTCTAGTTTCCCCTCAATAATCATGTTTCCTTTGTTCATCAAAATATAACTCTTTTTTTTTTTTTTTTTTAAAGAGGTGAGCACACAGCCATGTGGAATAAGGGCTATGATTTCCTGTTTACAGCTAGGTGTGGCCTTGTGATTATATTCCTAATCAACTGGATGTAATCTGTATTTGCTAGCAAACATTTAACAACCACTTCTCTTTGGGAGGAGGAAGTGGATGGGAGAATATGTTTGTTATGTTTGCCCATTTCCATGGTATCAGTTATCCCACCATGGGATAACTGATATAAGCTTCCACCCTCATGGCACTAAACGCAGAGTTGGGAAGAGCCACAGCCCCCAACACTGGGTACCAATGGGCTCCAGCACATCACAGAATGTAATGAAGTGCTTGCTCTACGTGATTTCTGGGAAATGTCCTGAAAGAAGGAGGCAAGTCTTACTGGTTGGGAGCATGGCCTTCCTGCTTCCTCCTCCTTGGTGGCCAGAATGTAGATGTGATGGCTGAAAGTACAGCCCTCCCAGTGGACCAAAAGGAGGAAGCTGTGTCTATAGAAGTGGCGGAGTCACAATGGAGAAGCCTTGGCCCCGATGCTCACAGCTGCTGGGCTGGCCCTGGAATGCTCACCTGCCAACTTTGTTTACGTAAAAACCGAGAAAGTAGAAAACTCCTATCTTATAAATGCAACTGGCACAATATTTGGATTGTTCCCATTCACAGTGGAATCTTTCATAAATGAGGGTGTCATGCATGCTGATTAGATAACTAAACAAAACTAGGATTATATCTGGTAGGATCATAAAGGATTCAGATTTGAAACAACAACAAAAAAAGTGTTTGAACCTTTCTGGAAAGGACAAAGGGGACAGAGGAAGAATCACAAGCTGGTGAAGGAAGAAGCCGAAGAAGAAATGGATGTGAGAAGATGGGTCTCAGCTCTCCCCACCTCAGCCCTCCTCTCTGACCTACACACCCACCACAAGAGTGGACACGCTGGCTTGTTCATACATGTGGGGCCAGCTTCCCAGTGCACAGCCAGGGGCTCAGGAAGGACTCCCCCACTGAGGGCGGTCCAGATCCTCTGCCTGAAAAAGGAAGACTGTTCTCAGACCTCCGTCTTCTAGTGTTTTCCCCAGGGCTAGGGGAGAAATGGTAGATGGAGGTCACTTGGGGGACAGTCTGAGTCGCCTCAGGCAGCACCACGGCAGGTTTGTGTACCTGCCTGTCTGGAATGTATGTACAATGGACTGCTCAGGCATAAGCTGGTCTTTGTGTTGTACAGTGGGTACCAGACAAACACAGAATGACTTACTTAAAATATAGATGAAATTTATCACATGTGAAGCCCTGGCAGAAGTTAACATGCAAAGAGAAGGTAATAGCATCACAGGTGTCTTCTTACTATGGTCAAAGAATGGGCTATGCAATAAACCTACCAAGCTCAGTGGGGTATATGGCTGACCTAACAAGGTCAGTGACCAAAAGTTACTACACGGCTTGGTCCGATCACGGATTCCTAACTGGGTGGGTCATAGCAGGTAGTCATGTCCCAGGTTGATAGCTTTCTTAGCAAAGGTCAATCCTTACCTCAAGTGAGCCCTATCGCTTTTAGGCATGTAGGATAACATACCTTTGAAATGCCAGAGTAATTTTCTTTTCTGGCTCCTGAAGGCACAGCCGCTGGCACTAGAGCACAGACCACAGAGTCCCTGTTGTTACCTAGCTCCTTGTATGCTCTCTCTGTGCTGTAAATGTTCATTGTTATGTGCTGTAAATGTCAACAGTTAACTGCCCTGTACCCACCCATATAAAAGTATGTGTTTCTCTGTGTTGTCTTTTATGCAATCCTAGCGATTCCCCTGCTTTGCTTTCTCCCACCTCCTTAATCTGCCACCAGTGGGCTTCATGCACCTTTCTTAGACTTCCTTTTATTCTAATATATAAAATAAGCTGCAAAAGTGCCGTTCCCCAGACCATTTGAGGTCTTGCTTCCAAGCATTTGTTGTTGGTTTGGCTCAAACAAACTCATAAAAATTCTCTACAGGTTGGATGTTTCTGAATTTAGTCCACATTATCGAATTTCAAAATACGCTTTCTAAAGTCCCTAGGGGGCAGGCGTGTGCGCATGACACAGGCAGCGCGGCAGTACTGAGTGTCCGAGTGCCTCCGAGGCTCACTCCAGGGCCCCTAAAGGGTGTTTCCGTTCACTCTCCACTGGCAGGGTCTCTGACTGCACTTATCCAACCTCTGTCTCTTAACAACTTCATACTGAAGGACTCTTATGCAGTCAGCTTGAGTACTGATCGCTCTTCACCACCCACACCCACCTCCCTCCCAAAGCAGGAGATGCTAAGAAGCTGCCCTGGGTTGATGGTGCAAGGGCTGGGCACTCTCAGTGACAAAGGACGGAAGGGTGGAGAGAGGAAAGACCAAGTCAGCAACGAGAGGAAACAGCCAGCCCAAGCACACAGATGATGAACACCTGTGCCAGAAGTGGCTCTGACAGCAACTAAATAAAACGCAGTCTGATTCTGAGATAAAATCAAGGCAAAAAAAAAAAAAAAACACTTTCACTCCCATAGCCTCAAGTACCCTGACAGTGGCTCGCATTTACAGGGCCAAGAGTCTTTTCAAATATTTGCAGATATTTAAGGTACAATGAGTTTATCACATTTAAGTCAGAAATCCAGGCACTGGATTAATCTCTCTAGGTTACATCCTGGCTCTGGCATTTACCAGCTACAACAAACTACATACATGTGCCTGGCCTCAGTTTCCCCAGCCAAAAAGTGAAGGTCACCAAGCATACTTTGCAGGGTGGTGGTAAAAATTAGAGAGAACTGACATAAAGCACAGATGCCAATGGTCTGCACAAAACAATATTCTCCTAATGAGAGCTAAACAAACTTTAGGTGAGAAAAGAATATGTGATGTTGATATGCAATCAAAAATCGATATTAAGATGGGTCAATGGCATTGTTTTAAATTATAACAAGTACAGGGTTTGGGGGTCTGGGTGAAAAAACTGAAGGAATTAAGCAAAGAAAAAAAAAAAAAAAACTCAGACACAGACAACTGTGTGGTGATGACCAGAGAGAAAGGGGCTGGGGGAGGGAGGGAGGGTAAAGGGGGGATAAATGGTGATGGAAGGAGACTTGACTTGGGGCGGTGAACACACAGTACAATATATTATTAATTTTATTAACCAATGTCACCCCAATAAATTTAATAAAAATAAAAAGAAGGAATCACAAAGCAAAAAAAATAAAATAAAATAAATTGTAACAAGTACAAACTGAAATGAGCCAACATATATAACATAAACCACATGTCAATAAGTTGGGCCCCCAAAAGAGAAAAATGGGATAAACTCAGACAAAATTTAGCATTAGTCCTACCACTGTTGTGTAAACTCTATCTTCACTGTCACACCTCTGTCCACTGGCCAATTTCTGCACCACCCTCCCCCACAAACAGCATCTCTGTCCTCTTGAGCAAGAAGGGATATTCTGTATTTTACTTTTTAATGGAAGTCTGACATCCACAGACTACCCTATCATCCCCTAGACCACTGGCCAAATTCTGAAGGGTTCAGCTAAAACTTTGGAAATAAGTCTGCCTCTGTAAAATAAGTCCACCTGCTAATTCAATTGGCAATTCAATCCCGACAGGGTTAACGTGACATAAAAATTTTCTAAAAGCTATATTACTATTTGTCATCAGAAAATGTATATCTAAGCAAGCTGTTTGCTCTCCTGTAATATAATTCTGAATAAAAAGAAGGGAGCTGCTTCTGAAATCCAATACTCAAATAAAACAGAAAGGATCCTTATGAGCAGTTTAAAAGATATATGGGAAGGTATGGAGACAGCCCACAGAGGGAGGCTGTGAGCTGATTACCAGGGGGTGTGAGTTAATTCTTCAGTAACAACAGCTTAGAAAAGATGAATGTGGGTTAAAAATGTCCTCCCTTTGCACCAGCATCACACATCACAAGACCTTCTGCAATCTTTTGGGCCAACCAATCATGCAGCTTCTAAATTAACTTTGTAGTTTATTTCAAGTGTCCTAGAAATAACTACTGGATGTGTTAGTTACACACAAATGCCATGGAATTTTCCTGAGTGACCGCATTTCACAGTGGGGGCTTGCTTTGAATCACTTCAGATGAAACTAAAAGTCAAACAGAAGCAAGGAAATGAACTCACTTGTCGAACTCATCGAAGAGGTCACAGCTCTGCAGTTTTGAAAGAGCAAGTTGAAAATGTCCCGCTAGAAAACAAAAGGAGTACTGTGAATGAAAGAAATCATGGCTTCTTAGTAAGCTACTTCACCTCCTCGCTTCCTCCAAGGCCATTTTCAGCTGGTATGCCTGCATTTCATTTCTTCTGTGATGAAGATTCATGATACAATTGCATTTAGCCAGCACTACTTAATAGGCATACTCAAATGGTAAACACTCCAAGGACACGTGCCAAAAAAACCCAGAAAAATAAGAAGCTTAATGGGAAAACAATCATTAAAAAGTAACCCCCAAATTAGAAGTATCAAATGATTCTGAAATTGACATCAGTATAGAAATCAATATGCAAAAAGTTTAAACCTTATTGAACTATCAAACTTTCTGCAATATATTTTTAAAACATTCACACACACATACACACAGGATTAGTTAAATAAGCAACCTCTAACTCAGAAAACTGTAGGCTTGTCACCTTCTGGGCTTTTAGAGTCTCTTGGAAATTGAGAAGGTAGAGGTATAAGGCCAATTACATGTAAGCAGGGAAAAAAGTGTCTCCTCATTAGTAGATGGAATATTTCTGTCTAAATTTAGCAAAAATAAATTTTCCATCAATTAAATTTTTTAAAAGATTTCATTTATTTATTTTTAGAGAGAGGCGAAGGGAGGGAGAAAGACAGGGAGAGAAACATCAATGTGTGGTTGCCTCTTGCACGCTCCCTACTGGGGACCTGGCCTGCAACCCAGGCATGTGCCCTGACTGGGAATCGAGCCAGCAACCCTTTGGTTCCCAGGCCCACACTCAGTCCACTGAGCCACAGCAGCCAGGGCTCAATTAAATTTTTAAAATTGGTCAAGGAGCTAGAACTTGCTGATGAAATAAATAAAACTCACAAGTAAAAAAGGTGAAATGGGAGATCAGAAGGAACTTAACACACAGATTTATCCTGCTAATTCTAAACTGGAATAAGGTAAGGCATCAGAACTCAGTGACAATACGGTGACAAAAGAAAAGTAAAAGGCAGTGTCTAAACCACACAACAACAAAACCTACGTCTTTTATTCTTTCATTCTACATGCCTCAAAGGGATTTATATGTTAAAATTGATTCCCTTTTTCCCATTCCCAAATCAGATTCTTTAGGAATCATAATGAATTAGAAAGATTAAATAGCCTTAAAATTATAAACATGTGGTTCACATCAAACCCCACTCACACTTCATAGGGCAGGCAAGAATAACATTACTGACCTGATGTTCTTATCCCATAGGGCAAATCGAACTTATCACTACCATACAGGGAAGCAAGCTTTTTAAAGTCAGCAGCACAAAGAAAAGGATGGAACTGATGGAACCTGGAAGATAAGGATAAAGAATGACGTTTCGCAAATGCCTCTAACACCTCTAGGCTATTAAAGTCACAACTGAAAATCACTGTAGCATATCACTCATATTGTTATATTGACTACCTGAATGTATAATTATTTTTTTTAATTCTTTAGAATCACTTAATCAGTATTTAAATATTACATAGAATGGGATACAGCATGAAACTACAAACCAGCATGGAAACACGTTCCAGGTAGCGGAACCAGAATTACAGCACAGCTAAGGGGGTGCAGTTTGGGGGAACAAAATTTTAAAACAAACCAACACCAAGTGATAAAATGCTAGCCACATACAGGAAGAAAGAAAGGAACTAATAAGGGAAAATAAAAATATTGATGCTGAGCCACTTCCAAATGTAAAGGCAAGCATATGTATGAAAGTGTCAGCTATGAAAATAAAAAGTACATTAAAATGAGATGTAGCCAGAACCACACTCCTGATGTCATTATATAAAGACCTACTCAAGAACAAGAACCAGAGGCATTTGTCTTCTCACTGCCTGCTCTGGCCTGAAGGAATCCCTGCTCTGGGGCTTCTCTCAGACAAGAAAGTTTGATAAGCGTAGGGGTGTCTCTGGCTTTTCTCACTTTTAGTGCCTGGCAGAGTAGGCAGGCAACACACATTTAATAAATGATTGAATGAATTTGAACTCCAAATTAATTCTTGATGCAACCATTATCTCATAGAAAATGATTTTTTTAAATTAAAGAAACAGGCAACACTCATACTAAAATGCTATCGTTACCTACCTGAAGGACAGCATGCTGCAGAGCTAATCAAGCTAATCCTTAGCCCACACCCTACACAGGGCCCCATCTCTCCAGACTTACTGCTTTTGCATTTTCTTAGTCTGAAAACTGCGGGTAGACATGAGAGTGCTCCTGACGTTCAGAAGCTACATGACAGAAGGGAAATCAACAGCAGTACACTAGGGTTGAACTAGCTGCAGTTTTATGTGGGCTTTGCCACTCATGTGTCACTAGCCTAGGGCAAGTCCCAGAGTTTAAGATCTTCAGAGCTGAGCTACAGACTTACAGGTATTCAGACTAAGGAACACAGGCCCTTCCTGCTTTAGACATAATGCATTTCCCAGATTTGGTTGTTCACATGTATACCAGGATCGATGCTCAAGTTTGGGATCTGCTCTGAGAAGATTAAGTATCAGGTCACCTGACATAGGATTGAGAGGAGACTCAAGATCTTCCCAGCTTGGGAAAGTGAACCATAGATGACTTTGCCCCCTGAGAGCAACACAGTAAAGGACTCTGTTCTTTGGAGGTGAAGGGGTTGATGAGGATGATGACCGATGATTAATGCCAGTCAAGGCTTGTGCTAAATGACTTATATTTTATTTCTGAATGAAATAGTAGTTTAGCACCATGTCTCACACAGAGTAGGGGCTCAATAAATATCAGCCTTATCTGTAATACTTATACCTTACATTGTATATTACATTGTATTATAATGTATCACATGACATAACATTTCTGCTACTGTAACACCTACAAAAGCCTGGGAAGGTAGGTAAAGTCTATTAATCAATTTAGACAAAGAAATTGAAGCTATGAGAAGTGAAGGAACTCCACAGCATTATCTGGGGTCACTGACCCATATCTGACGAAGCTGAAATCCATACCCAGGCTTAACTCTGAGGAAAGGTGTCCTCTTTACAGTCCTGCAGGCACCACTCCAGGCTTCCCAGCAGGGCTTCTCCTGAGTGCTACTGCCCCCAGCTAACACAATTCACATCTACTCTTCAAGTAAACTGTAGAAGTCTGCTCCCTCTGAGCATCGCTACATAAATATTTTAACCCCTCAGGTCTTTCTCAGAAAGGAAATACCCTTTTTCACTAAAGGCAAAGAATACCTCGATTCTAGACCAGCCTTTTAAACCTGCAGTCTGCAATCCATAGGTGGTTCATGAAACCAATTTTGTGAGTCATGATTAATATATATTTTAAGTAAATAGAACAGAATACAGGGCATCTGGAATAAGAAAGGTAAAATTCTTTCTTACTATAAATATGCATGTATACTAAGTTACAAAATAAAATGTATTTCTTAATACAGGGCATGGTTGAAAAAGTATAAGGTCACTCTTTGAGCCTCTCAGTGGCCCTAACTGGACACAACCCCTTGGACAGACCATGAGCAGCTGTGGCTCACCCATAACCACGTGCAGAAGTAGTTCAGAGACCTACAGGTTTCCAGAGAGTTGGTTGACATTCTCAGGGGACTTGTAGCCCCCAAAATGTAAAGAACCAGTAATGCAAAGGTGCAGTAATATAACAAAACAAAATAAAAACAGAAAATTTGATTTTTGATCCTTAATAGATAAAATAGTAAAAAAACCACTTATATCTATTTTACACAATTAAGCATGCCCCAACTAAACCATCATTTATTCCTTTTTATCTAGAATTATTTTGATTAGCCTGTTAAAATTGAGGCAACAGGGGGAAAATACTTGTGAAGGGAAGAACAAATTCCCTGCAAGTCCTGACAACCATAATGAACAGTCATTATTTATATTCCATACAGATGAATAGGTAGGTCATTAAAGGTCAGCTAAAGTCAGGAAAAATTTCTAAATGTAGAGTTTAACCTAGAGGCAAGGGAGAAGAAGGCACGAAATAAAGATAAAAAATAATGTGGGAAAACAAGGGGGTAGAATACAGCCCTGAAAACCGGTTCGTTTTTTTTGTGATCAAACACAAATAGACCTCTCTAATCTCACCTGTGTGAACGGAACACTAGTCTGATTGAGTTCTTCAATGCCTTTTCTTAAAATACGCGCAGGGCTCTGACCAAAAGCACAAAAAGGGACAGGACAGTCAAAGCTCTTCCTTAAATGCAGGGTGTCCACTCTCTACTGCTAAGAGTTGTATGGAAAAAAGTAAACACATATGGAAAATGATTGCAGACACATTCTGAACCTTTTGTATGCCACAGTTTCTCTTATATGTTTACCTCAGGAGAGAGGCAAAAGCTGGCTTTGAGGGGCAAGGCTGGATCTTATTTCTCCGTTTCATTTCCACAGGTGGCACCCTATAAGACAGAAACAGAAACGCTGGTCAGAAAGCAGAACCCGGCAGCTGGCCCAAAGGGAAGCAAATGCCCTGGGAACCCACTTCGTGCTACCACTGAGAGGCTTCTCAGGCAGGAAACCAAAGTCCTCACAGCTGCCCCTGAGGAAGAAGAGTAACTTCTCCAAGTCCTGCACACATCTGAGGATTCGCGGAGGCAAGGCAAGACAGAGAAGAAAGGCTGAGGTGGTGAGGGACCCGCAAGTGGGTCAAAAAGAGGTGAATCAAAGGACCCTCCCAGCAGGGCCTGGGTTACCGCACTGTGGAAGCCACGAGCTGGTTTGCCTTTCAGAAGTCCCCAAAAGCCTGAGAAACCTAGTTCACCCACATGCATACGGCTGTAGATCTTCTACGCCCATCTGGGTCACCTACCAGCTGCAAAGACCACAGACACCCCGGCGTGAGCAGGGTGCACACATCGGGCCTTGTGATCTGGTGACTCCTCAGATCACACTATTGAGAGTCATATCTAACTCTCCTCAGTTCTTGGCACAGGTTGGGCCTGTGTGTCTCCTGAATGGAGCACTTGTCTCCACAATTTAAAAGGGTATTGTGAAAGACAGAGAAAACAAAAACAAATGAAGGCGATAGGGTAGCAGGATCCAGACTTAGCCAGGGAAGAGGAAAACAGCTTAATATAACAGCATCTTAATGACAATCAATTATGTGAAAAATCAATCTAAAAAGAAAACTAATCCATTTTCTTCTATAACTCACAAGATTCAAACTGAAATAGTCTAAACTCCCCATGGATAGACCCAATTTTCAATTTTGAGGCAAAACAGAATCCTTATAGATAGAAGTGCCAAATTCTCAAACTATGAGGGGGGACCCTAAAAAAACAAAAACAGAATTATCTTCTGGTGGGCGGGCTCCTTGTAGTACAAGATTCCCTGCTAGGTGAGTATTCTAGGAGCCCATCTGTATCAGTGTACCAGCTGGTGTTGTTGTGAGAGGCTGTGTTCGGTTTCAGTGAATTGTTTTTGAAGACTCTTTCAACATGTTTGCCCATTTCATGATGGGTGATTTACCAGTGCACCTGCCCACACCACGCTGAGTGTTCAGCAGTTTTTGACCAAAACTGGCATGACCCCCATGCCCCACCTTCCCTGCTAACTGGATCTCACCCCAGCAACTTTTTTTATGTTTCCCTGGATGAAAACAGTTCTCAAAGGGACACCTTTTGCCAATGTGGAAGAAGTGAAACAAAAATAGCAGAAGCACTAAAAGGTATCAAAGTTGATGAGTCCAAAAGCTGTTTTGAGCAGTGGAAAAAACATTACAATAGGTGTATTGCATGAAATGGAGAGTACTGATTTGGCCAAAAAGTCCATGCAGGCTTTTTTTCTGTAAAATAAAAGACATTTTTCATTTTCATGAATAATGTTATTGATTTGGATAGTTTGAGTGTGTCGGCTATCTCCTGCATGGCATAACACTGTTCTCAATTAATGTCTCAGTTTGATCGCTATCAACTTCAACTGGTCTATCCAACTGTGGGCATTGTCCAGTGAGAAATCTCCAGCGCAAAACTTCAGAAACCACTTTGGACATGTTCGGTCCACCACAGCACCTTCTTCATACACTGCACATATCGTTTTCTGCATTTCAGTTGTGTTGTTACCTTTCTTGAAATAATAAAGCATAATATGCCAAAAATGTTGCATATTTTCTTCCATCTTCCATATTAAAATGGGTACGCCAAAAATTCACTGATTTTGATATATATTTTTTGGAGGTGGGGAGAGTCAAGTCCCATTCTGACTTCAGAAAAATCTAAGCAGTTGGATAGTTTTCTCTTGACAAGTTGTTTTAAACACACACTGACATGACAGCTGTCACAATACAGTCTAACAAAATTGTTCTGAATGAAGTTAAAGACAACAAAGTGGTACTAGAGCCATCTTACAGGGAAACTGAATTAACTTTTTGGCCAACCCAATACTTTGAAGGTGACTTAAGTTTAAACATGCAAGAATAAATACACAATTTTTTAATAAATAAATTCTGTGGTTTTTTTGGGTCCCCCCTCATATGTGGCTAGGAACACCCTCATGCAAAGAAACATCTTTTGTAAATACTATAAATGGCAAGAATTCCTTGATTTATACATAAGGAAGATACATAAATATGGTGGACCAACACATCAGGTCATAAAAACTATATTCAGCCCTGACTGGTGTGGCTCAGTGGATTGAGCACCAGCCTGCGAACCAAAGGGTCGCCAGTTTGATTTCCAATTAGGGCACATGCCTGGGTTGTGGGCCAAGTCACCAGGAGGGAACACATGAGAGGCAAGCACACACTGATGTTTCTCTTCCCCTCTTTCTCCCTCCCTTCCCCTCTCTCTAAAAATAAATAAATAAAACCTTTTAAAAAAACTATATTCAGAGGGCAAAATAAAGGGTATTTATAAGGTTGTTAAGAAATATAAAGCAAACTATTTTAGATTGTGAAGACAAACTTTGAGTGGCTTTAACAAAAGACAATGATCTGTCTTAATAGTTGTGTGTGTGAAATCTTTTTACCACCAGTGCATTCATTATGCCTTTTTTCAGAACAAGTATAATTTACAGAAATTATACATGGCAGCTTTTTATTAAATATCAGTGTTTAGCATTGTTTTGTTTAGCTGAAATGTTATACCAATTGTAAAAACCACCTCTGGTTGCAAAAAAATAATCAAAACCCTTATTGAACTTCACTTGCTTCTACAAATGCCCTAAGAAATCTTAAGCTAAACAATATAATATTTTCAAGCAGAAAAACACTAATTTTTCAAATAGTTTGGTATACTATTTCTGTGGTTTATGTTAGCTGGTTTCTTCTATAGAAAACCTGACTAGAAGTTTATCACGCCAAGCATTGTAAAATAAAGGCAAGAGCTAATCACCATTTAACAAAAATACTCTATAAGCAACAATTACAAGTTTCAAAGATATTTTTTACTGGTTGATAATTAACCACTACAAAATATGAAACAGAATACATTTCCTGGATTGTTTCTCAGAGTGCGGCTGCCTTTGACACCCAGAGTGAGGATTTCCCATAAACAAAAGCTGCAAAGCAGTTCACATAGCAGCTCCTTCGGGCCAGTACTTTCTTTCCTACTTTTCTTCTCTCCCACCACCCTCACCTCCGCAGTGGCCCCGTATTAAAACATTAAGTGCCTAGGTTTCATGCCTCAGATAAAGACATCACTTGAGTAACTTCAACTGACATTCAGCTCTTCCTCATGTAAAAAAGATTTTTTGTGGTCACAATTACTTCAAAAAGTAATTATATTCAAATAACCTAACATCTCATGCTTTAGCAATTACGGAACCATAATTTTACACATGGTAATTTTCAGCTTAGGCAAATGTGAATTACCTAAATGCTGAAAGATGTCAACAGCTGCCCTTCTGTTTAAGTTCAGAGAGCTGCAAAATTCCAGTAATGACTTATTTTTTCAGTTAACACAACCAGCCCACAATACAGTCTACTAAGTCATAAAGTACAAATCCAAGGAAGGCAATACCTTCACTAAGTTACAAAACTTGGGCAAATAATACAGAATTCTTTTAATATAATAAAATCACATTTTTGATTATATATTACTTGAGTGGTATTTTTCACTCCAAAAATGTCACTCAAGTACCAAATTAAAACACTGTCTTTTTGGCCCTGGCTGGTGTGGCTCAGTGGATTGAGTGCCAGCCTGCTAACTATAAAACACTGTCTTTTTTGTTAATGGTAGTTCATAGAAGTTATTTTATACAAACTAATATATCTTTTAAAACTAGATAATTTCTCTTTTGAAAGTGAGTTCCCTCTTGAAGTTTACTGCCGCAGGGCAACCGTGCGTGTTCAGAGGTGGCTCTGCTTTGTTCTGGGGTTGGTCCAAAGCCAGGCAGAGCTCCAGTACAAGAAAAGCATTGCAGTTCTACCTTAAGGAGATTTAACATGCAATTTCCAAGTACTTTCCAAAAGTGTTAAATTGTCACATAAATACTGGAACCCTCAAAACCAGATAGTCATTTCAAACACTAATAATTAGAAACCCTGTTAAGGGTTTTTGTTTATGTGTCTTTGTTAAGTCACATAGCCTTTCTTCAGCTTATTTTTCTTAATTGTACATAAAATAGAGGGTTTTTTTTTTTTTTTAATAAATAAGTACAATGCCAGCCAGCAGAGATCCAGGCCACTGGGTGTTGTACAGCAACTTTCATCATTTCTCTGCAAATGCTGCTGCCGCCATCAGTGTCCTCACGCTCCCTCTTGCTGAAGCCGTCAATCTGCAATCTCAGTATTTAATTCATGTGCACATTACCCATTCCATGGCTTCTCTGCCTTTATTAGCATTGGAAGATATCGGACTTGCCATCGGGTCTTTGAGATAACTACTGACTCCTTGCACAGTGATCCTGGCCTCTTGAGTCAAAACAATTTTTCTGGTTCCTGAGGATGTAGTTTGTACATAAGTCTCTCATCTACTGAAACCATTTTTATAAATCAAATTTAGTAGGTTTAAGTTGCACTACTTTCGCTACAGGATCAACTGCAGAATGTTCTTGCATATTTGTTTTGGTTCTTGCTGCACCCATAAGAGACTTCACAGAAGAAGGCAGTCCCCACTCTGTGCTGAGAAGTGTGTCTGTGCAACTTTCCAGAAGAATCTTTGTCCAATATATCAACTCCAACCACACCTGGGCTCTGCACCTGTTGTAACAGTTTCCCATGGGTGATCAAAGACATGCTCCAAACTTAAGACGTTCCTGGTGCTGGCAACCTGCACAGTGACCATCAGTACAAAAAGGCCAAGAGGCCACACTGGCCGCTGCCCTGCTCCCTAGCCACTGTCTTAATAGCTGTTAAGGAAGAAAGTTCACAGCAACATGCATTTGAGGTAATTTCTGTGACTAGAGAGATGCATTAGCTTAGGAATAACATGAACATTCCTCAAATCCTGATAACAAGACTGTGGTGGCCTTGGCCAGGTAGCTCAGTTGGTTAGAGCATTGTCCTGATACGCCAAGGTCGCAGGTTTAATCTCTGCTCAGGGCACATATGAGAAGCAGCCAATGAGTGCATAAATAAGTGGAGCAACAAACCTATGTTTGTCTGTCTGCCTGTCTGCCTCTCTCTCTCTCTCCCTCTCTCTCCCTCCCTCCTTCCCTCTCAAAATCAATCAATAATTTTTAAAAAAAAAAGAGTGCTGAACTCAGACCTTCTCCACTGTTTTTACCATTTCTCCTATGACCAACAACAGCATTAATAGGGAAGTAACTTCTTTTTCTTTTGTTCTTGTCTTCTATTACTAAGTGCGGGACAAAGACAGGGTGTGGCACAGATGGAGAGGGATTCCTGTGGTATAATTTTTATGTACTGTGTAATCAGACTAAGTTCTCTAGCTCAATATTTAAGTCCAACATCTAAAAGTTATGGCTAACCCCACTCACCTGGCATTGGGTGTTTTCCAGTGACCTTTTGCTAACTTCCTTCCATGAAGAGCATTGCAATTATTTTTCAGTCAACCAGTGATGATATTAAATGCAGAAGCATTGATTTATATTTTTATCTAGGAAGAACAAGCTAGAAACATGATCTGGGATCTACTACTGAAACATGGGCAAAAAGAGCTAAATTTCATCTAGAACAAGAAGTTGTCCTGTGATTTATTTTGATATAATCATACACTACCACCCATTCAGATTTAAAGGTCATCAAAACTTTATTCCTCGACAAAGGACTGACAATGGGGAAAAGGGTAAAAATCTCATTAGAGAACTTTTCTCTGCAATAAAACTACCTTCACTTCTTCAAAGTTTTATATGTGACATTTCAAGTCAAAGTTATTCCAAAATATACATATATCATCATTCAGCAAATATTTTTAAACAAAAGAAACTATATGTAGTATCTACATTTTATTAAACAATCTCTTATCCAAGCATTTTAGGCTCTTAAAGTGCCATTGAGTCCAAGAATTACTCCATCAATTCAAGGACATAAAATAATATATAAAGAATGTTATATTCCAAAGATAGTCAATACCACCACTTCACTGGAAAGTCAATAAAAAGGTGTCACTTATCAGTTTGTAAACTGTTAGAGATAAAATGTACAGTGCAATAGAATGATAAAACCTCCATTTATAATAGAAAGCTAGAAAAGTTTCAAAATGTGACAGGGCTCTTTGACAGGTCCCTCTAATATTATTTGTGTGTCTGTGAAAGACTAGTTTGGAAGTTATTTTCAAAGAGCAAAAACAAAACTTACCCATAGACATCTGTTCTCCATAATATACAGTACAGCACATAATAGAGGAGGACAGCACTCAGGAATATGGCCACGAGGCACCCTCGCATGGCTGGCCCACCTGAAACACAAGGAGTCCGAGGGCAAGGCAGTCAGACAGATGGCTCTGCCCACTGGCTCCAACGTAAGGATGCTGAATAAACATGTAGAAAGGGAAAGCACAAGAAAATGATACAGGCCTATTATTTTCAAAATACCCACTAAATATGCAGAAAAAGAGTATTTTTTTTTTCTATTTCTCATCCTCTTACCTTTCATCAACACAACATATCACATGTGTAGGCCACTCAATAGTTCCATTGTTTCAAAGCTAGTGTCTTCCCTACGACTTTCTCATGTTAGGTGAGAAAAAAATCATTTGGAACAAAATTTTAAACATCTACTCTATACTGAAAACCTTTTTCCAAAAACATCAAAGAATATCTGCTTTCTCTCAGTAGGAAGTGAATACATGCCTTCCGATGTAAAGGGTCACTTCCGTGCTTGAAATGACTGTTCAGTGTTGCACATTACAATTTTTACAAGTCCTTTTCTAATTTCATAAAAATCTGAGAAAAAAGCCATTAAAAATAGTTCCCACATTCTCAACTTTAATACACCTTTAGATGCATCTTTGTGATTTTTCAATATCATAGCACGGGTAAATTCAGTTAACTACTTGCCTGCTTTTGTATTAAATGACAGTACAGTTCATTGCACATTGGTAGGCAGAAAGACCTTGACACAATCCTTTCTCAAACATAAAGGAGAAAAAAAACCTTTAGAGAATATGTATATGTGTGTGTGTGTGTTTTTATATATATATATAAAAATGTGTTTTAGGTATATATACATATATAGGTATATACATATATATATACCTATATATACCTATGTGTGTGTGTGTGTTTATATATATATAAAAATGTGTTTTAGGTATATATATACCTATATAGGTATATATACCTATATATACCTATATATATATATACACCTATGTATATATATACCTATATAGGTATATATACCTATATATACCTATATATATATACCTATGTATATATATACCTATATATGTATATATACCTAAAACACATTTATTTGGTTCCCACTTTTACTTCAAAGACAGAAATAATTTCTCATTTCCACATGAAATTAAATGCAAAAATCCCCAAATGTAGTATATATGGCTCCATAATAGATCTTCTATTTCAATGCACGTGACTTTAAACAGCTATATAATTTCTTTGCCCCTTTCTTCAAGTTTCTGGTTCATCTAGACAACTGCACCTACCACTCTCTTACTACTAACTATTAACCAGGGCAGTGCAGTGCAGAGTGTGTGAGACTAGTTGCAGGCATTTCCAAATATGTAATTCTGCCTCCATTTTAATGGCTAAATAAATGTACATGGAAATCTTAAAATAAAGCACTCCTTTGCCTTCATTAGTAGAACACACCGAACAGAATTCAAACTTTTCTTGATAATGAAGGTCATCTTAACAAATGTTGTAATTGTGCTGGGCTCTGCTAGAGTTGGAACTACTAAGTGTGGGGGCTGTTTGCTAACCTGTAATAATTACCTAGTCAAGGCGGGTAACCTTGCCTCCCGTGCCGCACCTATTGCTTATCACCACTATGAAGACAGCCACCACCCCACATGCCACTGTTATAAATCAGTTAAAAATGAAGGCTAAGTCAGAGGAAAGCAAATAAATGAAATGAGCCAATTTTAGTTTACACATACTTCTAATTTAGTATACACAATCCCTATGAAGAGTCAACTCTGGCTGAAATCAGACGACAGGGTTTACAGCCCAACTCCACATAGTTCCTGGCTTGGCAGACCTTAAATAGCATGCTTACTGGTGAGAGCACATGAGCTGCGTCTTTGGGCTGCTAGATGGATTGCCTAAAGTGATAGGCACAAGACATGACACAAAATATGTGCTGAGTACACTTGTGTATTTTAAATGTAAAGAATAGAAGAGAGAATATTCTATAACATGACCATTACTGGACCCCCAAACTGGACCCAGGACAGAAGCGGGTGATTGCTTAGTGCAAACCCCACTTAGAGACTGTCTGATCAGAATCCATGTTCATTCTGACCTAAATCAGCACCCCTTCCCCTGCTTCCCACTACATGCTGGGCCCTGGAACAGGCTGTTGCCCCAACCTGGTCAAGCACATTATTTCCCACGATTGGTAGCATTCACGTACTAGTCCTGTGACTATCCCCTCACCCCCACCCATTTTTACCCTATTAATTCTTTGGCACCTGCCAGGTGGGCGCAGGAATCTATTTTGTCTTGCAGTTGCCCAGGACATATCTCCTCCTATGTAAATCTCCCTTAAAAACTCTATTAATTGCCAGACTGGAGTAGTCAGCCCTACTCTTGGTCATTTCCGGCCCTACACTTGTGAAGGTATATATTTACTCTTGGAGCTTTCCCCTGGGTCTGTATATACTAACAATTGGTGATCCAGTTAGGAGACCAAAGAAATGAGCTTTAGGGGCGGGGGAGCATTTGTAGGGGAAACTGGTAAAAGAGCTACATTTAATTGGCTTACAGGAATTAAGAACTCATATAAATTAAGGATTGGGTATTCTAAAATTTTCAGAGGTATAGAAACCAATCCAAATGCCTTACAGGATCAAGAGATTTAGGAAAATATCTGGTATTAAAACTAGTTTGTTTGTTGGCTTAATTAAAATAGACATGTCTTTACCTAAGCTTATAAACTTATCAGCAAAAATAACAATTTAGAATGAAGACTTATTTCGTCTACGGTCTCATGAAGTTTTGTGGGTAACCTAAACATAAATGTTAAGAACTGATAAATAGATTTAAGTAGAATAAAAGGATTTTAGGTGAAAGCTTTAGCAGTAATTGTAGGTTTATGAAAAGAAATCTTTGGAGAAAAAAATGTTAATGCATTGTCTGGCTGAAATTAAAATGGGTTTAATTAAGTGAATTAAAATATTATAAGTCAGGTCTTTGATTACTAAAGAAAACTGAATCTTCTCAACAGTAAAAGCTAACCTTCTGCATTTGAAACGCCCAAGCTGACTTTCACCAAAAGGCAGCAGCAACAAAATCTGTAGAGACTGTGGCACATTTGGATGAAGTCCACCCTCCTTCTGCAAAAATGACCCCATCACTGCCAGATTTTTGCCATCCTGATGTCCTTGTAATGTGACAATACTCTGCTCTTGAATTAGGGAAATTGAAATAGGTAAACAATGGCTGTCAATTAAACGAATAGCTGGGGCTATGGGAAACCCAAGACAGCCACTTGGCTCTACAGGCTCACTGGAAAACCCCGTTTCTCAGTACTTGCATCCCTTCATTCACTTAGTGCATTTAAGCTGACTTCATTCAGCTGCCACTCAGTGTGGGTTATCCATTATGTTCTTGTATGTATTATCTTTTGGAGGGCTTGAAGCCCTCCCCTGCTGCAAGGCTGATGGCCTCACAGTGACAAATTGTTAGAAAAATGTTTCCCACTTGGGGCATTCCTTCTAAGTATTCCCTCAATGTATTTACTTAGCCCTACCATTTGCCATGGGATGGTGGCTTTGAACTTGGCATTGTTTTCCTTCCTGATCTCTGTGAAATGGGCTCATTATTTTGATGATATAATGTCAACCTGTGAAGATTTACTTCTACAGAAAACGTTGCAGGCTTTACTGGACCACCTACAACAGAGAGGATAGACAGTGAATACATGGAAAATTCCAGGTCCAGGCACCACAGTCAAGTCCTTTGAAATCGCTTGGTTGGGTAAGACCATTGTCTCTGAGGCTCTCACAGCCAAAGTACTAGCCTAACTGATCCCCCCCGCCAAAAAAATGTGAAAGAGGTACAGGATTTTGTGGGAATTGTGGGGTACAGGTAAGCATTTATACTCCACCCAGCACAATGTCTTCACCCACTGTGTCACCTAATTAAGGACATATGTGGGACTAGGGGGCTGAAGAACAGGCTGCCTTTGAGAAGGCAACAGTAGTGGTGAAACAGATTCGATTTCTTGGAGTCTTCCAGGCTAGGTTGCCATCTGAGTTACATGTCTCAGTAGCTCTGAAAGGCATGGGCTGGGCATTCTGGCAAGAACAAGAGGAAAGAATGCCCCTTGGGTCTTGGTCCCAATTATAGAAGCAGGCAGATATCAGATACACCCCAATAGGATGGCAATTATTGACAATGAATGCAGTGTCCTACAAGTGGAACCTCTTACCAAAGAGCAGCCAGTTAGCATAAGAACTTCCCTCCCCATCAAGGAGTAAACAGACAACATGTTCCACCGACCTGCCTGTCCCCAGCTCAGACTCCTACACTCACTAAATGGCACGCTTGCTCACAACAGAGGAGCACCCTGCCCAAGAGTCCTCTTTCTTTAGAGATGCAGTAATTATTAGGCCCTGTTGAAGGTACACATCCTCCAAGTGTTCCTACTCCTATCCCTGAGTCTGCAAAGAAGGAATACGGGAAGGTCCAGCTGGAGCTTGGTGGACGACGGCTCCAGCAGCGTAACCCACCTACCCGGAGGGCGGTTGCCATCCAACCATCCCCCAGTACTATCTGGGTGGGAACAGGAACAACGGGCTGAATTAGGAGCTGTCTGGGTGGTAATCACGCATGACCTTGACCACTATCCTGTATACTAACAGATGGGCCATTTTAAAGTGAGTAACTTTATGGTTTGGACAATGGAAATGGAGGGGTGGACAATTATGAACACACCTTTATGGAGACAAGATTTGGGCTCACAGGAGCATCTTTTCTCCCATATGCCTGCGCAGGAGGCATCTACACCTCCAAGAAACCGGGAAGCAGATGGTCTGACAACAATACCCACTTAACAACTAGCCCATCAGCTGACATGACAGTGTGAGCACACCAGAAGAGCGGGCATGGCTAAGGGCCAGCGCTGCCTTTAAAAATGCAGTGACCCAGTCAGTACCGTTGTTGAATGGAGGTTCCATCTCGCATAGCAGCGATTTTCAACCTTTTTCATCTTGTGGCATACACAGACTACTAAAATTCTGCAGCACAACAGAAAATGTATTATACTTTCAGCCAATCTGACCAAAAAGATTGGTAGATATTTGATTCATTCACATCAGACTGCTATTGTTGTGTTGGTTTTGTCATTTTTTTTATTTGACAGTCTGAGGGAAAAGAGGTCAGTGCCCCTGACTAAATAGTCAGGTGTTGTGTGTTTTAAAAATTCTTGTGGCACACTGGTTGAAAATTGCTGCCCTCTCCAACCCATAGGCAGCTGGGTTGATGGAATAGAAAAATGGAGACCTTAAGCAACAGACTGAGTTACTAACTAGAAAACCCACTTTGTCTGGTGGACGAAGGTGCTTTCCCAAGCGTCAATACATTTAAATGCCTAACCTGTGGGCCGCGCTCCTCCGTACACCAGGCTGGCAACTGAGGCTGAGGTGCCCAATAGGGTAAAGGTATGGAAAACAAAGGACACAGCAGTAGTCCCAATGTTTGCCCTAAACCAACAAACCATGATAAAGGGAGCACCAAGCCCTACCGTCCGTGGGACGTTCCCCAAGAATGAGTCAGTTACTTCACACCTGTGGGTGGGGAGAAGCTGCTCAGACTCTGATGGGTTCGTTAGTTACCCTAATGCAGTCAGGACGTGTGGAGGCACACTGTACATGGGCTGAGACACACACTATTGAAAGGAGGGAGAAGCCCTTCATGTCAGGAAGCACCACCTCCCTTGGCCAACTGCACGGTTTCAACAACCTGGCTGCGTTCCAAAGACTGTGGCCACATTAACAACTAAAACTCAGGCTGCAAGTGTAGCTGTCATAGCAGGAAAAGATCGATTCAAATACCTACTAAATATTTTTCTTTCTGATCTTAGACTCCTGCTGTTCTGGTTGCATCCAGTTTGTCTCACATCATATGTCAGATTCCCTTAATAAACTCTCTTATTACCAGACTGGAGTAGCCAGCCATTTTCTTTGGTCTTTTCCTGCCCTCCACTTACGAAGGCAGATTTTCAGTCTCGGGATTTTTGTGGGGTCTGTGTGCATAAACAGAAAGCCAGCTGTTCCCTTTTGCTATGCAGCTGAATGCATGTGTTTGGAGAAAGCCAAATTGATATTTGGCCTACCCTGAATGCAGCCTGTGCTGTATTCTTATTGGTCTGGCAGGAAGACGCAACTGGGTGTTGCTCCAGCAGAAAGTCCAGCATCCGCTGATGCCGAAGGGAGCAAAGCATGTGAGAGATATACGGGCCTGTGCCTCCCTGTCCGCTTTGGTCTGTCTCCCTCACGCAGTGTGATATATGCTATCTTGATGTATTGTGGGGTATTTTAAATATCACCTTAAATTCATCTTGGTAAAAAGCAAGAAATAAATTACATAATATTTAGTGGGGAAAAAATAGTGTGGTTCTCTGTTTCTTGAGAAATCATTGGTAAAACCTAAGTGATGGAGAGAATTAAGGCTTGGGATTGTCAGAGTAAAAGTTCAAGACAGCAAGGTGTTTGGGATGTCAAACGCATCGCTGAAGTGGTTAATGACGCAGAGACAGACAAAATAGCTGGCCCAGAGGCTGGCCCTTGCAATGTGTTCAACAAACAGTAGCTTTCCTTCCTCCACTTGTGCTGGATGAACTGAGAACAGTCAAGGAACTGGACTCCAGCTGGGCACTAAAAGGCAACTCACTGTGTATGTGAGAGAGGTGACATCATTAAACACTGCGGCCAGAGGCCACATGCCATGCTTCATGATGACAAGATAGAGCTATCAGTGCTGACAGGGAGCTGATGTGGGCTTGGCTTGTGTCCTTTTGACTGACCCCAGCAAAATGCTGTTTATTTTCCATGTAGGTATCACCCAAACATGAATGTAGGATATGTTTAAGACTGTCCTCGAAGGAAGGCATTTTACCATGGGCCAAATCAGTCACCAAACAACTACTTAAATACTCAAATTAAATACTTAAGGCTCCACTCAGAATAACATCATTTATTCAAACACCCAACAAGGATGACACCAGTATCAGCAATTTTTTAAAGACATATTTACATCTAAGATAAGATAGCATGTGACCTAGAGAAAAAACAGTATTTACAGTTCAGTTTGCTTACCAGTCACCCAAAACACATTCTTTGGGAAATTTATGTATTATTTCGCAGACCTCAGAAGTTTGAGTAACACACATTTTCATTGTTTTTCCTTCACAAATGTTGTTTAGCTGAAAACAAAGAAGTGTAAGGGAATGTTCTTTTTTCCTGCAAAAAGTAAAACGAACCCACTTCTGAAGACCCACTGCATACAGCACCTGAGGAAAACTTCAAAGGCTTAGCCATCCTCTCATATTTCAGGAGCAGTTCAAAGTGTCCATATTTAAGTTGCAAAATAGCTGGACCAGCCACGATATCCTTGTGATAAACGTATAGTTCCTCTGCTTACTCATAGGAAAAAGCTTCCATAAATAAACAAATTCTCTAATTATATTTTATAAATTGAATGACCATTTTGCTTTGGGCGAAATTCTTCAACGGAAAACCAGATAGAATGCCTGCTTTAAAAAAAATTATAAGGCCCTTCAATATAGCTTCATTTACTAAAACAAACAAGTTTTCCATTTCTTGACGTTAAATATGACCAACGCCAGCTTCTTGGCTGCAGCTGCTCCTAAGGCCAGGTTCCCTAAGACATACTTTACGGTTACATCGGGAAAGCAATTATTTATCTAAAGTGTGAGCAGAGGGCCTCAAGGGAGAGTAGGACTCACTGGCAGAGATCAAACATTTATTTCTTCTTCAATTATATGTAACCCAATACAAAAATAACCTACATATGTGTAAGGGAGCTCGGTCTTGGCCATAGTCTTTTCTTCTCTTTAAAAATAAAAGTACATTTTATTTGTTCACAAAACACTATATATCCACTTCACTTAAGGACCAAAACAGGCTTTATAAGTGGGTGTGGGGGAATGCTCTTGATTACTGAGGGAACTGAAAGGTTCTGAGGTGAGCTGTCAGACAGAAATAGACTTAAGGTCTGACCACTTTATTCTCAGGGTTTTATTTCTGGTGTCATCCTGTCTCTTAAAATAAAAAGCATTAGGGGAAGTCAAAGGAGAGAATTCTAATCCGTAACTTCCTCACAGGGCTGCAGTCAGTTACTGGTGTAAGAGAAGTGGCTCTAGGCCCGCGTTCCGCAAGTGCAGGTCTGCGGGTCAGCGCCAGCTTGGGCTTGTTGACATTCCCTACTCGATCTGAATGTCTGGGGCGCAGGTACGTGCGTTGAAACAAGCACCTTTCAGCTTGGTTCTTGTGCACACTAAAGTGTGAGAATCGCTGCTCGAGGACACTAGAGCATGGAAAGAACGGTGGGGGCCAGGGCGGAGTTACTGAAACAGAGACCACGACAGAAATTACAGCAGTTACCCTACTGGGCGGAAAGCTCTGTGACAGTGGGACTGTCTTATCTATCATTCTATTTCCAGCACTTATGATAACACCTGTCACATAGAAGATGGTAAGTGGATAGTTGTTGAATACAGTTACAGATCCTATAACTACAAGTCTGTATTATTATTTTTTTTATCCTAAATGCCGAGCACATGGAAAATGCCCAGTAAATAATGGCTGATTAGAATCATTGATATAAAAGCACTAAATTAAAAAATAAAAGAGCCCTGACTGGTGTGGCTTAGTTGGTTGGGTATCATCCCTCAAAGAGAAAGGTCACCAGTTCGATTCCGGGCCAAGGCACTTGCCTAGGTTGTGGGTTTGGTCCCCGGTTGGGGAGCATGCAGGAGGTAACCGAACAATGTTTTTCTCTCACATCAATGCTTCTTTCCTTCTCTTTTTCCCTCCCTTCCCCCCTCTCTAAAAATAAATAAATGGATAAATAATATGAATGCTTAGCATGTACCAAGGCCTGTGAAAAATGCTTTGGGTGAACTGTCTCATGTAACCCTCACAATTGTGAGGGGTTTGGTAAACTTAGAATTCTCATTGTCAGATGAGGAAAACAAAGCTCTGAGCATAGCAGTAACTTTCCTGAGCTGATAAGCAGCAGAAACAGGACTCAAACCTTTATCCTCCAGACCAGAGCCCATGCCTCTCCTCCAACATGAGCTTTTACAAATGAGCACAAGCCTAGCCTTCCGAAACCACGCTGAACATTACAGATGTCTCTCTAATCTGTCTCTTCCACCAGCTCCTTAAGCAGTATCAATTCTAGGTGTTGGTGAAATGGAGAGAAAGGTTATAGTCACAAACTGTGCTGCAATTAAACTGTATTACTCCCAACCTTGTTCTTCCCAATCCCATTCTTTTGGAATTTAGTAAATCTATTATCTTTTTTCTCTGTGGCTCTGCTGAGTGTCTCACAGCGGTGACGCTCAACCTTTAGTATGCACCAGAGTCAAATGAGAGGGCACCTGGTTCACTCAGCGTACACCCCTGAGCCCCAGCGCAACCACGGCAGCATGGCTTATAGAAACAACCGCACAAAAGACAACCTATGGAATGTCACTTGAAAATGGTCCTATTTTTATTTTAGGCTCTCTTACTGGTTTTTCTTCCCCCCAACAATCTACTAGAAAAAAGTACAGCTGGCAATAATTCTGGAAGCATTTTTCTATCCACCATGTGTAAAAACCCTGTGGGTATCTCAGTACCATACAACACCAAGGAAGAAAAATCTTTCAAGTTCACTTGCCCAGAAGCTCGGCACATACGCACAGACCCAGCCTGCCTGGCCTCTCTGCACCCAGTTTCCTTTAGATCTGGCTGCAGGCGCTTCCTGTGATGCCCACATGCAGTGTCAGCACCGCTCCAGGCTCTGGGACAGATCCCGGCCCAATGAAAGGGGGCCTGAGGAGCCCTCCAGTAACAACTCGACAGCCTCGTCAGGTTCCTGCTGATTCTGTTAGGCTGTATCGATTAAAAACCAAGGCAGGGAGGGGGAAGAAGACCTGTCTCACTCATTAATTCAGCAGTTCTGAGCCTGCACAGATAAGATTGCCATATGTTCTGAAAATTACAAGAAAAAAAAAAAAAAAAAAAAAACTTGAGAGCCCAGGAGAGGAGCCCTTGAAATTTTCTATGTACCATATCCACTATCTGGGAAAGACAGCCTCTGAAACAAGGTCTGAAGAGGGGAGGAAGAGGAGAACCTAGAAGTTGGAGCACTCAGACTAGCTAGGTGCCTGCTTGCAGCTTCGTGCTCAAGCATATTTCATAAAACTTGCTACCTCATTTCCATGATACGTGTTGTCTATGGCTTGAGTTCTTCATCTCTCACAAACAAGACAAGATCCAAGGAGGGGGCATCTCCTAACTTGGATCTCCCCAGTAACAACTCCACCCTGACTCGGGACATATCTGCTGGGCCTGGGTTCCTGCTACAAGATCCCGGATTCAATCCTAGTTCTTCAATGTCTGCATTCTTCTCTTTTGGCCACCTGGCAGCTCTGCAGCCAAACTTCAAGTTCCTTAGTAACTAGGATCCTAAACCAGGCCCTCATCCTTTCTGTCCCCTTATGCTGTCTATTTCCTCTGTGACAAATGTCCTGCCCTTCTGCTGTTCTGTCTCCTCTCACCCCCAACACACTGCTGCTCAACAGTAATACCCAATCATTTCATTGTTGTGAAAAATAGAAAAGGACCCCCCGACCCCAGCTCTACATAGCCCCCTCGCCACAAAACTTGCATTGGTAGGATTTCAGCCACAACTTTCCCCTTTGCCAGGTGCCCCTGTTCACACTCATCCCCACAACCGTACCAGATGGCCCTGCTGGCGGTTGAAGTCCATTGAGCCCTGAAGAGGCCCTTCTCCATTCAGGCATCCACCACGTCTCAGCTCACAGTGACCTACACCCAAGATTGTCAGAATTTGATCAACAGATCTTACATTCTGCCTTCCCTCCTCTTTGTTCAAGGTCAGACACAAATAACGCCCCCCTTTTATTACAAAAGCATAAGCATGTAATTTTGTAATATAACATTCAAGCACACCATATAACATTTTAGGTGAGATGTTCACATTAAAACTAAATTATTACAGCCATATTATTACCCTACCAACTGCACTCAAGCAGGCGTTACTTCTGCCGGCCCCTGTATGTATTACTTAGTTCATGACTATTCTCTGCAGTCACATGCCCATGTGAGTACTAGCTCCAGCTCTAGCTATGCATTAATGTCTAGATTCCAGTCCAGCCTCATGGGTCCCCTAAGCCTCCCAGACCTAGCCATCTTCATATAGCCAAAGCCTTGACAGAGACACAAAGGACCCCCCCCCATGACAGATGCAGAGACCTCAGTCCTCTTCAACCCACTCACTACCCCTTTTAAATATGGTCCTTATTATTAATTGGATGATCCAAAGGTGTCCATAATCTCATTGCCATACCAAGGACCTCCACCTGCTGGTACTGATGAGCCTGTAAATGACAGCACAGGTCGTTCGGTACTTACTAAATGCCCAGCACTGCACTAAATGCCCTGTGCACATGTGGGGAGGAACACAGGGGCATTATCACCCCGAAGCTGGAGATGCTTAATTCTCAGAGCGGTGGCCAGAACTCAAACTCAGATCCGTCCAGGGCTTTTACTTGTACATTATAGGAAACTATAAAACTATACTTTTAAACTATAAAACTATGTTTTTAAACTATAAAATCATGAATGTCATATATTCACTTAATAGCTTTTTAAAGTAAAGCAAGAGAATGATATACAGTAAATGTATGCATTTATTAAAATAGAAACATCATAATATGAAAAACTATTTATTTCACAATTAAAGAGATAAATCTTAATGAGTCAGTAATCTGGCTGATGGAATTTTGCTAGAAGGACCTGAAAATGCTCAACAGACCATAGTTAAAGTATAAAAGCATACATAAAATTAAGTAATATACAATATTCCATCTGAAAAAGCTAAATTTAAATCTGAAGTGTTGAGCTACTGCTATTTGATACAAATTGAGGGGATAAAAGTCTGACATTGCTGAGTAAACTAACAGAAAATTACAAGCTGATTTATGTGCCCTCCAAAAAACTATTTGTATAAATTTAACAAATTGGACCAACTGTAGCACATTCTGATTTCTAAATACATCAATTTTTTTTCTTTCTGCAAAGCAGAAGAACATGTACAGTTAACTTACTTTCTCTCCTTTTCCCCCAGTTCTGCGAAAACAATGAGGTGCTGCTAGTTTCTACACACCTACACATACACTCTTCTCCTTCAGTCTTTCAAGAAAGACAGGGCTTTCGCTAGACTTCATCCTTAGCACATGCAGACAGATATTTTCACCTAATTAGAGCTAAGCCTTCACTGCCAAAGTAGGTGCCTGAATCGTCCCCTGAAAATTGGGTGTGCCCCCTGCAAAGAATGAAAAAGGAGAAAAATGACATTTTGGCAGAATCTGGGTGTTTTAGGAGCACAGTGGGACACACTCAAATCATTCCACTAACAGCATACTACACTGGGCAACACAAATAAGTGAACTAAACTTCCTGTTTTCGTGATTTCTCCCTTTAGATTCAGTGGCATTGAAAATACACAAAGAAGTTGTTAAGGGAACTTCTTATGTTCCTACTGTTTATTCAAATTTTCTGCCAGAGACCCATTTCTTCTCCCAGAGTGGACATTTTCTCTATTTCCTTATATTAAAGTCACACTAATAAGATAGCCTCTAAGAAGTATTAGATAGTGTCAACAGTTTCATGATTATGGCCAATTTTTTTTTTCAATTAACTGTACCAAGATAAAAATTTTATACAATAAAATTAGCCATGTTATCATGTACAGTCTCATGAGTTTTTACAAATGCATATAGTCATGTAACAACCACCAAAATCATATCAAACATTTCCCTCAAGCCCATTTAGCAGATTTCCTCCCCCTAGTTCCCACCTCCTAATCTGTTTACCTCTATAGTTTTACTTTTTCTAAAAGCTAGTATAAATGGAATCATACAGTATGCTATCTTATTTATGGCTTATTTCAATTAGTATAATGCTTTCGAAAAAATGTCCATGCTGTTGCTTCTACCAGGAAAAGTCCTTTCTATTCCTAAGTAATATTTCACTGTGCAGTTATACCATAATTTGTTTATCAGTCCACCAGTTAATAGACATTTAGTGTCTCCTCAGTTTTTGGTTACTATAAATAAAGCTACATTGACCATTTAAGTACAAGTCTTCAGGTGGGCATATGTCTTCATGGGTCATATAGTACATGTATGTTTAAATTTATATGGAAATTTTATATTGCATTCTGATACCTATTTCTGAACAGATTTGCTTCATTCCCTCAGTTAAAAGGAAAAAGCTCCCACCTATAAACAGTTCAAATTACTGACACAACTGAATAATACAAACCACTGAGAGAGGTAAGAAATGATTAATCTATTAATAATATCTAGCACTCATCTACTTCAGAATATAGGGTGCAGAGTTCACAGTCTGGTGAGGGAGCCACGTTACACCGTTTCAGAGTGTCTGTTGTGAGAATAAAAGCCAAATGTCTTGGACCCCTGCCACTCCAAGTGTGGCCCACTGGCCAGAAACATTGGCATCACCTGTGAATCCTATAGAAATGCAGCATCTCAGCTCCATCAGATCTGCATTTCAACAAGGTTTCAGGTGATCTGTGTGTTGGAGAAGCACCCCTGGAGGTGTGAGGAGAAAAGGAATTACTGCCACTGAGAGGATCAGGGCTTCACCAAAACAATTTTTCAGAGGAACTGGAAGTTCATCCTAAATTGCATGCTAGCCCTTTTTTTATTATTATATTTTATTGATTATGCTATTACAGTTGTCCTGATTTTTCCCCCTTTGCCTCCCTCTACCCAGTAACCCCCACTCCCTCAGGCAATACCCCCACCATTGTTCATGCCCACGGGCTGGCCATGATCCTGGGCTGCTCCATTAACTATACTGTACTTTACTTCCCCTTGGCCATTCGGTGACTACCTATTTGTACTTCTTAATCCCCTCACCTCTCCACCCATCCCCTCCACCCATCTGGCAACCATCAAAATGCTCTCAGTATCATTGATTCTGCCTCTGTTCTTGTTTGCTTAGTTTGTTTTGTAGATTCAATTGTTGAAAGATTTGTGGGTTTGGTTTTTTTGCCATTTTATTGTTCAGAGTTTTGATCTTCTTTGCTTAAATAAGTCCCTTTAACACTTCATATAATAATGTTTTGGTGAGGTCAAAATCCTTTAGTTTTTTCTTGTCTGGGAAGCTCTTAATCTGCCCTTTCACTTTATCTCTTTTAAAAGTCCTTTGGGCTTGATCTTCTAAAATTTCCAATAAGAGAATTTTCTCTTAAGAAGCTAGTCAGGCCCTGGCTGGTGTAGCTCAGTGGTTTGAGTGTGGGCCTGTGAACCAAAGAGTCGCTGGTTCGATTCCCAGTCAGGGCACGTGCCTGGGTTGCAGGCCAGGTCCCCAGTGGGGGCCACATGAGAGGCAACCACACACTGATGTCTCTCTTCTCTTTCTCCCTCACTTCCCCCCCAAAAAAATAAATAAATAAAGTGTGTGTGTGTGTGTGTGTATAAAAGAAGCTAGTCAGACTCTCTGAAAACTTTCCCTCGCCATTGTAGGGGATGTTTATAGTTTCTAGTTTCTTTATAAATTCACTAGATATTTTCCTTTGTGTATTGTTTTCTTATCCTTCCATTTATTACCAGTATCACTAAGACACTGCCGGTATTTCTGAGAGGAAATATAGAGCAGTAGGCAAAAGTAGATTTACAGCTGTTTGTAGGGAAAAAGACAAATTAATAGATAATACAGGAATGAACTCCATCTTTCGAGCATTCACAACCGTAGGACTACTTTGCCCCACCTGTGTACAGGACTCCTCTCAGATCACACCTACAGGGCACACACTGCATTCTGCATTGCCCTCCGATTCACCTGCAAGTTTTAGCCGAAGCACAAGCCAAACCTCTACACCAATTTCCAATTATTACTATTCACAATTTTTTCACCCAAGCACTGCAGATCTGAGAGCTGGAAAACCTCCAAGGATTCAGGGCATTTAATCAGGGTAAGGTCTTAAGGCACCGTATTCCAGGAGAGGCAGCCAAGCCTTAGAGGAATTTAAAAACCTGCCAAAGGTTACCTCACTTAGAAGCAGCACTGTCTGTAGTGCAGCAGAATGTTTTCACGTGGATTCCCCTGCAGAACATTCCAGTCTCATGGTGGGTGCGCGACAACCGCTCGCCTTTGTTTCCTTCCAGTCCTCTCTGCTCTCTGTGGTCGTGAACCACGTCCCTCGGGTGGTACTGCACCAGCCTGGGTCTCGCCCTCTAACTTCTCGACCTGGGCTTCTAGGTCCCCTCTTCCTCCTCAGCACACCTAAATACAGGTGTTCTCAAGTTCTCAGCTTCATCCTGTTTCCTAAACCCACGTACCCACGTGCGCATGACTTCTCAGCTACTAGCAGTAATTTCTAATCTTTCTCCCCTTTAAAGCAGCCAACATGCTTCACCTGGCATGAAATCCTCTAAGCCCGACTCTCACATTGTCACCTGCCCTGCAGGGGCTTTCATTGTCTGCCAAACACACGTAAAATCACTCAGCCTGGCACTGAAGACTTCTATCAGCTGTTACTCCATCTTCTCGTCTTCTTCATTCAACTTATTCTTTGTAGGTAGCAGCATAATTAGGGTCAAGGTCATCTGCGTGGCTATCAGCCCTCAGGTTTGAGTCTCAGTTCTACCTCTAATTGGTTCTATGACCCTGGGAGGTTGCTTAACCTCTTTATACCTCAGTTTCCTCTCCTGTAGAATGGGAATAATGGTGTAACCTCATAGAGCTATTGCAAGTAGTAAATATAGAGCACTTAGATATATGTCTCCCACATAGTAAGGACTGTCCTAATCTTGTTTTAATTCTTCTTTTAAAAATAATGAAGTATTGGGTTGGCCAAAAATTTCATTTGGTTTTTTTCCATAAGATGGCTCGAGTAGTGTTTAGTTGTCTTTACTTCATTTGAAACAGTTTTGTTAGGTTGTATTGTGACAGCTGTCACATCAGTGTGCACATTTTTTTAAAAAACTTACCAAAATTGGTGAATTCTTACATAGCCATTTTCATATTGAAGATGGAAGAAAATAGACAAGATTTTTGGCATATTTTGCTTTATTATTTCGAGAAAGGTAAAAACACAACTGAAACACACACACACACACACACAAAGATTTGTGCAGTGTATGTAGAAGGTGCTATGATTGTTAGAACATGTCAAAAGTGGTTTGCAAGTTTCATTCTAGAGATTTCTTGCTGGATGATGCTCCACTGTCGGGTAGAGCAGTTGAATTTGATAGCAATCAAATCAAGACATTAATTGAGAACAATCAATGTTGTACCTCATGGGAGATAGCCAACATACCCAAAAGATCCAAATCAATAAAGCTATTGGTAAAAGTGACAAATATGTCTTTTATTTTACAAAAAAAAACCATATGGACTTTTTGGTCAACCCAATATTAGCTGCTCATTCACCAAGACCTCATTAAAAAACTATATAACATCCTTAAAAAGATCCTAAAGAACTTGAGGCATTGTGTGAATAACAGCCTCAAAAAAAACTAAGCTTCCATTACTATGCTAGCTAATATTTCTGCACATTCATTCTAACATTTCAAAATATCTGCGATAGGAAGCCATATTTATCTTCCTCTGAACGTGAAATGAAAGTCACTCAACATAGTAATAATTCATTAGCAAAACTTGTCTTAGAATTAGACCCTATTTCTGGCTAGAGGACCCACACCTTTTTATATTTTCGTAATAAAACTGCTCTGAATCAATAAAAACAAATAATCCAGATTTTTAATCAGCATATCAAATTGAAGCAAAGAATAAAATCAAGAACTCTACAAATATTTTGAGTTGTAGAATAGGTTTCATCTTTCACTCTGGTTTGGATCCATTCTGTTGAGAAGGATTCAAACATTGTCTTCTAGGCTCAGAAGCAAATACCAGGGTCAGTCAGCAATGGCTAACAAGGCAAAAAGAGTTGACTATTCCCCAGACAATGAGGACAGAAGAATAACCACAGTAATGGAAGGCAATAAAGAGTTTAAATTTTGTGAACACCATGTGACAAAACTATTTTAAATGCTTTAGATGAATAATCCTTTTAATCCTCCAAACCACTCTTTAGGAAAGGTACTAACTGGCATCCCTATCATACAGATGAAGACGCTAAAGCCCAGAGAAGCTATAACGTACCCAAGACCAGCCACATAGTAAGCAGCTGGGATTTGAACCCAGGCACACACCAGAATCCATGCTCTTCACCATTATGTATAAAGATTCAAAACATTTCCATGTTCTGGATGCCAGGAGATGTAAAGATTGACAGGAAAGGCAGTTCCACAAATAACTAAGATGATTAGAGCCCAGATTCCACTAAATTACGATGTTGTGGCTCAGGTCACTGGGGGAAGGCTTTGCAACCACTCACGAGAATTTGGGTTTGAATAACGAAGAGATCAAGAGAATCTCAAGGACTAAATCCCAAAACCATTATAAATGTCCAAATTCACCAGCACCGCTGAACCATGAAGTTCTCGGTCAATAAGTGCCCTTCACAAAACGATTCCCAAATAAAACTGTAATGAAATAAGTCCACTACTAGGATAGTTGTTCCCTGACAAACCTTAACAAACCAGAAAGACCGTAAGGATTCATTGGTGAAACATCCAGCTAATTCTGGGTGGGCATCTGAGCTCCAGAGCACTCTCAGGAGAAATTTACAAATTGAGGTTCCAGGGATACGAAGGAGAATATACCTAAAAATTATATAAAGGCACTTTAATAATAAAATTAATATTAATCGTAGCATTTAAAGACAGAGAGGTGATTAAAGTTTATTCTATTGAGGGAAAAAAGGCACAGAAAGTCTAAGCATCTTGCCCAAAGTTACACAGCTTCTTAACAGCAGTTTCTGTAATACTTGTGATTCATATAACATTCTGTTTTCAACTTCAGAATTTTCTTACTCTTTCACTTCCAGATTGGTTTAAAATAGTCACAAGAAAGGCCCATTCAGATGAAAATAAAAATAATATTTAAAACTTCCATAACTCAACTTTGGGGTAGGCTGTAGTAGAGTCATTGGTTATATTAATAGTATCACCGGCCCTTTGGCCTCATGTTAAACTCACAACAGATAAGCAGGCGGTGACATACAAAGGAGAGGGTATTTTAAAGTCACCTGCTTGAGATGGAAACACTGTATCATTGTATAAGAACATTTCAAGTGTCCAAGCTTACTTGAGACAATGGCAGTGGTGCCTTTGCTTACCTGCACTTTTAAGAAATCTGTTTCCCAGCAGCCCTTTGGTCCCGAAGGTGAAGCCTATGGTGAGTGTGCCGGAGTTTTCAGGAGGCTGTCTGCGAAATCGTTGTACCACTACAAATCATCCAGGACAGAGGTGGTGCTGCTTCTTCTCTGGCAAGACCTGAAACAAAACAGAGAGAAAGAATGTCTGTAAGAGTAGCTCCGCTACCCAAGAAAAATTGTGATCCATTGAAACATTTTAATAAAAATACTTTTATTAAACTCACTCCTGATCCCTCCTAAAATGCTTTATAGGATCATGAAATTACCAAAAGACAAAACAAAACAAAAAAAATCCAACAGCAAAACCAGCAACATACGAGTATATTACATTACTGTAGTTCATGACTGGTTATCCACAGGATCCAGCTCAGTCCTTAAAAAAAAATAACATATCCAGCTCAATTAATCCAAAGCAACCTGGTAATGAAAGAACCATCTGTCTTATTTTTCAGCTTCTCTCCACACATACACACAGCTTTATTGTTAAACTCGGAGGTGAGAGGTGGAGCTGTTGCTCCGAAAACCCTCTGAAGGGGAAGGAGGGGAAGGGAAGGGAGGGGAGCGAGAATGAGGACGACGTCAAGGAGAATGAAAACATCAAGAAGAAAGTGGCGAGAGAAAGCGTGGGGAAATCAGTAAAAATAGCAACTAGTTTCAGAATGCGCTGTGGCCACTTTCTCCAAAAAATTTCGAAAAAAATCTTTAAATGCTCCTGCAACAGCTATCTCACATGAGACTAAACCCCGATACAAAAACCGCCATCAACAGCAAGACTTGCAGCTTTGCATTTCCTGTGTTAACATAAAATGTTTTTTTTTAATTCTTGAGAAACAAATATGAAAACCAACAAAAATATGTCAAAGATTTCATTTCAGAAACCACCTATGAACTCTTAATGTTATCCAACAAGGAACTAGTTATGCTTTATTATGAAAATCATATGGTAAAATGAAAAAATGTTTAGATTCTACTAAGTAAAGGAAGAAAATTTTCAAAAACTGAGTACACTAATGTTATTTCTACGTGTTTGATGTGTGTGCAATACATTAGTGAAAGCCGCTAAAGAAAAACACAATCAGTTCATGTGCTGACTAGTGGACTACAGCAATTTTTCTCTGAAAGTTTAAAAATCTTAATCTCAATCTAAAATCCAAATCTTAACTGAAATCTTAAAATTTAGAGAAACAGAAGAATGCTTATTTTCATATATTTCTACATATGCACTTAACTTTTGAAGTGCTAAGTAGTTGACACATTTAGAAACTGGAAGGCCAACCACCACCGGTTAGGGGACAGGGGCCACCATTGTAGCAGAAGTCTCCAACGTCTCCACCGTGACACAGACTTTCGAACCTAAGGAAATTATGGCTAATGATAAGTGTGTGTGCCTCAGCAGCATTCCCCCTAAGGGTATACAAATACAGCTCCTGAGTTTCTATTGCCTTCTGCCGATTGCTCTTTATTACCAGCTGATGTAAAGGGAGCAATCACAATATTGGAGTTGGAAGTGCCCTTTTAAGATTTTCTAGTCCAAGTCAGTGAGTAAAGAAACCTCAGTGCTCTACCAGAAACAACTGGGGGAAGTGGGGTTTTGTTACACTTGGAGAAGCTTAGCGCAAGGGAGGGAATAAAAAAGCCCATTCTCGTGTTTAGATAGATGGTCTTCATGAAGAAGAGGCATCAGCCAGGTTCCCAAGGCTACCAGTGATTAAGCTGTGGCCAGTGAACCCAACATTCAAGAAGTGAGGTTTGAGTTCTGTAAGAATGAACTCGTTAATAGTTAGGCTGCCTAAAGATAACTACATGCTGCTTTGCAGGATAATAAGTCACCCATTACTAAAGATATTCTATTTTAAAAACCACTTGGGAGGGATTTGGAGAGCAGTGCGTAATAAACTTGAATATTCATTGGCATCATCTAGCATCTTGTTGAAATTTGTTTCAGTAGGTCTGGGGAATCTGAGAATCTGCATTTCTACAAGCTCCCGTGTGATGCCAGTGCTATGGGTTAAAACTGTGAGTCTTGTCAAGGCTGTAGCTTGATTACAAGCACTAGAATGTTATTTAAACCGGTGTTTGCCAAAGTGCAGTCTTCAACCAGATGACTTTAAAAGTCCTCTTTATCCCTGATTTGGGGGCAGATGATTAATAAATAGGTCAACTGGTTATAAGGAGGGTTTTGCAAGTCCACACATTCAAGTGTCCAAAAAAGGTATCTTAGTATCTTGCAGGACTGGCCAGGTCATACTTCTGAGAAATAACTAATTTTGCGCAATTCTAAGGAATAGATAAGACATTTCACTTCTATTTTTTTTAAATGGTGCTCTTGGTGCAAGCTTGGTAGATAAATAAGCATATTCTGATGAATGAATGAATGAATGAATGAATGAATGAATGAATATATGCATTCAAATGCAATTATTTATGATGTCAGTGTACTACAGTTAACAGTAGGATGAGACAAAATATGGCTACAAAATAATATTTCCCAGAGATTTGAGTTATAAAAAATCCAAAGGTGGGGAGGGGGAAAGTCTTCCAAGGCTATAATTTGTAGGGTGCTTTTCAAGGTAGAGCTTTGCATTATTTTTCTAACCCTGGAATTTCAGCTCCCTACCACCCATCTGAGTCATAAAAATTCCTTCAATGCTTAGAAAGCCCCCATCCTTGCTTGCTCATATTTTTGCTCTGCTTCCCTACTTAGCTAATAAATTTGGGTTACCTTATAATTTATTATGGCAAATAAACCAATACATGTGAAATATATTTTTATAAAATTATATAATCCTAGATTTATTTCTTTTAGTCAAAGTACCTTGAGTCAAGTTCATTTCCTGAAAATATTAACTCTAAAAGTTTTCACATTCTGGGGTAACTTTATTCATCTAGTCAATAAATAATTTCCCAATGCCTACTCTGTCACACATTGTTGTAGACACTAGTGAAGAAGAAAAAGTTTACAATCCAGGACAGAGTAGTTCACAAGTACTGTATTTTGCCATGTATAATGCACACTTTGTGCCCAAATTTTTGAGGGAAAAATAAGGATGCACATTATATATGGATAGTACTAATTCCATATCTATATATTTTTAATTCTTTTGTTTATGCTCATGCGTTAAAAGTTAACTCTAGAAGGCAATAATGATATCTGTGTGCAAAACAATACCCTGGAATATGATAACCAGTTTTGTTTCTAAATATAAATAAATTAAAAAATTGAATTAAAAAATTAAAATGAAAGATTTTTTTTCCTGAAAGTTTGGGCCAAAAACGTGGGTGAGCACTATACACAGGAGCACATTATACATGGCAAAAATACATAACTTTTTTATGAGTATAGTAATGTTTGCTCTATTATTCTCTTTATTTTTGAAACTTTTATAATTTAAAAATAATTATAAAAATCATTTTGACAGAATGTGATGAAATGTTAGATTAAAATAACAGAATACAAAAATTTACAGTATAATTGCAATAATATACTATGCATCACTTCAGGATGTTTTTTAAAAGTACTTTTTATTGAACAAATACTACATGCTAAGAGGTTTAATGAGAGGATAAATAACCTGTCTGAAGTCACAGAACAAGCTGTGAGTGGAATTTGACTTTGAATTCATGTGTCTGTAACTCTAGGACCTGTGTTCTTAACCCCCATGGGTAACTTTTAAAGGACAATTGTGGTTTGAGTAGGAACTGGCCCAAGGTGGGGAAGAACAGGAGGCTTCTCTGAAGAAGTTGAGAGAATTCTTAGAAAACTCCGCTATGAAAGAGTTCACCAGATGAAATTAGGGTGGAAATAAAATACATTCCAGGCAGAAGAAATAGCATTCACAAAGACTCGGAGGTGGAAATGCAAATAGCACACTGAAAGAATTGAGGCTGCTCCTAGGAGTGATGATGAAAATAGTGATAGCTAATCTTTGTTGTATAGCTACCACATGCACGGACTGATATGATCCTCACAACAGTGCCGAGACAGGCACTGTTGTTCTCGTTCTGCAGATAGGAAACTGAGGCTAAGAGGAGTTCGCTTGTCCAAGATCTCAGAACTAGAAGATGTCAAACCAGGGTTTGGCCTAGGCAGCCTGCTGCTGGGGTCTTTATTCTTAATCTGTGAGCTGTTAGAGTTTCCCGAGGGCCAGGTCAACTTGGAGGTTTCCTCATGTTCAAGATTCATTCTGTCAACTTTCTTTTTTCACAGAAGAACATCGTAAAATACAGACGTATTAGAATAGTTTCAGTCTTATTCTGAGTGGTAACAAGTGTCTGGCTCCTAGTTGGAACTTCTTTCCTTAGGAAATACTACATGGAATGTTTTATCATGAAAATGTTAATAGAAGCATAAGTGTCAATATAACAAATGCCCATGAAAACCCCCAAACCAAAATAACCATAGCTTTTAGGGATTTTTTTAAATGTAGATTTAATTCCCCTCCCTACTCCAGTTACTCTTCTTCCAGAGGCAACCACAATCATGAATTCGATAGAGAGCCAGTCCACTTTTTATTCATACACAGGCACATGCACATACACTCATAAACATCACATGGTATGCAAGATTGTTCTCTGTGATGTTTAACATTTACATACGTAACATTCTGAAATTCGTGTTTTTCACTCTACACTTTTGGTTTTTGAGGTCCATCCATACTGATGAACAAAGATCTATCAACCAAATATATCATCATTAACCATTCTTCACTAGCAGACATTTAAGTTGTTTTCAGAGAATCGCTTATCTGAATGTCATTTTGGAGTCAAATTTCTTCTTTCCAATCTACAAAAGCCAGTTTACAAAGTTGATGAATCTTACAAATTGCTAAAAAAAGTCTCAAAGAGAAATTTCATTTTAAGTACAGGAGTTTTTTTCCCTAAAACATAAACCTTTAATAAGTCAAGTCATATAAAATTACCTAGATATCTGAAATACAATGAATCTCTGAAAAGGGAAAATAAATAATAAATGAGACAATAAATTGCTAGTTAAGGTAAATCTATAATAATCCTGTTGAAATGAAACATTGAAGAGAAAGTAGATGCAAGAAATGTCTTCTTACAATTGCTTTCTCTTCCGAATAATCACACTGACTGGGCAAGAATAATCAGAGTGTTTGAGCAAGTGCATGAACCAGAAGTTCCTCTGGATGCTTTGTTCTGTGCTCTGGCCAGAAAATAATCCAAGGCACAGCCCCACAGAGAGATAACTAAAACTTTTTTTAGAATCAAGGGATTGGGAAATGCCAGAGTCAATATTTAATAAAGCAGACAATCAAAACAATATAATGCTGGTCTTTGATCTTTAAATGGTTACACCTACAAACCATGTGATTCTAAATGTTCTATTTTCATTAATGAAAATTTTTAACTCAAGGGTATCATAGCAAGGTTTATTACCAAGTGTAAACTAAAGTCTACAAATATATGAAGATCCATCTATAGAATTCCTATACCTCTAACATTATTTTCTATTAAAAAGAAATAAAAGAATCTGAGCTCTGACCAGCACAGATCAGTCGTTGGGTATTGTACCGCAAAGCAAAAAGTCACCAGTTTGATTCCCCGTCAGGGCACATGTGTGGGCTGCAGGTTCAGCCCCCAGTTGCAGCACATATGAGAGGTGACCAATTGATGTTTCTCTCTCACATCAATGTTTCTCTCCCTTTCTTTCTCCCTTCCCTTCTCTCCAAAAAATAATAAATAAATTTTTTTAAAAAAGAATCTGAGAAAATTTCAAAAGGCAGATGTTTTAAAAAATAACTGTTTACTAACAGCTGCATTCTTCACACTATAAAATAACCTATCCTAGACAATACCAAAGGAAATTTAAACAGGGGCATTTCTCTTTGGAGGGAGGGAAAAGTCTAGTCTTCTAGCAGAGTTCCAAAGAAGTGTACAGCATCCTCGAAAAGGTAAATATATATTTCTGGGTTTGCAATGAAAGAGGTAACTCGAGCATACTAGGAGTCACAGTGAAGTCATACTGTTCAGCCCCATTTCCAAAAACAGCCAGCCAAATGTTTTATTATGTTCATAGGCAAGCCAAAAAGATGTCACTTCTAGATCCCCAGCTTCCAGCCCACGAAATCCTCTTGGGCTTAGAAAAACCCTCCCAGGCTCCAGGAAGCAGCCATGAACTCTACTGAAATTTATCCTACCAGTAATTCAGTGAAATTACTGGCCAAGAAGGTGGAGCAACGCCATTATCCATTTGTCCATCTGTCCATCCATCCAACACAGATATTTACTACCCATTTGTCACATGGCACAAGATCTCAGGGTACAAGGATTGCCTGAGCTGAGTGAACACAGGTGTACAAAAGGCAAATCCACATAGCCACACATTTAAACACAGGCAATCCAACATACCAAACATAATCTTTTGCCCCAACCTAACCTCTTAACTACAGCTTTAGAGCTCACTGTTTTATTTTTCAATTACATAAGTATTTTGACAGAATATATGATATCCACAAAACATGCAGCTTTTTTGCATTTTCCCCTCAAAGGATAAAAATATAAATATTAATAGTGTAAGACCAGCAGAAACTAGAAGTTAAGGAGGCTTGGCAAGAAAATAAGGAAGCACAAATAGGCCCGAAACAAAAACAAAATTTTGAAACTTCCCACGTCTGTAATTTTTTAAAAATATTCTGACGAATTCCCCACATTTACTAGCAGTAAGCAAAGGCTTCTGAAGTGAAAGAAAGAGGCAATTTAGGAGTGCAGATCCATTCTGCAACTGAGCTAGGCTCTGGACATATGAGGCTACGAGGCAGAAACTGTGTTAAGAGCATTTAGGACAAAAGCTACCTGCAAGTCCCTATATCCCAAAGGAAGGGCACAAAAGAAAAGTGCAGGAAGTGGCCTGAGTCTGTGGAGTAACCCTGGGGATTTCAAACAGCATGGCCCTTGCGGTTCCCCTAACACCAGAAACTAACCCCGGGGGGCGGGGGAAATAGATGAATGGTAAGGCAGTCTAAAACCAGTCCTCTGCTGCTGTAAGTACTCGGTCATCTGCCATGTTCTACATAGTTCTTTACTACTGAAGCCTCATTGTCAGGCTGCTTTTTTGATTCAATGGCTTTCTTATTTTCTCAATTGAGAACAGGTCTTTGATATGCCTACATACAGCAAAATGAAAGCTTCATTTGCAGCATGCCAAACTATTTGAGAGTAGGTATTTCATTTAAAAAATAAAGTTGCATTTTTTTCCCTATTAAAGGTGATTCTGGACCAGAGGAACTGGGGAAAACTGGATGGAGGATGTGTCCCCAGTTGGAGTCTGGGAGGGTGGGTAAGGATGCGTCAGCACAGACCCGGATGAGAGGCAATGATGGAAACCCAGCGAAGGTGGATTTTCAAGGTTTGATCTGGGGCGTGTCAGTAAGAGAAGCTGGCTGGGTCTGAAAGTGCTAATAAAAGGCAGAGTTAAGAAATAAAGAAAAAGCCGTAAAATGGTAATGAAACCTCTGTCCTCCTATAGGACACATCCCAGACATGGAGCAACCAGGGGCAAGAGAGGGTACTCTGTGAGCCAGTCCAGACAGCAGCTTGGACATGGTAGAGCCAGGGGAACTCCAGGACCAAGGGCCAGGTGTGCTCTGGGGGAAGCAGAGCAGAGGGTTCAAGGTGCCAGGCCCGCCGTAGACCCTCTGCATTCATTTCCTAGGGCTGCGAGAAAAAAGTGCCATAAACGGGGAGGTTTACAATAACAGAAGTTATTGTCTTACTGCACACTTGTCACACAATACACTGTCTCTGGAGGCTAACAATCCAAAATAAATGTGTCAGCGAGGTCATGCTACCTCTGAAACCTGTAAGGAAGAATCCTTCTTTGCCTCTTTTAACTGGTGGTGGTTCACTGGCACTCCTTGGCATTCCTTGGCTTGTCGATGCATCACTACAATCCACTGTCTGTCCTCACCTAGTGCTCTCCCTGTGTCTGTCTTCACATTGGATGCTTCTTATGTGGACATCAGTTATACCAGGGGCCCACCCTACCCCAGCATGACCTTATCTTAACTCATTGTATCTGCAATGAGCCATTTCCAAATGAAGTCACATTCTGAAGTACTGGGAGTTAGGACTTCAACATGTCTTTAGAGGGGACACAGTGTAACCTATAATATCCCTCCTGGGTGGCTCAGTCCTCACCCTCAACCAGCAGGACTCTGAGGCTCTGAAGCCATTCGGAACACCTGGGTGCTGCTGATTCAAGTTTGGCCAGAGAAAAACGCCCCTGTGGTGGAGAAAGTCCAAGGGTGGTTACATCTAAGGACAGAAGCTGTGATTGGGTAGAACCTGTGGTGCACTTCCAGAGGGCAGTAAATGTTCTAATTCTCCCAGCTGCAGGAGGCTTACGTGGGTGTGTTCACTGGGAGGAAATGTATGAACTATACTGACATGGTTTGGGTACTCCTCTGTATGTCTGATATTTCCGTAAGAACTTTACTTTAAAAAACATTACAGAATATGAGCTTCCTGAGAAACAGGGGTCTTAGCAGCCTAGGTAGACCCTCAGAGAGGAGCATTATCTGGGAGGGGCCACAACAAAAGAGTTAGCCACTCAGCCCTGCTGGTGCAGGAAATGCCAAAGTAATTCACTTATAATAAAACTATAAATGCTAAGGGGTCTATACATTTGAACTGGTAGATGGGCAACTTCTGTAGGCAATCCCATGGGTGATAATTAAAAAATTGTTTGATTCTGGCTGGGTGGCTCCTTTGGTTGGAGTGTTGACCCATACACCAAAAGGTTGCAGGTTCAATCCCTGCCCCAGAGGTAAACAATCCATGTTTTTCTCTCACTTTGATATTTCTCTCTCTCAAATCAATACAGGCTAATTGATGTTTCTCTTCCACATTTCTCTCTCTCTCCCTCCCTCCCTCCCTCCCTCAAATAAACAAACATATCATCAGGCGAGGATTTTTAAGTTATTTGATAAGCGCAGTCCCACATTCAGGGCCCTTCCTCCCTCAGAAGAGCTGGCGCGGTGCTCAGACACTGATCCTTGGCCCTGTTTCCCTGGCCTCCTTGCAGACTTCTCCCGCACATTCCATTTCATGCTAATTACAGTTCAAGTAAGTTCCAGTGTTTTTAGTTTCACATTTAATTCTTCTCTGGTAATTTTAAGCTCTTGTGGTTAGGGTGTTTTGTGTCCTATTGCTTAATTTGCTATCAAGAGAAATCAGCATAAAAAAAGTTAAAATTACTGGACACCACTCAGACTTAGTAGAAAACATATCTTTGGAGTAAAACATATAAGATTTTCTAGAATTAAATATAACTCAGACCTTTAATATCAGCTCTAGCATAAACTCTGAATAATATATTGATATATTAAAAACTGAGTAATGCCTTCAAAATGAGAGAGGAAAGGGGGAGCCAAAATTTGATGGCAACGCAAACAAACAAAAATCAAATAGTGATCAAAATTATACATATAGGACATCAAGTACATAATTACAGAAAATAAAGTGGTGACTGGAAGCACTTGGCTTTCTATTCTGTAAAATGTGTTTAGGGAAGTCCTGGAAGAAGGCCATGAACTTGCAGTGACCCCCTTGGCTGTTCTGTCCTGCTGGAGACCATCTCTACCCTCAAACTCCACAGAGAATCCCATGCTTCAGAAGCCTCAATACCTGCTAATATGCTTGTATTTTAAATACTTGGGTTATTAAAAATGAGAGCTCCAACATAAATTATATATTACCATAATTAAGGTTTTCATCATTTTTTTATGAAAACAGCAAATGGAAGAGATGTATTCCATGCCACATATAAATCCAAGTTCAACTTCAGAAGCGATGTACAGATTGGCCAGTTATAAATTGTCTATATAGACCACAGGTGGCAAACACAAGGCCAGCAGGCTGAATCCGGCCCTCCACCTTGTTTTAACTGGCCAGGCACCTTGTTTCTACCTGGCAGCAGCACTGAGCTCTCACTTAACTGTTAAGGAGAGTTACATTCATACAGTCCTAAAGTTACATTAGGCCCTTTGAAGGCAGCTGCGAGGCTGATGTGGCCCCTGGTGAAAATGAGTTTGACACCCCTGATATAGACCTACATCCTGTAAGGCACATAGCCTTAGAGATGTGAACGCATTCGCCATAGGTGTCTGAGTCTGCCTGAGCAGACTCCTACATTCTCTCCTGCATCATCTCCCAAAATGCTTGATTTTGAGTGTTATGCTCTAAGAGCACCAAACTTGGAGCAGTTCTCAATCATACCCTGTTTCATGCTTCAGAAACCTTTGATCGTGCTGTCCCTGCTACCTGGAATGCCCTCCCTCCCTCTCTTCCTGCCTCCCAGCCTCCCTCTCTCCCCACCACCCCATCCCTGTCATAAATTGGAATCATTTGTTGGGATTCTGCTCTTCAATGAGGACCTCCCTTTCCTCCACCTTGCATTTGGATGAGGATACAAGAGTGTCTAAAAAAAAAGCATTCATAAAGCTGTTTCAAGAATAGAAATAATTCTAAACCATATTTTTTAAATTATTAATACTCAAACTAAAAGATATTAAGTTTTTTAATGGACATCTGCATAGTTTTTGCTTCTTAACCCTAGTATGTTCTGAAAAACTCATAGTGCTATTTTACCAACAGATTCCATCCCAACTTCATTAAAAGCCCGTGTGCACATGTACATACATAACATGCATACACACACACACCACATCCCTGCACTGTGTGCCCGCAGATCCCCGTATGAACTACATTATAGATCCCTGCACCTGGCACAGGATAGGTGCCCACGAACTTGCTGCTGTTCCCGGAAGAATAATTAAAGAAAAACAACAACATGAGTAGATTAATGCAGTCCACAGTGACGTTAGATGCTAAAAGGAAACAGACCTGAAAAGAATTAGAGCTAGATAAGTCACACAGAAAGATATTTTGGAAATAGCTAATTTTTAACATTTGAGGAAGAACACTATTATAATACTAGCTATAATAATAGAGTTATAATGGCAAGTAAGAGTAACATTGATTAAATGTTTGATATTTGGCAGAAGCTATGCTGAACTATTTATATGTAATTACATTTTTAAGCATATTTTATGACTATGCTATTACAGTTGTCTAATTTTGTTTCTCCCCTTCGTCCCCCTCCACCCTGCACCACCCTCCCTTGCAGCATCCCACCCACTTAGTTCATGTCTATGAGTTGTGCACAGAAGTTCTTTGGCTTCTCCATTTCCTATACTTTTCTTAACCTTCTCCTTGTCTATTTTGTGCCTACCAGTTATGCTTCTTATTCTCTGTACCTTCCCCCCATTCTCCCCGCTTTCCCTCCCCACTGATAACCCTCCACGTGATCTCCATTTCTGTGAATCTGTTCCTGTTCTAGTCATTTGCTTAGTTTGTTTCTGTTTTTGTTGTTTAGGTTCAGTTGTTGATAGTTGTGAGTTGTCATTTTACTGCTCATACTTTTGATCTTCTTCTAAGACAAGTGCCTTTAACATTTTATATAAGAAGGGCTTGGTGATGATGAACTCCTTTAACTTGACCTTATCTGGGGAGTACTTTATCTGCCCTTCCATTCTAAATGAAAGGTTTGCTGGATACAGCAATCTTGAATGTAGGTCCTCAACTTGCATGACTTTTCATGGCTGGAATCTAACAAGAGTGATTTGCTAACTTACTTTGACATCCCCCTGAAATATTCTATTGGAAATATTTAGGCCAGCACCATAGAAGGTGCTGCTTTTTAAAAAAATTTTTATAAGAGTTTATTTGAGTCAAACTGACAATGTATGCCAGGAAGCAGGATCGCAAATGCTCCCAAAGGTGATGCTTTTATTAAAATGATAAAATATCATAGTCAAATAAAATGTAAAATAAAAATAATATAATAAATGAAATAAAATTAAATTAGATTAAATGCTTTTACTCAAAACTGTGTACCCCTTTAGTAAGAGTCCTTGATACATTAAGGGATGGAGGAGGCAAAGATAAGGAAATATGTACATTTTCTATGCTCAGCGTAGAGCCAAAGAATAAAAAGAGATTAGAGACTTCTTTTTAAATTCTGTGACTCCTTTTTATGGTTAATATAAAGTTCAAATAAAATGTAGATAATATAATATAATATAATATATACTAAGTATAATAATTTCCAAATATCCACAGTATTTTGATAGCAGTTGTATGTGAAACAGTTTATTCTCATATTATTATTTACTAATTATTGTATTATTTTCTATGTGAACACCTGTAAACCTACTTATTTTTTACTTTTTGAAGATTTTATTTCTTTTTAGAGAGCAGGGAGGGAGGGAAAAAGAGAGAAAAAGAAACATCGATTGGTTGCCTCTCGCACTCTCCCAACTGGGGACCTGGCCCACAACCCAGGTTTGTGCCCTGACTGGGAATCAAACCAGCAACCTTTCATTTTGTGGGCCAGTGCTCAAGTCAGTGAGCGACACCAGCCATGTCTGTAAACCTACTTTTGCCACACCTTATATGTTAGTGATGTTAACTAAGCAGGGTAAAAATGAGTGGGATAGCCCTGGCTAGTGTGGCTCAGTGGATTGAATGCTGGCCTGCAAGCCAAAAGATCACCAATTCAATTCCCAGTCAGGGCACATGTCTGGGTTGCAGGCCAGGTCCCCATTTGGGGGGTGCATGAGAGACAACTATACACTAATATTTCTCTCCCTCTCTTTCTCCCTCACTCCCTCTCTCTAAAAATAAATTTAAAAAATCTTTAAAAATGAGCAGGGCACCTGGCTACAGAATCCCAGTAACAAGTTTCTCTCTAGAGAGTATACTAGGCTTCCCCAGAGAGTAATGTACTGGTGATGGTGAACAACCTGGAATCAAAAGATAACAGATACAATGTTGGGCCTTCTCTTCATTTCTGATAAACCAGTACTACTAGGACTACTAGGATTTATTAACTTGCACATAAACGTTCATGTTTTAAGAGCTACTCTAAGACTGCCAAGATCGTCTACAGGGACCAATAGAAATGAAATTGCAACAGGCCTAGCACATTCCCCTGAGAAGTATTACAAGTCCTGCACATTACCACAGAAACCGTACTCTAAAAAGAGCATGAACCTCCCAAAGCAGGCAGGCTGCACACAGGGCAGCCTGGGAAAGAGGGGTTGGGAGTTCAGAAAAAGGCAAGACTTTTGGATTATTTGGATTATCGCCTCTTGCAACAATCATTTTCTTGCAAAAGATTAATTGTGATATATTTGACTAAATAATTAACTTCATTTTAAATATCTAGTTTCAGATGTCACCAGCCAACCAGAGACTTCTTAGAGACAACTAGATATTTGGTCTGGAGAAATGATGAGATATCAGAGCTAGTGGTGAAGAGTTTTATATGTGAAGGTAAAACTGAACATATGGATTTCAAATGATAAGAGGAACATTACGCAGGGTCCTCTGAGCCCTGCATGCTTCTCTGTGTGGATATGTCTGTGTCCTGGCCCAGAGCAAGGAAGGGGCAATCGGTGATGGCCATTTAAAGGGGAGAAGAAAAACCAACTGAGAATGGAAATCTGCATGTAGAGAGGGAGAGAGAAACAGGAGAACCAATTACCCACTGGGTAAAGATTAAGTCTCTAATTAAAAATCCCCAGTGTCATCCTGTTCTAATTAAAACACAATTCAAACTCCTTTCTAAGATTTGAAGGCTTCACATAAGCTGTCTCCCACCTACATCACTGACTTCATCTCTTCCTACCTCCCCTTTTGCAGTCTTCTTCATCAAGGTCTTCAAACCCCCCAAAGTCATTCATGCTCTGGTACTTTGCAGTTGCTATTCCCTCTGCTAGAATGCTCTTCCTTCTGCTCTTCACTTTACTGGCTCCTTCTCACCGTTCATATCTCAGTCAAATACCACCTCCTCAGCGAAGCTTTCTGACTGCCCTAAAGTAGCTTCCCCCATCCCCTCTCTAGCACACCCCAGGCTGTGTTGTCTTCGTAACATTCATTCTATATGAAAGATGTTTTTCATTTAGTTACATCTTGTTTAATGACTCCATTTTCCACAAAAACATAAGCTCTATGAAAGCAGAGGCTTTGTTTTGTTCAACACTGCACACCTTACCCCCACCACCGGCACTGACAACATCTCCCACTACATGGTAGGTATCCAGCAACTATTCGCTGAATCTCAAGTCCCACCTTATGGTTGGCCATGCAGAAAGACACCCATGATCCACTGGAAAGCCACACTCTGCTCCCCTGTCACCCACATTTCCCAGCACAGTGACTGGGACCCACAGCCATACCAACCCTGCCGCGGTCCCTACAGCCTGTGGCAGGCAAGAGTGACGTTGCTTCCCTTGGAAGAATCTCCAGCTTCCTTTCCTCCTCTTTATCTGGAGACCTTATTCTCCTCATCTTCTACAGATCTTTCCATCGTAGGAAGTCATTTTTTTAAAAACCCTACAAAGACCACCATGACCTGCTACTAAACAAAATGATGCCATTTGCACACTGAGTCTGGGATATAAGGGGGTGGAGGGTACAGGGAGGAGAACCTTTACACTCAGATTTCCAGTGTTTATGACAGGAAGGTCTCCCGCAAGTTGGCTGCTTTCCTGACCTTCTTTCCCCATGGTCCAGGAAGAAGAAAGCCCCTGGCCAGATACAGATGGTTGTAGAAAGTAAACAGTAAGCTGGCCTCTCCCCTCTGAATAACCAAAAGCTCTCCAAGAAAAAGAAATATGAAGGCGGAGAAGAGACTCAGATCCTACTTCTCCCTACCGTCCTCTACCCTCACACCTTCACTCCCAGGATCTCACCCCTCTGTGTCCCACCAGCATGGCAGCCAGGCTTCAGACCAAGTCTGAGACACTGCTGACTCCCATGGTGAAGACTGCGCTTCTGACACCCCAATATGGAATCACAGAGATAGTTTCCTGCTGCAGCCCTCTAATGTCTAATGCATTCATTCTCTTCTACACATCGAGCTTGCTCCAAATCAAACACAGTTTTATTTTTAACCCATAAGGTTTCACTTGGAAATTTTGATGTGTGCTGTCATCCACTGTAGCTGGGATAAACAGGAGAGGTTAATTTTATCTGTGAAGGTAAAGATGTAGCCCTGGGAAGACTTCTTCTAGACAAGAAGAATAAGTAGGAACTTCAGTGAAACCATATTCAGAATGAAAAAACTTTTTGGAACACAAGCCATTGGAGATGACATAACCTCCTGAATTTGTCAAGACACAGCACACCCAAGCAGCATGCCAGAAATGTGGAGAAGACAGAAAACATCTAATTGGTGGAAGTCTGAAGCAATCAGACGGAAAGGCAAAGACTGCAGACCACCTCTCCAAGAAGCCCAGCCTAAAGTGTGATCGAGAAAGTGTATTCAGATCATTCAGATCACGGGATATAGAAGTTGCGTGTGCATGACAAAGGAGAAAGACATGCACACAGGATGAAAGAATTTTTGAGTGATGTATACTATGGAGGATTCCTGGAATTGTACAGGGCAGAGGTGAAGCAGACCTTCGTGTAATCCATTCTGAGTCACTTAACCTAGGGCAGACTCTGGTGTTTTGTTTGTTTGTTTTTATCTATGAAACGAAACTAAGCATTCCTGCCTTGCAGTTTTGTTGAGAAGATTTAATAAAGTAGCACATGGGAGCACACTGGCAGTCATGGTGGGTGCCACACGCACGACTCTCCTGCCGTCTTCGCCTCCTAGGTGAGCGCAGCCTAGGACACGTGTTAAACAGCTCTGGTCTCCAACCTTGGATGGAATCAATTTCCGTGGAAGTCAAATGGTGATCTATATGGTTAGCAAATGATGCTAATCAGTGAAGTATGGAAAGCAGCATTATTTCATTTCTCTCCCATGATGCTGCACACGATGTGGAACACTGACAGAAAACAGCTGCTCCTAAGTTCTGGAATGAGAAAACTTGAGAATTCCAATTTTCACAAAAGACAGACTGATGTTTTTAATGGCATGTCTCTTGATGGCGTTATTCGGTCAGTACTATCTGTACCCTTCTGAGCCTCAAAGATTTTTATTGATTTCCTGTATGTCAACGTAAGAAACACCCAAACCTTTAAGAATTTTTTAGTTTATTTGAGCCAAACTGATGATGATTGCTGGGAAGCAAAATCTCAACAGATTGAGAAAATATTCCAGAAAAATGACCCTTATTTTACGCACTACAATCAAAAGAGTAAGTGTTAGGGGGTCATGAAATCCACTGGTAATAGATTAGGGGCACAGGAGAAAGTAAATCAGAGGGGTCTCTGGGATTGGATAAAAACTAAAATGAATAGACATATACTTCTTTTACACAGGTAGGTATAGGATAATTAACAGTCAACAATTAAGTGGTAACAATAACAATGAGGGGACTTGTGGTCTCTGCTCTGGCCCACCCATTGTGCTTTCAAAGGTATATTAAAGAGACAGGCTCAATTGCAGTGAAGACTGACTTTTGGTAGGGAAAAACAGTGCCCTAGGACATGACGACCTGCTATAAACTGCTTTTAGTTAGAACGTTTTAATTTCAGACCGTCCTATGTGGTTACTTTGGTCTCTGAGCTTGTAAGGCCACCATGCAGGCCCCCTTTTGTCCAAAAGTACAAGAACAAACTATGTCCAAAAAAGCTACAGAGACATAGTCAACATAGTAGCCATACTTCATTGCACCGATGTAAGGAAACGTGGGACAGTCTGGGACACTAACATTCAGCAACTATGGTAAAAATATCCCTCAGGGAAACCCCACCAGGGAACCAATGAAGATCTCCTCTCTGGCTCCACTTGAAAGATCAAGGACAGCTTATGAAACCAGAACTGGGCAATACAAAGAGTTTCTAGAAAAGTTCTCCACTTACAATCCAAGGACTGTCTCCTTACTCAGAGACAGCAAATGAGACTAAGAGTGTTTCTTTTGCAGATCTGAGTGTGAAGAGCAGTCTTTGGTGTCAGGAAAAGACAGCATCACAAACCAATTTACAAATGTCAAACGAGCAATCTTTCAAACGGAAAATAACCCGGCATCCTGACCAAATCATCCCAAATATTTAACATCTCCACGTAGAGAAAAAGATAGCGCCACGGTCTGCAGCCGGGAGAGGGAATGTGAAAACCAGTAAGCCAACTATCCAGGCCTCTGACACAGAGCCATCACGCCAGACCCGAAGACCAGGGCGGAGGTGTGGCCTTAGATGGAGAGGACCACAGACAGAGGGCCACGGATGGGGAAAAGCTCCTGGCCAATCTCCTTTCCTTAACTGCAACTGATCATGGAATCACACTTCTCGGGGATGTTCCTCTTTAAGCACATGTGACTTTGAGTTTAGAACCTGCGAGTTGTGTGCTTTCTGATACTCTGGCGGTCACGATATTCTTCTAATCCCCACTCCCACAGTTTTTAAAATATTGCCTTTGAAGAGCAAACACCAAGCCCCCGCCCCCAACCTCTCTCCCGCCCCTTTCCCAAGAAGATCACGAATGAAGAACCTTTGGGTTCGTTTCCAGTTTCTGGAATTCACTTTTTATCCTTTTTCTTTAAAGCCAATATTACAGCACACAAGGAACGGGGCTGAAATGTCGGCCTCAAAATGACAAGGTTTTTTCTCCCTTATCTTGAAAACTAACTCCCCAAACACCACAATTTTCTCACTGCCCCCCTTTCCCCCAAAATGCCTCGGGGCTCGCTTTGTTAGGTCTAGTTCTCCTGTGGCGGGAACAAGGATTTCTCGTAAATTTTTGTCTAAGGTCAGACATGGGAAACTTGCTCTCAGCCCTGCTCGAGTACAGATTCCTATGTAAGAAAAAAGTAGTGAGCGAGGAGCCCATTACTGCTCTCGCGCCCAAGCTCCCCTTGATTAGAGAATAGGATCCCATAGCAAGGGTCCACCCGGCTCCCGGCGCCCCTCGGCCAGCCCGCGGGCTCCATCTCTCCCGCCCTTGCTGGGCTGGCACGGGCTCCGAGCGCCCCAGCGCCTAGACACAGGCTGGTGCGGGGCGAACGCACGCCAGGATCCAGGGCTGGGAGGGTGCCAGAGGGGCAGTAATATCAGCTACAGAGGCTGCAAAACCCGAGGATCAGGGCAGCACAGACCCAGGCCGCCCCGATCCTTGTTGGAGCCCGGTCTCCCAGCACCCCTAACCTCCCTCCCTCCGCAGTGCAAACTCGCCGCGAACCAGCCAGGGAGAGTTACCCGCCGAGGCCCAGGAGCGAAGACCACAGAAGCTGGCCGGGTTTCGCCGCCGCTCCCTCCAAGCCGGCTGCTGCCTTTCCCGCGGATCCTGCAGCATCAGGCCGCTGAAGCCCGCGGCCGGCAGAAACTGGAGGAAGGTGGCGTGGTTCAGGGGTGGCGCGGACACGATTCGGTCCCCCTGACCTGACCAGGGAGCAAGGGAGGGCGCACTGCTGCCCGCCGTCCAGGGCGCCGCCAGCCCGCGCGCAGCCCGCCGCGCCTGGTCAAGATCCCGAGCGACTGCGCTGAGTGCCTGCGGAGCCGTGGGGAAGCTCCTCCTGCTCGGTGGCTGGCGCCGTGTGGGCGGTGACCACAGCCGCCCCTGAGTTCGCAGAGGAAGGTGCAATGCGGCCGGGGAGGCTCCGGATCCCCGGAGCAGTTGCGAGGCAGGAGCGTAGCGGAGCCCCTACCTTTTGGGCTTGGCAGACGCCAGTAGCACCCTCGCAAGGCGCCCGGGACAGGAAACTCACCAAGAAGAGAAGGCTGGGGAAAGCGGAGGGTGGCTTCAGGGTAGGGTATGAGGATCAACTTCCACACCCGAGAAGACACTCCCATACCACCCTGGTGTGTTTGGAAAACTGCGTGGGCAAAGGTGAGGGGAGGCCCGGGTACTCCCCTTCCCAGCCAGCTGGCGAGTGGCAGAAGTAAACACGTTTGTTTGGCGCACCATCTGTGACACGGGGCGGAGCAGGTGGTTTGGTTCCTAGCATGAAGGGAAGGGCATTGAGAGAGCTCTAGAATTCCTGGACTCGATCGGTCAAGGGCAAACCTATTCGTACTTTCTATCTTTTAGAGATGTTATTTTAAGAAAAAGAAGGAAGGCGGGACGCGCAGTTTAACAAGTAGCTCTCCCTTGAAAAAAGCATATAATGTCCTCACACTTGGATGGCTCTGAATACTTTTTAAATTTCAGTGTTTGTGTAATTCATTGTTTAACAACGTTCAATTAATAACGCCAGCGTTTGGGGACTGTGCATCATCATCACATGCCATCAGTGACCCCAGGGAGAAGAACCACAGATTTGGGTGTAATCCAAAGCGGACAATGTGTCACGCGCTGAAACAAAGTCCTTCTGTGACAGGCCTCTCGGTATTTGTCTTAATTTCAACAACAGCCCTAGGAGGGAGCACTTGTCATTCTCCCAGTTTTACCTTTACAAACACACACGAGGAGAGGGTTCAGAAAATCCCTTTCCTTTTCTTGAAACGGCCTTTGGAGTAACCCACACAGATTTTGTAATTTTAAAGATTTTATTTATTTACTTTTAGAAAGAAGGGACAGGACGGAGAAAGAGAGGGAGAGAAACAGCGACGGGTGGTTGCCTCTCATCCGAGCAACCCAGGCATGTGCCCTGACTGGGAATTGAACCCACGACCTTCTGGTTTGCAGGCCAGCACTCAGTCCACTGAGCCACACCAGCCAGGGCCAGATTTTGTCATTTTAAAGGTGGCTCTGGAGACATCAGGGTAGTGAAAGATGTTTAGGGAATTTGTCCATCTGAGCCAGTTTTTCTTGAGGTTACTTTGCTCTTCTAGTTTCAGAATTAAACCAGTGATATACCTTCCTAGGTATACCTATCATCCTTCTAGCCTTCCTAGGATTTTGGGATCTGCAAACCCATGTGCAGACAGAAGAGGAAGACATCGTCCACCTGTCCCTACTTAACATTTGTGCTTCTTTAGGGTTGGTAGTGGCCAAGAAGGTGCCGTTCACCCTAAACTGAGTTCGCAATCCACCTCCTCTACTGGCCTGCTATGCAACCTCGTGCACCTTTCCAAACCCCACCCCCCACCCCTGGGCACTTCCTTTTTGTCTCATAAAGAGAGAGAATACAACTTATCTTCAGGGTTGTTAGGACTAAGAATAGAAGATGAAATATAGAGTTCTTGGCCAGTGCTTCTCACAAAAACCATTCATTCAGGAGGTAAGAATATTGATGACCAGTCTTTGTCCATGGTGAGTCAGCCCACCATGAGCCAGCAACCCTGTGTGCATCATGCCATCCCACAGGCCAGGGAAATCTCATTTAATAGTGAAGAAATAGAGTCAAGAAGTTCAGTAAGGTGCCCAAGGTCATACCAGCTACACTGTAGCTACTATTCAAACGAAAGTGCCTGGGACAAGACCAGTTTTCTTTTCAGGATATCTCAGCACTCCGCGACTGTCTAGGGCTTTTGACCCGGGCAACATCGCCTTTCTAAAAATGCAGGATGCACTGTTGTATGGGCACGTGATCACAATCACGTAAAAATTCTGAATTCCTTTGGAAGGTGCTGAAGAATAAAGCTGGGTGGTAGGATTATAGGTTTTTATCCCTCTGTGGTTGTTTTGGGGAAAATATTTTTGCAATGTAACTACATTTAACTCAGCCCTTTCGTAGAAGATTTATTCTAATATGGTGTTAGGGGAGGGGCCAGGAAGTAGGAGAGAGCTCTGGGAACGTGCAGGGTCTTTTAAAGACCCCTGAAATCATGATACTTAGGCCGTGTATGTATAGGGCTGACTCTATTTGCTCTGCCTATTTTTCAATTACGGATGCTTCACTCTCTGTAAATTAAAATGACATTGTTTAATGGGATGTGGCCTCTGTGCCCCCAGGGACAGGTAAAGGCCAGGTTCCCCACACCATCCCGGGTTGCCATTCAGCACCTGTAGACTCAATATCTAGCATGAAGTTAAAGAAAGTAATATTTCTTCCTCATCCTCAACATAGGGCCTGTCTTTTAAATTCCAAACGCAGGCCTTCATGGCATGATTGAGGTAGGACCATTCTCTCAGAGGAGACCTACTTGTAGGATGAGCTCTCAGCAGGATGGTCACGTCAGATCAGAGCAGATACGCCCCAGGACTGGAGAACCCCACAAAATGACGAAAGCGGCTTTCTTACAATATCCCCTTGTATGTTAATAAAAAGAACTTGTTTTTTGTTGTTGTTTTTGTTTTTTTTGACATTTCTTAAGGCTTGGGTTTTTTCATTTTAAACAATAGCTGGCTCAAGACTGAGCTTGGCCAGCCTAATCCTCTTCACGTAGAATTTTTCCCACCATCAGAGGTGAAGATCCTGCCAGCGCACCTTCTAGCTGTCTTGGGGTTCTATGTCCTGTAATCAATTGTTTCAAGAATAGGTGCATCTCAATAAGAATAAGCCACAGTGCCTACGTAGTCTAAATCCTAACTTAGAGCTATGCCTTTGCCTACAGTGTGGGAAACCTATTACAGTAGCAGAAAGCAGTTCGCTCTTACAAGCAGAGCTGTAGCTTCTCCAACATCTCCGTTTCAGGGCAGAGTTTCAGCTATATATTTGCATATGTTAGTAACCATCCTGTTGATTTCCCCAGTACCACGTTGTGTGTGCATGAAAAAGGAATTGGGGTTTCCCAGAAAGCTCATTTGCAACTTTATACAAGATAGTGTCTCCATATTCTACTTGTCCTGTCAGGCTTTCAGAAGTCTCAGTAGCCCAGGCTCAGGAACTGCATTCGCTCTCCTACAGGCTGGAAGGTGAGGGGAGGTGGGAGGGTGGAACTAGGGGTCAGCATGTCCTAAGCACATGAAAGTGTAAAACATCTGTATGGTGGAAGCCATAATTAAGACAAATGACAGGAAACAATGGAAGCATACTATTTAAGAGTTAATATCCAGAATACATAAAGGATTCCTATAGACCAGTTAAAAGAAACAGACAATTCTCCCTGGTCATGTGGATCAGTTGGTTGGAGCATCATCCTGTGCACCAAGAGGTCATGAGTTCAATTCCCAGTAAGGGCACATGCCTAGGTTTGGGATTTGATCCCCGGTAAGGGCAAGTATGAGAGTCAACCAATCAATGCTTCTCTCTCACATCAGTGTCTCTCTCTCTCTCTCTCTCTCTCTCTCTCTCTCTCCCCCCCCTTCCCTCCCTACCTCTCTAAAAAAAAAATCAATAAACAAATCCTAGGATGAGGATTAAAAAATAATAATTTTTTTAAAGAAAATTTATTTTACAATAGGGCACAGGCCATAAAGCAAGTAATTCACAGACATATTGTCCACAAACATATGCAAAGATTTTAGCATCTTTTTATAACACTGTGTAAGAAAATGTAAACAATAATAAGAAATCAGTTTGGCAAAACTGAGGTTAACGAGTTTAGTTGTCAAGGAAACCATTCAAGAAAGTGCAAAGCAGTACTTCCTCTTTAGAGAGCCATTTGGTGATTGCTATCAAATTTACAAGGTTGTTCTGGGTTTGAATTTCAGAACCCTAATTAAGTTTCCTTAACTTTCCTCCTTTGAAGACAGTTTGGCCTCAAGCTAACAAGTGAGGTAGGAAAGAGTACAGGGAAGGAAGAGACAGGAACTCTTACCAACTCCCTATACAGAACACACACATGCACCCCCCCCCCCCCCCCCCCACACACACACAGTGGCAGGGCTTCTGGAGTTGTGCTGGGCAGTCTACAAGGCTGCCATGTCTGGAGAAGCTTGCTCATTCTCCTCTTCAGTCTTGGGAGGTATTAGAAGCCTGGAACTCTGTCCACGCTGATGAGCCCCACTCCAGTGGAGAGAAGGGATAGGTCTCGCTCTCCTCTTCTGTCTGTGGGGATGCTCTCCTAATTTCTACTCTGATACACGGTGATTCTGTCAAAGCACTACAGGTAATTTTTTTCAGTCCACTATTATACCTAGCACTTTTAGCTGACATCTTTGTCTCTCTTCTTATGTGGTTTACAGATAGAGCTATACTATCTATAAAATAGATCTCTGAAAGTGGAATTACTGGGGGAAATGTACTCAAATCTACACCGAAATAATTTCCTACTTTATATTTTCATCTTCAGAAAATCATATTGTTAAAGAGAACTGTTTTCCACAGCACCCCGAAAGCAAAGTGCAAGGTGGAGTCACTGCAACGAGCTCTGAGTGGTCCACAGGCTTCTCTGCATTTCCCAAACCCCAGTCTGCTATGAATGCATGTGATGCGATTTTCACAGACCAGTTATGCGATTTTCTAGGACTCCATCTGGGAGAAGTAATGACATATAAACACAAAAATATGTGTAGGGGTGGTCAAGGCAGCATTGCTTGTGTGTGGGAGAAACAAACATTCCTCTCTCCTCAAGGTTCTTCTAACTGGTCTAACAATCAAATAGATTAGCAAGAGAAAATAACCAAATTGAACACATACATATGCCTGGGAACCCCCATACATGAGAGAGACCCCACATGCAGGAGAGGTTCAGACAGAGAGAGAGAACATGGTTATATAAGACATTCTGAGCTAGGGATGAGGTAAGATGCCTCCAGGGATTTCAAAGGCTGTTGCAGGATGATAAGAAGAGTGAAACTTTCACAAACAGAAGTTTGCACTGCTGTATAGAAAGGTAAAAAAACCTATGCCTGATCACCTCTTAGGGCCTGTAATTTAAATTCTTCTAGGTAGTTGCAGGGTGGGGAAGGAGAATTCTCTCTTGAGCCTTCTGCTAAAGTTGCCTTTAGCTCAGTACAGTCTGTATACAACAGAGGCACATGTTGGGGTGACTCATTCTGGACCCTCACACTTGTAACGTTAAAATCAGGAAAGTTGTGCACAAGCATAGAGTGGCTGAATAGATTATGGCACATCCTACTGCTGAATGCAGCTGCTGCAAAGCTGTTATAAACGTGATGACAGCTACCATATACTGGCTTTAGAAACTCTACGGTCAGAAAATATTTACTGTGCAACTCATTTAGATCAAGCAGAAAAAGGAAGGACCGCTGACCTGTGTGAACGCATTTGTGAATGCACAGGAAATGGTTCTGAAGGTTACACACCAAGATGTGGGCAGACATTTCTTCTAGACACTGGAACTGTAGAGCCAGAGAAAGGAAGTGAGAAAGGATGTTTGCCTTCTACTCTAAATATTTCCAATATCTTCAACTTCTTATAAGGTACATGAGTTACTTTTTTTTTTTTTTTTAGAAAAGTGTGTTTGGCCGAAGAAAGTAAAACATCCAAAATGAAAATGCATCAGTGTTTTAGCACAAATTTGAACTCTCTAACATGGTGAGTTCCTACCTGTGTTCTCTTCATCCTGTTTAATGCGTTTTTTTTTTGGTCAGTAGAGATCAAAATAGAAATATCACGTGTAAACAAAACAAAATAAAACCCTTACAACAACATTGAAAGAATAATAAGAAAGCCCAGGTGAGTCCTGCTTTTATTTTGCAGTGGGGAAAAAATGCAGGCGTGGAAAAAGCTTGAAGAAAAAGGTTAATACATTTGACTTCATAAAAATGTAGAGTGTATAAGTGGCAAAACACACCAAGAAAGAAAAGATAAGCAGGAAAAAAATAGTAGCAACACATGGCAAATGCTTAATGTTAATATTATACCAAGAGCTCTTTGGGGGGAAAGATAAGTATTTAATTAAAAAAATAGGCCAACTACATAGATATGCAACTCTCTGAAGAGAAAATTTTTTTTAATTTTTATTTAATTAAGCAAATAGGTATGCCTACTGTTTCAGACACTGTTCTAAGTAGTTATGTGGCAGCAAAGGAAGGACACAGATGATAATTCTTGTTCCCATGGAGCTTGCATTCTAGTGGATTTGAAGAGTCTTGAGTTTACTGATAAAATTTAAAGTTATATATAATTTGCACTTATTGGTAAAAATTATGATTATTAAAACTCACTGTGGCCCTGGCTAAGTAGCTCAGTTGGTTACAGCATTCTCTAATATGCTAAAGTTATGGGTTCAAACCCTGGTCAGGACACACACAGGAATCAACCAATGAATGCATAAATAAGTGGACCAACAAATATCTCTCTCTCTCTCTCTCTCTCTCTCATATAATAAATATAAATAAATAAATAAATAAATAAATAAATAAATAAATAAATAAAATTCATTGTGAAGATAGAGATACTTTCCTGTGCTGTTGGTGGGAGTTTAATTTGGTACAGAATTTTTGGACGATATTTTAGCAAAAGCTGTTACAACTTTAAACATTTATATACTTTGATGTAGATGCCTCTGATAGAAACTTCTGTTACAGATTTTCTTGCACAATGCTACAAAGTTGCATATAAGAATTGCCATTTAGCCCTGGCTGGTGTGGCTCAGTGGATTGAGTGCTGGCCTGTGAATCAAAAAATCACTGGTTCAGTTCCCAGTCTAGGGCACATGCCTGAGGTGCAGGCCAGGTCCCCAGTAGGGGTGTGCAAGAAGCAACCACACATTGATATTTCTCTCCTTCTCTTTCTCCCTCCCTTCCCCTCTCTAAAAATAAATAAAATCTTTTTTAAAATTGCCATTTAGATATTACTTGTAATCCAAAGGTAAACTAAACCTAAATCCAGTAAGGTGATGGAATTACTGGGTACATGTATACTGTAGTTTAGTTCTATACCTAATGACTTTGGAATAATGACTTTGGAAAAATGACTTTGGAATAATGCCAAAGATACTACTAAATTTAAGCGGTATATTGCAAAAAGACCTTACCTAATAAGATCCAGTTATATTGTTAAATATAAAAATATTAGAAACAATAATGATAGTCATAATAGTGTGTGTGCTTATGTTAGTGTGTGTGCACACACACACACAGAGTGTCTGAAGGAATGCGCACAGGCTGTGAACATTAGCCACCTGTAGAAAATGCATTCATGGGGGGACTTGCCTTCCATTTCATTCAGACATGAAATGTTTCTGAATGTTTCATTTGCATGCTAATCACCTACTTATCGGTAACTGGAAGGAGGGGTAGAATTTTGAAAACATTTTAAGTGTTAGGGATTTGCCGATGGATTGCTTAGAGACATAGCAAAATGACCTTTGCTTGTGACAGGAGTGGAGGTTAGCAGCTTTTCCGAGAAGGAATGACAAAGCTATGTTATAAAGGGGTGATTGTGCACCATTTTCGTCAGAACCTTGATAGTGACAGTGTTTTTGGTTTCTGTTGTTCTCAACCTCAGAATTAAAGGAACTCACCCACTGCAAACTCGCAGGGAATCCACACATCACCCATGGATGTTTGTAAGACACTGACTTAACAAGCCAAGAGACGCTGTGACACAAAACTGGTTTTGGAGAAACCACCAGGAACCACTGCCTGTGCATACCAAGGAAACTCTCCCAGCAGTTTGCCGTAATGCCTGAAGATAAACAGAGGGGCACAAAGGGAGTGGGGGGAAAGAGAGGCAGTGTGGTAGCCACTGGATACACTCAAATGTGAGCTCATATTTATTATGCTCTTGCCAGATGCTAATTGATTTTATACAGATTGTGCTGTTTATTACACACAGCACCCCCGTGGGCTGCGTATGATTACCCTCATTTTCCAGATGATGAATTAAAGACTCAGAGAAATGCCCCAGCTATCTGGCAGCTCAGTTGGTTAGAGCTTTGCTCCATATACCAGAAGTTTCTAGGTTCAATCTCCAGTCAGGGCACATACCTAGGTTGTGGGTTCAATTCCAAGAGGGGCCCGTATAGGAGGCAACCAATTGATGTTTCTCTCTCACATCAATGTCTCTCTCTCTCTCTTTTGGTCTCTCTCTCTCTTTCAGTCTCTTCCTCTCCCTTCCTCTCTCTTAAAAATCAATAAAAACATTATTTCGGGTAAGGATTAAAAACAAATCTCTCTCCAAGTTTAATAAATAAATATATAAATAAGTAAGTAAATAAATAAATAAATAAATGTAAAAGTTGCCTTGGCTGGTATGGCTCTATGGATTGAGCACCAGTCTGCGAACCAAAAAATTGCTGGTTCAGTTCCCAGTCAGGTCACATGCCTGAGTGCGGGCCAGGTCCCCAGCTGAGGGCATTCTAGAGGCAACTGATGGATGTTTCACACATCCACATTTCTCTCCCTCTCTTTCTCCCTTCCTTCCCCTCTTTCTAAAAATAAAAAATAAAATCTTTTTAAAAGTTTTTAAATAAAACCATTAAAAAAAAGACTCAGCCCTGGCTGGCGTAGCTTAGTGGATTGAGTGTGGGCTGTGAACCAAATGGTTGCCAGTTCAATTCCCAGTCAGGGCACACGCCTGGATTGCAGGACAGGTCCCCAGTGGGGACCATGTGAGAAGCAACCACACACTGATATTTCTTTCTCTCTCTTTCTCCCTCCCTTCCCCTCTCTGTAAAAATAAATAAATAAAACCTTTAAAAAAAAGGACTCTGAGTAGTCACACAATTTGTCCAAAGGCCCAGAACTATAGTGTCAATCCTGGGATAAGAACCCAAATTAAACTCCAAAGCCCTGTTTTCACACTAAGACACAGTGCCTTTCTCTTCAAGAGATGAAGGTGTGAGAAATTAATGACTCTTATTGCTAAGGTGTGGCGTTTCTGGAAAACACAATCATGATCAATTGAATGGGGATTCTTTGAAAGATTAATTGGCCTTTAGTGCATGGGTAATCAAGCTATTGACTGAAATGGAATTGCAGTGAGTTCCGGTCCCATTGTTCCCATTGTGGTTCCCCAAACCAGAATATTTTCTCCAGAGATATATAGGATGTAGACTACAGAAACCTTTCTTCAGGACCAGTCATCATTTCTCCTCCCTATTTCAGCTTTCTCTTTTACCCCTGAACTCACTTCAGGGGATAGATCTCATTTTTAAGGTGATAATCACAGCAGAAGTAGTAACTATAATGGCATCAGGGTCATCGCAGAGAAAACACGTTCAGCTTCCCAAGAGCATGCCAATCCAGGCCTTCAACTCTTTATCTCTGCTCCTCATTGGGCAGGGTTCACCACGCCACAGGACATCATGAACACCAGAGAACGAATATCAGTTGTAAAGAGCTGTAGCTACAGGAACCATTCATGAACCACTCATGAACGACTGAAGTAGAAATAAGGATTAAAACTGACAACTGTTTCTCAGTGACTTAAAGCTAGTAATCTTACTACAATTTTAGTTTGTGCAATATCTTCTTGTAAGATCTTGGCTTTTTGTAGTCAGAATACCATGTTGGCAGCAGGTTCTAGCTCTGACTACTTTATGATTTCTCAGTCTTTTTTTCCGATGGCAATAACTTTATTTTTCGTACAAGATGTCATTGCAGATAACCATCAGAGAACACATTGATGTTTTCAGATCCAGAGAATTGAACAAAACCATTTTATTTTTTTCATTTCATTTCATTTTTTTAACCCCCACCTAAGGGTATGTTTACTAATTTGAGAAGGAGGGCAGAGAGAAAGAGCAGGGGGGAGAGAGAGAGAGAGAAACATCGATGTGAGAAACATGGATCTGTTGCCTCCCGTATGCGGCACCCCAACAAGGAATGGAACCTGCCACCTAGGTATGTACCCTGACCGGGGATTGAACCTGCAACCTTTCCTTGTACAGGATGACACTCACACCAACTGAGCTATCTGGCCAGGGCTAAACAAAAGCATTTTTAGCATACTGCCTTACTGTACATAGAAAACTGGTGAACATTTTTAGACACGATGATTAAGAAATAAAATGTGGCAATGCCATTTTTTTGGTGTGTTTATGAATCACTCAGCAATGTTATAGGGTATCTTTACCTGAAAACAGAATTACAGTCACTCTGACAGCCTCTGGGCAATTCTTGAATGCAGGTCTAGTGAAGGGTACAAGCAAGAGAAGCCAGAAACAGATAACATGTCCCAATTTGAAGGCAGGCTGTTTTGGCACCTGCCTTAGCACATTTTAAAAGTTGATATAGCCATGTTAGTAGCTTCAGATTGAACTCAATCTGAAGGTATTAAAGATTGAAGGTCCTCAACTCATCACATCGATTGGCAATCAGCATAATTGGGAATTTCTGAAACACTAGCTAAATAAGCCTATGGTTAAAAAAAAAAAAAAAAGTCCATGTAACAGAATTGCTACTTCACAACATTTGTCTAGTTTTCACTGGCTGTCTTGCAAAAAAAAACCTCTTCATCTAATAATGAATTTTAGTGAAAACCTCTAGCAACTGTAACCTTTCTTAACCCAGCTCTAGATACTGAGTATCAGAAACAACTGCCTGGAAGTGGGTGCCGCCATGGGCAAAGGCCATGTTTCTCCTGCAGGTAAGGCTCAAGTTTCCTCTTGATGTTGTCCTGGGACTGCGCTCCACACGTCATCAGACTGGCCCTGTTCCCACAGCTCCTTCTGTTCTGAGGATAAAAAAGGCTCTGTCATCCCTGGGAACTCCCCTTGGGACAGATGTGACATCTCCCACATTTAGGTACAAGTGTCTTTGACAAAGCCAAATTGTTGAGGTCTCAACCCTTAAATTCTCAGTCTTATGCCTCCAACTGCTTGCTGAGCATCAGTGCAGTATGCATTTATCAGCACCCACAGTATGCAAAGTACTTTACAAAAAATGGAGTCAACAAATCCAAAACCCAGTTTTTAATCTTTCACCCCAATCAGCCTTTTCCCTTAACTTGCTCATTTTTATTACTGATAATGCTTCTCTCCCACTTTGAAAGCTCAGAATCATCCTTGACTTCTCCCCTTCTCCATCTTACCAGAACGTCCATCCTTTGTGTGATTAACACACTCCACTTTCACTGAATACATATGTATTAAGTGCTTTCTAATAGGTACCAGGCCCTGCTCTAGGTGCTGGGAATACCTTAACAGGAGAGAACAGACAAAAAGCCTAGCTCTCCTGGAGCTTACCTTCTAATAATTAACAGTGTCTCAAAGAGTCCTCAAACACTGTTCTATTGAGCCCTTCATCTCTGTTTCACCTGTGCTTCTCTCTCACACAGAGTCCATTCCACTCCCCCAACCCCAGGCCTCGATTCCCTGAGCCACCCCATCAGACATCCCATACCTAGATCTGCTTTTTGTGTAATAAAATCCTAGAGATGCGCGAGTCACTCTTTCACTTCCCATTCTTGGGCAGATCTCCCAAACTCCAGTTAGGTTTCTTTTCCCTTTCTCTCTAGGGCATCCTGCTTCCCAACACCCCACCCCACTGACATGAAGACAATGGTGGACTCCACCTTCTGAGCCTCCATCAGTCTAGGCTTTTGCAAACAAAAACAGCAGAACTTGAGTTGTCTCCTAAGAGCTGGTCAATTTGTGCTTTACCCTGTAACAGAAAAGTCATGAGCCCACAGAACATCAAAGCTTGGGCATCTTCTTGAGATGGAGGAGGGATAAATATTTCCAGCAAGGGCACGTAGGGGAACATAAAGAGGCGTAAGATAAATTCTCATGAACAGTCATCTAACAACACAAGGCAGAGCATGGCAGCCCCAAGTGGACAAAGGCCTTGGACAGACATAGGAGGTCAGATGAAGCAGAAAGTAAAGCGTGTTGAGCAATAAGGAAGGGCTTCACATCTATTATCACATTTAATGGTGACAAGCCTGAAAATTAAATATTATCAAGATAACATGGAGATTTAAAAAGAGGACAAAATCATGTTCACACTTAGGCCCAGCCAGGTCCAAGGCCCTGACACAAACATTCATTTTTCAGAGGAAGAGGAATCTAACGCTTTTGTTAGAAAATCCCTCAATTGACTCTAACATACACAGAAAAAAAAGATTAATTGAAGAGAATGAATAACATTTAACAGAAAAGTGTTTTGACTGAATTTGAATAAAATAATGATTCATTTATGTCTTTAATCTTTTTAAAAAGATTTTATTTCTTTATTTTTAGAGAGAGGGGAAGGGAAGGAAAAACAGAGGTTGGGAAACACTGATGTGTCGGAGAAACATCCATCGGTTGCCTCTCGCGCACCCCCAGCCAGGGACCTGGCCTGCAACACAGGCATGTGCCCTGCCCAGGAGTTGAACAGGCAGCCTTTCCATTCACGGGAGGATGCCCAACCCACTGAACCACACCAGCCAGAGCTGTCTTTAATGTTTTAAAAATGTTCAAACTAAATTCAAAATTTTTATTACATTGACATTTCTTTTTTTTTTTTTCCCCTAGAACAAATTGTGGTCCTCTGACCTGTCCTTACAAAATCCATTTACTAGTAGTCTAACTAGTAAAAACACAGTCTGTTGCAGTAGCCTGTGGGCCTCCCTAGCTCCTCTCTTTATGAGCGGTATTTCACAAAGGACTAAGTATCTGCTCTCAAAATTGAGCAGCCTTTCCCAAACTGTATTTTGGGAGATGCTAAACTGAGTTCAAAGAACAAAAGATTCCTAGGCAAGTAAGATTGAAACCTACTCCCCTCTCCCCACCCAAGACATATACAGCATATGTTAGATATTAAAGAATCACATAAAAACACCTATAAATAAAGATGTTTAACTTTAGTTAATGGTTAAACAAATTAAACAAGCTTGTTTTGGTGGGGAATACTCTTTTCAGTATCCTATTATAATCTACTCTATCTCCGAAAAAAAGCTAAAATAAGAAACAATTGCTATAGATTTAATTATCTATATATCCAATTAGAAAACCAAGGGCTACAATCATTTCATGAAATCAACCATGAATGTGAAAGAATGGATGTAGATGTCACTTATATTATGAGAAATACATTCAGAGAAAAAATTGCATGGCAAATTTGCAATGACAGATTATAATATAAAATCATAACCATATTGTTCTTGGGACTATACAGTTATCAGCATTTCTTAAAATTTTATTATGATCAGTTATTATTTTAAACATAGTAAGTTAGAAGGTGAATTGGTTCTGTGGACAAGAAAGAGGTGCTGTAATAAATCCTAAATTCCTAACTGGGCAGTTCCTGGTGGGCAGTCACACCCCTGTCACATGACTTCTGTAGTGAAAGGTTTTTAGCCAGCCCTGTCCATTGTTCTAGTGAACCTAGGTTAATACACCTCTGAAATGCCAGAACTAATACCCCTCAAAGGCATAACCACCCTTAAGAAAGCACATAATCGTGTAATCCAAGCCCTGTCTTGCTTTCTTCCACCCTCCTGTAATCTGCCTTGTATTCCCTGCTTCCTTTCAAATGCATAAAAGAAGCTGCAAAACTGTAATTCTAGGGGCATTTGAGTTTTTGCTTCCCAGTACATGTCATTAGTTTGGCTCAAATAAACCCATAAAAATTCTCTACTGATTTGGAGGTTTCTTACGTCAACAGTTCAAACATAAGAAAGTGGATTCTAGTCAACATTTAGCTTTAATTTCTGAGATAACTTTTTGTCTTTTTCTTAATGGTTTTCTTTATGCCTGCAGAAGGACCTTGTGCAATCTGCTCTAAGGTCAAGTACTTAGTGCAACAGAAATTCCTTTGGTACAGTCCACTTATTTCCAGCAAAACTTTAAAATACATCAGAATGTGAATTGATTGAGTAAACAATGGGGATTGAGTTTGATTTTTATATCATGATTTTGTTTATTTTTTCAAAGATTTTATTTATTTATATTTAGGAGAATACAAGGGAAGGAGAAAGAGAGGGAGAGAAAGATCAATGTGTGGTTGCCTCTCACACGCCCCCTACTAGGGACCTGGCCTGCATCCCAGGCATGTGCCCTGACTGGGAATCGAACCAGCAACACTTTGATTTGCAGGCCAGCACTCAATCCACTGAGCCACACAAGCCAGGGCTCATTTATTTATTTATGTTTATTGAGAACCTACTGTTGGTATAAGAACATCCAAACTTGTAGAAAAATTTTATATTATAAGAGTTTATTAGAGTCTATTTGGGCCAAACAGAGGCCATGCTGGAAGCAAGATCTTAATAGTCTGAGAAAAGCACTTGGCATTTCTAGTTTCTTTTTCACATTTGGAATTAAGGAGGAAGCATAAGGAAGATTACAGGAAGGTGGGAGAAAGCAAGGCAGGGATTAGATTGCAGGATAGTTAACAAGATTAGGTGCTCTCTTGAGAGTAGTTATGCTTCCACTTCGTAGGATTCTGAAAAGAAGCATTTTCAAGGTATATTAACCTAGATGCACGATAAAAAAATGGACAAGGCTTGCTTAAGGCAAAGTTAAACGTCTTACTAAAGAAGTTATATGCCTGAGATGTGGCTGCCCACCGTGACTTGCCCAGTTAAAAATTTAAGATCGGATTACCATGTGATGTTACTTTGGGTCACTGGGCTTTTCAGATTTATTATAAAGCCCCTTTGTCATTCACACTGTAGCAGGTTGCTCAGGCCAGATCACTGGGGAGCAGGGGAAGGGATCCCTGAATTAATGGAAAAAAACACATTTCTCAGGAGGGGCTCCTGAGGTGGGGGAGCCAGAAAATGCCAAGGGCTGAGGATTAACTCAGCAGCCTGCCAGAGCCTGTGCCTTAGCAGAGAAGGGAGGGGCTGCAGGAGGAGGCTGCTGCCCAAGGCAACAGTGCACAGTCAGTGTGCATAGCCCCAGCAGCTTGAGCAGCTCGAGCAGCTCATGACCCAGCCGGAGGGAGCTTGTATTGAGGCTGAGCCAGCCAAAAAGGTCAAAATAAAAGGGTATGGTGTAGGTCAGCAAGCCACAGCTGGTTGTGCAACACCCTGCCCCTGGCTGAGACCCAGTATCCATTGCATGACTGGAGACCTTGCCTTCTTGCAGAACATGGCAGCTGGAGGAGGGGTGAGAACACTGAGGACCTGACAAACATGGCTGATGAGCCCACATTGATTGAAAAGCCAGATGTACATGGTGGACACTGGCTAGAATTGGCAGGCACAGGGACACTCCCACAGTGCATGGGGATTGGGGGCGGGAATTTAAAGCAGAATACATGGAGAAGCCTCATCTCTTTCTTTGCCCCGTACAGGCAGGCACACTCACATGACCAGCAGATGCCAGACCCGGGTGGGAGCCAGCTCATGGAGGTGGAGTCCTGTGCTGGGATGTGTGTCTCACCAGGCTCCAGCCCCTGGGACGCTGTCACCCTGTGCAGCATGGTACACAGGTCCTGGACAGCTTTCATTCTCTTGCCCTGAGAGCAGCTCATGAAGGCCCAGACTAGAAATGAGCACTGGCCCATGGGGTGACCGCAGCCTGATGCCCCTGGGCCCAGAAGACTGAGCCCTTTGCACAACTGGTACGGTGACAGGACAGCACATTCCAGACTCCAGGAGACAGAGTCTGCGGCAATGTGATGGCAACTCTGGAACCCACAAGTGTGCATCAGACAGTGAGAGAGAGAGAGAGAGAGAGAGAGAGAGAGAGAGAGAGAGAGAGAGAGAGAGAGAGAGAGAGAGAGAGAGAGAGAGAGAGAGAAAGTGCGCGCTCATGAGGATGGAGAGCTATTTGCATAGCTGTCCTGAGCTCCAAAAGGACAGATAAGAAATAATGGGAAACTTCTGGGTATGGGTTTGGATTTGAATTTCAGGCTTTTTGAAAACAAGGGAATTTCTGTGCTTTGAGGAAAAGGTTGCCTCAGAGCAGGAATGTTGCCAGCCCCCTCAGATTGGGAACCCTGTTAATAAAAACCTTTTTCCTTCACCATGAATCTTCATGTTATGTTTATACATGGCCACAGAGGGCAGGACCCCAGGCTGCCTGGTTACAACACTACTATATACTCAGCACAGTGGCATCTGAGACATGGGACATACAGAATTCTAGACAGTGGAGTTCCTGCCTTGAGAAGCAATATGGGGGAAATAGGTATTCAGACTACAAATACTGCGAATCTGTATGTGTCATGGATTAGGCTAGGTTCGAGAACACAGTGGGGAGAAGATAGGATCCCTGTTTGATGATGCTTGCAGACTAGCAAACGTGTATACAAATGCTATTTATCAGGGTATTGTAACTCTTAGCCATGAACAGAGTGTAGTGGAAACTGGAGGAAACACCTTCCTAGGAGCGTCTAGAGAGATAACATTTGTGCTTTGCTCTGTGCAGAAAATAATTTTCCTTGCTTATTTTTTTCTTAAGGATTTTTCTTGATAGTATTATCTTTGCTCAGAATAAACCATGCATGTACTCAGGATTTGCCAGGAAGAAATTTCTACCCAAGGATTCTGAGGCACTGGTTTTGAATCTTTTCTAAATAAGCCTTATGGGTCTAACATCCGACTCAGCTCCAAACCCTCCTAGAGCTTACAGGGCCCCGCCCCAGGGCTGCTCACAGGCAGGACTAAGGTGTTGCCTAGAGTTTTCCTTTCCCACGGGCTCCCAGAAGCTGTTGATGCTGTTGGTCCTGGGATCGCACTTTAAGAAGCGTGGTTCAGGGGATTAAATATACTAGCTTCCAAAGTTAAAATTATTACAAAAGGATTGTGAGACAGATAATATATTTTCTCAGTTTCACAGGAGGACTAACTAGGCATAGGCTACTTCTAAAATGCCAAGTTTTAAGTGAGTAATCAAAGCTAAATAATATTAATACATAATTCATATCCCCAATACAATGATCTATTAACTTTAAATCAGGAAACTTCTTCTAACACTGACTGTCAGGATTCAAAGTGCTTGGAAGTTGAGATGCTTTATCATTGGACTTAAAATAACTCTTATTTTCTCACTCATAGGCATATGTTTTAGAAATTTAGATGAAAAGAAATTCTTACCACATTTAAACAGGTAGTATAATGTTAGATTTTATGATGAGAAGGCAGCCCCAAGGATGTGGGGAAACTTGTTATCTCTCGTTAATGGGTCTCTTGGGAAATAAACTTCTTCTAAGACAGCATCAACGAGAGCAAACAGGCAATGTGGTAAAAATACAAAGGACCGGGCAGCGTGAGGTTTACTAAGATGTCAACTAAGAAGTTTGAAAAAGAAAAACAAAGTGAAAGAAGAGAAAGGTCTATATTCTTACATTAATCTACTTGCCGTCTAAAAACTCAACATGCCTAATATCAAGGGGCCTTACACTAATAGGCTGAGGTATTAATAGAAGCAAAATAACCTCATCAAGAAAGTATCTTTGCTGTACTATTACCTCCTGCTGCTATACTTTGTTATAGCAAATGATAATTTATTGGCTTAAAACAAGGCAAATTTATTTTCTTTACAGTTCTGGAGGTCGGGAGTCTAAAATCAAGCTCTCAGCCCATCCGCACTCCTTCTGGAGGCCCCAGAGGAGAATTACTTCCCTTGCCTTTCGCAGCTTCTAGGGGCTGCCTGCGTGCCTGGGCTCACGGCCCTTCCTCCGTCTTCAAGGCCAGCAGCACAGCATCTTCAAATCTCTCTCTGACCATGACACCTGCTTCCCTCACTACTTGTCGTTTTCTGACTCTGACCCTCTGGACTCCTCCTACTAAGGACTTTGTGATTACATCGATTGGACCAACCCAGATAATCCAGGCTTGTTTCCCCATCTCAAAATCCTTAACTTCATTCCATCTGCAAAGTTTCCTTTGCCATGTCAAGTTTCTGGGGATTAGGATGTGCACATCTTTGGGGTGCAGGAGGCATTATTTGGCTTACCACATATGCCATTTATTTGGTTCTGGTCAAAAAACACTTGGAGTAGTGTTGTCAGTACTGAACACCACATTTTCAGAAGGAGATTGATGAACAGTGGTATCTAGAAGAGAATGACTACCAATAATTCATTCACTTAAACATTTGTTAAGTGTCCCTATGTGCCAGGCATGAAGCAAGGAAAACTCTGTGGGGGTGCAGATAAGAACTCTACAGAGTGCACTGCTTAAGGGCCAGGGGTCTAATCATCTGGCTTTGAATCCTGGCCTCACCATTCATGCACTGTGTGACCTCAGCAAATTGCTCAATCCCTCTGTGCTTCAGTTGTGTCACTTATGAAATTGAGCTCAAGATATAAATGCTGCATAAGTCCTCGTGAAGATTAAATGAGACTCTTGGTACAGCCTTTGGCACACTGACTGGCACACAGAGTTCAGTACATGTTGGCACTTAGGAGGAGAGGAGGCGGACTGCAGTCAGGCAGGCAGCAGTGACAGCCATGGGGGGACTCAGAAAGGCTTTCCAGTGCAAGGTCTTGACAACTGAGTTGCTTGTAGTTAGCTGAGGAAAATGAGGATGTGCAGTGAGAAGGCTCAGTGAAGGATTTGGGAACCATGAGGAATGGGTGAGGAGACTGGGGGAGTTTAGCAGGGAAGAAAAAAGGCTTAGGAGCCCCATGAGAGCTATATTTAAATACTGTTTCTGGGCATTTGACACACACAAAAAAAGAAATGAAACTTATTTACTTCCAAGACCAAGTGGAAAGGACAAAAAATGACATTCATCTCAGTGTTTGAATAAAATAAGGATTGACTTGTTTTTTGAGGATGATCTAGCTCTTCTCTGTGCATCACTGCCTGTCACATGGCCTTCTCCATGGGATGGCCTGTCTCACATCCACTTTCCCCTTTGCCCTTGTCAATAGAAACCGGAGCACTTTCAGGATTCAGTGGGCCATGAGCTTTAAGGGAACCTGGGCTTTTCCCCAGCCTCGGGGCTCTGACTCAGGATTGCTGTGAGCCAGCTGTGGTAACCACTGCTCCTGTCATTGGTTGGGTTAGGAGTAGAGAGCCACACAGTTCTTGCCAATGAGATAGGAGAGGAAGACCTTCGGAACGGTGTTCCTGATCTCTTCAAAAGATAAATGATGCTATCGGTAAAAAACAACACATTTATAAGAATCCTTTCTTTAAAAACTGAGAACAATAAAATTTGATCTGTCATCCCCAAGTCTAGGAATGAATGTCAGGTCAGACTCTAACTACAAAGCCTGAGACAGTGGGACAAGACTGGGTGTGTCATTTCTCTTAGGCCTTGTCCAGAGAGAAGGTGGGGGCTTCCAGAAGTCTGCAGTTAGGTTTCAATCATCCTTATGGGGTTCATAGGACTAAACTGTATAAACTGTATTTTCTTATTTTTTATATTCTTTTTTGTAATTTTATTTTTCAGTCACAGTTTACATTCAATATTATTTTGTATTAGATTCAGGTATCCAGCACAGAGCTTAGACAACCATATACTTTACAAAGTGGTCCCCCTGATATTTCAACTACCCACCTGGCACTGTACTGGTTATCACAGTGTTGATGACTATATTCCTATGCTGTACTTTGCACCCCCATGGCTATTTTGTAACTGCCAATTTCTACTTCTTAATCCCTGCACCTTTTTCACCCAGTCCTCCAACCCCCTTTATATGTGTGATGCTATGGCACTTGGGGCCTGCCAACTGTGTGATATTGTGATTTATAAAAAGAAATATATGTTTGGTCTTAGACCCCAATTCTGGCACAGAGTTCCTAAAACCTTTGGAATGTCCTAAGTGACTAGAGTGACAAAGGTGTTTTTTCCTAATATTATGAGGTGGATATGGACTGATCCTAAGGATGGGGGTTAGTTGCCAGGGGAACCAACCCTATGATGAGAGGGTTGGAACGTTTAGTCCCACCACCCAGCCTCTGGGGAGGAGAGAGCGACTGGAGACTGAGCTCAATCACCAACACCCAGTGATTCAGGCAGTCATGCCTCTGTGAGGAAGCCTTCATGAAAACCCACAAGAATGGGCGTTGCAGAGCTTCCAGGCTGGTGAACATGCAGACGCTGGGGAGAAGGCATGGTTGCTGCAAGCCCTTTTCCTCTACCTTACCCCACGCATCTCTTTCATCTGGCTCTTCCTGAATTGCACCCTTTATTATAAGCTAGTAATCATAAGTAAAGTGTTTCTCTGAGTTCTGTGAGCTGCTCTATGTAATTAATCAAACTGAAGGAGGGGATCATTGGAACCTGCCATCTATAGCTGGTAGGTCAGAAGTACAGGTGACAACCTAGACTTTTGATTGGCCACTGAAGTGGGATGAGTGAGTGGGTCTTGTAGGACCGAGCTCTTAACTTCTAGGATCTGATGCTCTCTTCCCTTCCTGTGCCTTTTTTAAAAAATATTTTCAGGATGGGACTGGGGAATAATACCTGTCCAATTTATTTCAAAATGTTTTAGAAAACAGAGATGTTAATACACACATACTAGTGCCAGACTAAAGCCTTTGGAGACTCTCAGCCCCCAAATGTTATTGAGACCACTCTCAATATGAAATTCTATATAAAATAATACTAGGCCATAATATAAGTGGAAGGGAGATCAGCAAGATCCTGTTTTTTTTCCCACATGACTCTTTCTGTAGTTTGAAAATATGATTTTATATATATATGTATATGTATATGTATATGTGTGTGTGTGTGTATGTATATAAATGATTGCTGTCTCTGTTTTTCTGGTGCCCTAAGAATGTACCTAATCTGCCTTTGGATAATTCAGTTCTAACTGAGCACCTACTGCGTGAAGCTCTGCGCTTCATGCTCGATGATGCGCAGGGGGACATGGCAGTGAATGAGTGAGTGTTGGGCTGCTTGATTAGGTCATCAGAAAAGGTTTCTCTGAGGAAGAGTCTTTCCAATTATGGCCCAAATGATGAGAACTGAGCTATGCAAAGATGAGTGAAAGGAGCAATCCAGCAAGACTGTAGAACCAGCTCAATTGTCATATCCTGTTTGTAACAAGATGAACTGAGTTGCTTTGCAGATATAACAGAACAAAACTGCAAGAAATGTAGCCAAAACACAAGGAGAGGAGAGAATTTTGACTTCCAGCTGCACCTGAAACCAAAGTCTTGCCCCTGCCAGAAACTAAGGACAAGAATACGACCAGAATTTGAACACCAGCACCCTGTTAGAAGCAAAGGGTCATTGTTCAAGAAGATCCAGTGCTGAAGCCCTTTACCGTATCTCACCACAAATATCTAAATTCCAAAGCTCTCCGATCAAACCTTCCCACCAGTACTCCCACATACCAGCCTGTTCCCTCAGACCCCTTAAACTTGCCCCAAAAATTTATGTGAGGGAGACAGATTCGAGGGCATCCCCTGTCTCCTTACTGGGTGATCCATGAGAAATAAAAGCTCTTTCTTTATCTCAAAAACCAGTGTCACCGTTTCAGGTTCTATGAGCACTGGGCAACAGGAAGAGGAAGTCAAAAAGAAACAGGATCCTGGACACCGAGTTGCTCGCCAGCTACTCAGTGAGATGGACATAAACCCAGGGAACTGTAACACAGCGGGGCTCCTGCTATACTAGCCGTGAGAACAGCACTCTGAGAACCCAGAGGAAGGGGTAATTAATCAGAGCTGAGAATTGTGAAAGGACTGTGTCAAGTACGGTATATAAGAATGTAGAGTAGCACTGTGAAGTTTGCCTTCGTCAGAGACATCTCTTAGGAACAGATTGCTGGGCTCCACTCCACACTTATTCAGGATCTCCGAGTGGGCTGCCTGGACATCTACGTGTTTAACAAGCACTCTACTGAGGGGAAGACACTTTCGAAACCCAATGGTTTAGGGAAGAGGCCTTTGGAGTCAGAAAAATGACTTGGACACATGGTTTACATCTCACTTTCCTCCTCTGTCAAATGAGGGTAATAATACAGTCTTCGTCATTGTGTAAATATGAGGATTAAGTCAGATGGTATTTGTAAAGTGTCACTATTTTGCTATTGTAAGAAAAGTATAGCTTTAGCCACAACCAAATAGAAAGAGCTGACCTAGTGTCCCAGAGCTCACTTAGCACATCTCCGAATCTTACCTTAGGTATGGGGTGGTGGGGGGGGGGGGCAAGGGAGGGGAGCGGGGAGACAGTGGCAAGGTCACAGCTATTGGGATGTGAGAGGGGAGACTGGAAACGCAGCAGTCATGTCATGGCTGGGCAGGGGCCAGTTTCCACTGGAGGGTGAAGAATAGTGAACAGCTGTGAGGTTGTCGAAGGTTTGTAGGAAGCACCTGGCTTTGCTTCTTTTTAAAAAAATATTTTTATTGTTTATGCTGTTACAATTCTTGCTTTTTCTCCCTTTCCCCATCTCCACTCAGCCCTACCTTCTCCTCTCCCCAGGTCAATCCTCAGGTTGTTGTCTATATCCATGGTTTGCCTCTTTATTGTTTTCTTCTTCTTCTTTTTTTTTTTTTTTGCACTTCTTCCTTTTATATGCAAATTGTTTGATGTCTTTCCCTCCCTAGCACCCAAGGCTAGTCTTTGGCTAAATAGAAATTCATCTTGTTTAAAAAAGAGGACACAGTATAATATTGAATGTTAAGTATAATTGAAAAATACAAAAATATTTTTTTAAAAAGAGAACCCAGATGTAAACAATAACATAAATGGAGCCACTTTAAGATGGAGCCAGAGCTGCCATACCAGAGGAACTACCTTGCACGTATTATACCTCAAACAGTAGAATGTTCAAAACAAGGTAAAATAGCCATTGGACTGGGCCTAAGCAACTTTATTTCTCAAGAACTGTTTGCAAAGATAAAAAAGTCATTACTATGACAACTGGACTGAAAATGTAAAACTTGGTTCAGAATTAACATCATTATGTTACATGATCTGCAGCAATAGAAATAAATGTCTTCCTTCTAATGATGTTGTAATGGGTTGCAAAGGTCAGGGGTTGGGGGGCACAGAAAGTAGCAAAGCATATTCCTCACAGCCCTGTGGGGAATGGTGGGGGATGGGGAAAGAGGACGAATCAGCGGTTAAGATGCTTTTCATAACAAAGGCAAGTTAACAGCTGTGCTGCCACCCTGGGTAAAGGTCTCTGTGACTTTCAGACCAGTCTTATGGGAACTCCCCTGAAGGCAACTGTTTTTCTCTTGCTGCTTTTAAGATTCTCTCTTTGTCTTTAACATTTGCCATTTTAATTATGATGTGTCTTGCAGTGGGCCACTTTGCATCCATCTTGTTTGGGACTCTATGCTTCCTGGACTTGCATGTCTATCTCCTTCACCAAATTAGAGAAGATTTCTTTCACCATTTTTTTTTTTTTTCAGATAGATTTTCATTTTCTTGCTCTTTCTCTTCTCCTTCTGGTACCTCTATAAGGCAAATGTTGGACCTCTTAAAGTTGCCCCTGAGGCTATTTATACTATCCTCATTTTTTTTGGATTCTTTTTTCTTCTTGTTCTGCATGATTGTTTTTTTGGTTCCTTATGTTCCAAATCATTGATTTGATTCTCGGCTTCATCCTTTTTACTGTTGTTTCCCTGTAAATTGTTCTTTATTTCAATTAGTATATCCTTCATTTCTGACTGGGTCTTTTTCGTGTTGCTGAGGTCCTCACTAAGTTCCTTGAGCATCCTTATAACCAGTGTTTTGAACTCTTTATTGATACATTGCTTATTTCCATTTAGTTCTTTTTCTTTAGTTTTGATCTGTTCTTTCATTTGGGCCATGTTTCTTTGTCTCCTTGTTTTGGCAGCCTCCCTATGTTTGTTTCTATGTATTAGGTAGAGCTGCTTTGACTCTGTATCTTGGTAGTAGGTGTCCTATAGGATCCAGTGGAACAACCTCCCCTGTCACCCAAGCTGGGTACTCAAGGTACACTCTTTGTGTGGGCTGAGTACACCCTCCTCTTATAGTTGAGTCTTGGTTGCTGTTGGCAGGTCAATGGGAGGGATTTATGAAGGCCTGTGAACTACAAGAACTGGCTGTGACCACTGTCCACCAACCTTCACCCTCTGTGGAGGATCAGCTGTGCAGGGGCAGGGTGGTGGTCCTCTGAGGTGGTCTGTAGCTGCCAACTAGGTGTGTTGGCCCTGGGGTTTCCTGGGTGGTGCAGGGCAAGGTCAACCTCCACTTGTGGTTTGCCCATGGCACCCTGCCTGAGCTGTAAAGCAATCTGAGATAGCTACTACTTGGTGATGAGCTTGGAGATTCCCAGGTGAAGCCAAGCTGTGACTCTAATCTAGCTACTGCTATAGGGCTCATTGAAGCCAACTGTTGCTTATTTGATAGGATTTAGGAATCAAGACCAGCTTTTCTTATGAAAAAGCAGCTAGGGTAGGCCTGTAAGTTGGGTGAGGCACAGCTTCTGTGTATCTCCAAAGTGGGTTACACAGTGTTAGCCAGGTTGATGGAGTCTCAGATATGGCACCAGTCCAGTGGCTCTGAGGGTGGAGGGCTTAGCAAAGGGACAATGGCCTCTGCTCACCCCAGTGCCAGACACTTCAGTCTCTCCCTGTGTATCACTGGTGCCCTTCAAGCTCCCACCCCAGTACTGGAGCTCAGAGGGAGCGAGTCTGAGTAGGTGAGCCCATGTGTGGGTTCCCCAAGATGAACTGCTTAGGGCTCCAGTAGCCTCCTCTGCTGACTTAATCACCACTGGTTTTTGAAGCCAGAGTTGTGGGAACTTATCTTCCTGACACTGGAATCCTGGGTTGGGGGCCCTCGTGTGAACCTGGGAATCCTTGCTCCCAAGATATCCCTCCCAAAGTTTTATCCATGTGAGTGTAGGCCCAGCCCGTTCTGTGTCCGCACCCCTTCTACCAGACTTGATGGATGTGGTTTCCTTCAATTTCATAGTTGTCAGACTACCATTCAACTAGATTTCTGACATTCCTGAGTGGCAATTGTTCTATATTTTAGTTGTACTTTTGATGTGGTTGTATGAAGAGGTGAGTCATGTCTGCCCACACTGCCATCTTGACCAGAAGCCTCAAGAGTCAGTGTCATCATACTTTTGATAGGGAAACTCAAGAGTTAAAGATTTTAGCCTTATTTGATTGATAGGCTTATGTGACTAATGCATATGGAAAGCTATTATTCCAGGAACTGGAATAACATGACCATATGACTCCAGGATGTTAACACACCATTCAACTATTGTGCTGCAAGGGGTCTGGAAGCCATAGAGCAGGTATCTGAGTCATTGTGTTATAGGGAGGGAATGCCAGTGATGCCAGGATGCAAATAAAGAATTGTTGATCAACAGATAAAGAACTACTAGAAAAATTGCTGCAACTCTTATTTGACTAACCTTTTTTCCAAACCACTTATCTATCCTTTTATCCAATTAAGTTTTTTCCTAATCCCCTTACCCACCTTTTCTTCTTCTTATAAAAAGGTCAGCTTGAACTGAGATGTGAAGATGGGTTTTGAGGTTACATAACCTTCTGTCTTCTCAGATTGCTGCTCTCTGAAGAAAGTGCCCATAAAGATTCAATCTCTGTCTCTACTTACTGCTTCTGGTAGTGACAGGCAGCATGAACACTGACCTTTCTGGTTTCACTTTCCTCTTTACGCAACCATTCTGAGGAAAATGAGAGTTACTGTTCTATCAGGAAAACATAACAAATGAAGCCATTACTAGTTACTAATGACTTAGGGTAACCAACTATCCCATTTTAACAAACAGTGAAGAAGTTCCCGGGATGTGAAAATTGCAGAGATAAAATTGGGGATCCCTGGTCAAACCAGGATGAATTGGTCACTGCAACTTAGTGGGTAACCCTTTTAACCTCTGACCCATATGGTCCAGTCTATGTATAAAGTCTTATTAATGGAAGCCTAGACCAAATATCTATTAGTAATAAAAATGGAATTACATTCGAATTTGCTGCTTTTAAAAATGTGTTAAAGCTGATTCTTTAACTACACCAAATGAACTTTTTAAATCTTTTTTTCTTCTTCCCAATTATCTTGCACCCATATTACTTCAGCTCCTTTCATTTTCCCTTAACTTCCAAAATTCTCTTATTCCTATATTTTGAAAATAACCTCTTTCAAAACTTTCTCTTCCCACCTCTTAGATTCTACTTTTATTGCCATCTTTCAAGATAAACTCTGAGAGCTGATTTGGCAGTGACAGAGAAGACACTCCCTGGGTGGGTGGATGTGTGTTGCAGGAGAGAAACTAAGCAGTCTTTTTCACCATTCACTTCCATGAGGGAAGAAAAATTCCAGAATTATTTACACGTAATATCACATGTGTATTAATTTAGGAGCTTTTTCCTAGTAAGAATAGCTAGAAATGAAAGAAGGGGAATGATAATATCATAATTGTTGAGTTTTGACTGGATGTGAGCATGCAAAGAGAAGACATATCCTACAGGCTTCTGCTCAGAGCAGCTACAGGGAGGATGTAAGGCTGCCAGTGCTCAGTACTGATTCTCAAGTACTTAGTAAGGGGCACAGGTCAAAAGTAGGGTCACAAAAGGGGAATACAACTTGCTGTTTTATAATACTGGATAAAGCCAGCGTTACCTTCTCTTGGTTACATCCTTATCTTCAGCTCCTTTCTCCCCAGCACTGAGTCCTTTTAAGCCTAGTTACCATTTGGCCAACTCTTTTGTCTTTCCTTTGAATGTTTTGAAGTCACTACACTACCCCCCACGCAATCCTTTATTCAGCAAAAGTGCTCTAAAACATAGTAAGCTCTGAAAGGAAACTATTAAACTGTGAGGTCACTGCTATAATATTAAATGCCAATGAAATTAAACAGGATAAAAACATTTCTCATGAATGCACTTTAGAAAAAGAGACAGTAGTTCTGGACTCTTACTCTGTGAACTTAAATGGTTTGTTGCATTTCCTACACATAAAATATTCCTCCAAATAACTCTCATGATTCATAGTTTGAATGCCATAATTTGGAATCATGTATTTCACTTACGAAAATGACTTCTTTCACTTGGGGCAAAATATCAAAGCATCTGAAAGACAAGGAAGGAACTGGCTGCAGACAAAGGCGTCTACATCTATTTATGGATTCGGAGCACTGCAGGATGACTGAAGTTGTTTTCATACTTCAGGCTCACAGCGGCGCTGCTCTTTCTTTTCCATAAATGTAACTCTTAAAAAAACTTGCCCTGCCTTTTCCAGAGGCAGATGATGCTTTTCATTTGATTAAATCCAATTCAATAAGTAAGAGTCTGTTGAACTCCTGAGTGGGTTGAGTATGTGTTTCATCTTAAAATTTGTTATATAAATTAATCTATTATCTCCATAGCCATTTTCTCTTACAATCCTATATTGAAATGTTCTGGAAATGTCTTCTTGATAAGGACTGCCTAGTTCTGGTAACAAGATAGAGTTAGGGTCTAGTAGGCTGGAAGTCTAGTAGCACCACCCCCTGCATAGTCATGAAAACAGAAACTCAAATCCACTAGGGGTCTGGAGATGCCCTCAGACAAATGCTGGTTTCCCTTCTTGCTTAACTCTTAGGTTTCCCACTTTACATTGACATTGGAGTTATAGATACCTTAGTTTTTTTTGGCATCTCAAAGAATCACTAAATATATCTTATACTTTTTTTCACAAAGATCAAATTGTTTATATTGAATGGAACAATTAAGATAGCAAGGGTTCTGTGACACCAGAGACCCTACAGTTGCTCTTAGAAAATAAAAGTTTGATCTGGCCTAATAATAATTTACCTCCAATTCTTGCATGTGTAATAACAAAAATACAAACTTATCTGAGTAGCTACTCCTTTCCCCTCAGTCTATTTCTGACTTGCAATAGAACAAGGGGGCATTTTAGGCTTTTTTTTTTTCTGTTTCTTCTAGTATTTGCAGCTGTTGCTTAAGACTTATCCATCATCAAGCATAAGGGGAAGAGAGAAAGCTGTTTTCATTAGAGTATTGTCAAATAGGTAAATTCAAATATGAACTGACAAATACGAAGAGTCTATTATTTCATTTGTGCTTTGATACAGTCATTTGTACTTTCATGCAGTGGAAAAATTAGAAATTTTAATTTATATTAACATTACAAATATAAAATATTTGAGTCATCTGTAATTTGTCATTTGGAAAAATTAGAAATTTTAATTTATATTGATAATAAAATAGAAAGTACTTGTGAATAAATCTAAAAGAGATATACAAAATATTTATATAGAAAATTATAAAAGAATTATTAGAATAGACTAAAGAAAACTTTAATAATGGAGAGATGTTTATGGATAAGAAGAGTCAATATCAAAAATATGTCAGTTCTTCCAAATTTATCTATAGATTTTTTAAAAGATTTTATTTATTTTTAGAGAGGGGGAGGGAGGGAGAAAGAAAGGGACAGAAACATCAGTGTGTGGTTGTCTCTCACATTCCCCCTACTGGGGAGCAGACATATGCCCTGACTGGGAATCGAACTGGTGACTTTTTGATTCACGGGCCAGCACTCAACCACTGAGCCACACTAGCCAGGGCTTATCTATCAATTTAATAAAATTCTCAACATAGTATTTTTGGTTTCTATTGTACTTGATAAATTCATTCAGAATGTACAGAGTTGAACAAAAAGGTCAAGAGTAACCAAGACTCTCCTAAAGAAGGAAAAGCTATGTTGGGGGTGCCTACCCCATCAGTTATCAAACACTGAATAACATAGTGATGAGCTGCTGTAGACACAGACAAGTAGAGTGCTGAAAGAGACTACGGTGCCCAAAACAGACCCACTACTACATGGATTCATGGCAGAGAGAGAATCAAAGACCAGGGACAAAGTATGGAGTATCAATAAATGGTTCTGGGAGATATGGGTGTCTTTATCACTTACCCACTGCTGTATAACAGCATTTCCTGTCTCCTATTTTGTGCTTAAAATAAAAACCATTTGTTGATTTCAACAATTTGGGATGGGATCAGTTGGGCACTTTTCTCAACTGGCTTAGTTAGCTCAATCACTTGTCTCTGAGCAGCTAAAAATTCAGGCTGATCTGCTTCTGTGTTGGTTGACTGTTGCCGGAGTGACAAGCTCAACTGGGCTGCACGCCTCTCATCATGCAGCAGGTAGCCCAAGTGTGCACCCATTGTGTTGGCTGACATGACTGCAGAGAGCAGAAGTGGTCTATGTCTGAGTTAGCACTGATGGTGAAATGAGTCACCAGACCAGTCTGAACTCAGGGGTGGGGAAATAGACAGCTCTTTATGGAAGAAGCTACAAAGTATTACAGCCATCTTTGCAATCTAGTACAGCCTGTCTTTTGGACAAAATAATTATCATTCCTTCCACATGTAAGACCCCCCAAATCTCATTTAATTATGACATCAGACTAGTGTGTGCTCTTGTGATCTAAATTAGTTCAGTTGAGTCTTCTCAGATGGGCATGTCTTGTTCTAGAGACCTAGGAACTAACAAATACTAATTATCTTCCTCCAACATACCCATGATATACAATGATGAGGCAGGGACAGGGACATTACAGTAGACACTGCCATCAGAAAGGGAAAGAATGTAAATCACATAGCAGCCACTGGTCTGTAACAATTCTGGCATCGTTCGGATATCTATCTGTTGCCAGGTCTCCCCATCTGGGGCCAGGAACTATTTCTTGATTAGGTCTACTTTCATCTCCCTGTTGCAAGGCTCTTGGCTGTACCTTCTGAACTCTTGGCTCTAACTTCTGAGGTTATTCCTTTTCCATAAGGAAAGGCCCATATTTGGAGCTAAATAACTTTCTCTGATTGCTTCCTACCAGTACAAACTGAGGATTCTAGAGGCTATTATGTAATTTGAACAATCTCAATTTCTTAAATCCCAGTGGGTGATAATTGCACAGCTCTCTTAAAACTTTGCGGTTTCCTTACAGGTCTGACTTGAGTCTACTTGGTTCGAGAAAATCCACACCCACAATTCTTTTAAGAGAGAATTTTGTGGGCCTGTCAGGCTGGTGTGGGATAACACCCTTAAAATATTTGGACTCCCTTCCCCTTTTTTAATTGAGAGGACCTACTAACTATCATCTTAATCCTTTTGAAATGCCTTAGTAAGGTTTGAATAGCCATACTTTATATGATCTTTGGCCTCAGGCTCCTTTCACCTGGAGGACTTTTACTGGCTATGCTCCCCTGGATGTCCAACCTGAGGCCCTCAGGCTGCATGCAGCCCTGGATGGCTATGACCTTGGCCCAACACAAAATCGTAAATTTACTTAAAACATTATGAGATTGTTTTGGGATTATGTGTTGCAGTATATTTAATGTGTGGCCCAAGACAACTCTTCTTCCAGTGTGGTGCAGAGATCCCAAAAGTTTGGACACCCCTGCAGGATTAGTGGTGAGAAGTAGTTTTATTGTCTGTATATTCCCTCTCAGTTCTTTCTTCAGCTCTTTTCTTTGTTCCTAGATGGCTAAATGAAACCGATGAATACTTTCAACCTTTTGCCAGGAAAACATCTTGCAAGGTCCATAAATTCATTAGACATATACGTATTTTTAATCTTCCAAATTAATGCAGGCAATCATTTTGCCAGTTGTTTTTAACTATGTGATACATATTCTCACTTTTCCGGCCTGCTATAGAAATTCCCTCGCTCTTTTCCAACCACCACTAATAGTTTGCTCACCCTTTTTCTAGTTTTTGCTACTGGGTTCTGAATGTTTTTTCAGCCTCTGCCCAATTCAGAGACCCAAGGCCCCATGTCTTAGGTTTTTATTACAATAGCACCCTGCTTCAAGGTACTGATTTCCACATCAGTTAGTTTTTGCTGTGTAACCAAGCACTCCAAAACTTAGTTGCTTAAGACAACAATTGTTTATTTAAGAGCTCTTGATCCCAAGGGTTGGCATTTTGACTGGACTCAGCTGGGAAGTTTTCCCGTTGGTCTCGGGTGGCCTTATGCTTCCCGATCAACTGGTCGTCAATGGCCTCACTCACATATCTGGCAGGTAGATGGCTTCCATGTAACTTCTGGCCCTGGGTCATCCTCCAACAGGCTAGCTCAGGCTCATTTACATGGCAGTGGTGGCAGGGTTCCCAAGAGCAGCAAGAGGGCTAGTAGCGATGCACAACTACTCCTTAATCTCTGTTTGTGTAATTATTTCTACTATTCCTTTTTCCACATGGTCAAGTCCATTTTCAAGGAACAGAAGAATAGACTTTACCTCTTCTTTCGAGAAACAGCGAAGTCAAATTGTAAAGGATATGCATACGGGGCATGAATAGATACCTTTATAATCTATCAATAAAATGAAATAAAACAAATATATAAAATAGTAGTGTTTCTTTTATTTTGTATATATACCCATACATCATAATGATTATGTACATAAATTGATAATTTAGTAATATTCTCGATAATTTATAAAGTGTCTGACAAGAGCTTGCACTAGGAATAGGAGTGTCAACTGAAGTTTTCTTACTATTTATTTGTACATGCATTATTAGCATTTTCAGTTAGTTCCTAGAATATGTTTGGTTTTTTGTTTGTTTTTTTTTTTAAGTCACCAACACTTCTTTCTTGGTCAGTCAAACTAAAAGGGAATTTATGAATTCCCTTCTCCCTCCCAGAGGCCTGTATGAAAGAGCCAGCACAAAGCCTGATCTCACAAATTATTGTACCTAGGTCTGGCCTAACAGACTCGGGAGTACTTCTTGGTGCACTGACCCTAAAGCAGCCCTGATAACTAGGGCAGAGGGCAAAGCAGGGTGGCCGGAAGGCTCTGAGGGTGTCCCCTGCTCTCTAAGGGACCAATTTCCCATCCGCCAGCCTGTTAGCACTTTTCAATCAGTATCTGGCCTCACCAGGAACACTGCCAGCATCATTTCCTATTTGGCTTTACTGTGTAAAATCCAGAGGAAACCTGTTTATGTCACCTTTTCCAGGAACCAGCCACACCATAGGCAGGAATAGCATGGGGCAGGGAAGGAAGAGCTGAGGACTGGTCATTGGAGGGGGGTGGAATTTGGAAAAGCTATTTGGAGGAGGTCCTTCAAGGGGTGTAAGAAAACAAGTTAGGTTATGCCCAAAAGTGCCTGAAACTGGAAGGGATTTTGCTGTAATCAGTAGTCCAAGTGCCCTGGAGGCGAACAGGAAGAGGATGTGTCCTCGAGAAGGTAAACTAGGGCGATGCAATCTGTGATAGAGGTCGGGTTTGGCTCAGTCCCTGCTAGTCCTGTTGGCTGGCCAGAAACACTGCTATTTCCTGGTCTGCTCTAGAATTTATTCTGTCATAGCAGAATTGACAATAATTATAGCTCTGTCCATTTTTCTCTTCCCTTGCCCCATATATGCATTTCTTTCTTTCCTCTTCCCTGCTTTCCTCCTGTTACAGAAAAGAAAAAGTCCATCTACCTGGTGCTAGCAGAGTCAGACACTAGACATCAATAATTGCAGTGGAGAAAGATCGGCTATTTTCTTATGAACGGTGCTATCCAGGAGAAGGAGGACCTAAACCCCCAAAACCCAAACTCCCTGATCCAGGGTTTGGGGCAGGTTTTTAAGGGTATATGGGGAACAGGTATGCAGAAGTGCTGGTGAGGCTAGTTTTAATTGGAAGGCTTGGTACTCATCATTTATGGTAAGGGGTGTTGGCACAGGATCTTCCTGAACACTGGGCCATCTGCTTCTAAAAAGGGAGCGAAGGGACTTAGACATTGAGCTTAGTGAAGTGGGGTGCATAATTGTGTTTGCTTCACCAGGAAGCTACAACTTTTCACCCTCCAAGGAACCATAAGCATTGTGTTCTGCAAAGGTGAGTAAAACTCCTCCCTTCCCCCACTCTGGTATCAGATTGTTGGGGGTCACAAGAGGAGGTGCTGGACCACAGAGGCCTATCAGTCTAACTAGGGGGTGTGGACCCAACCAAAGCTCACAAAAACCTGGGAAATTGATTGGTCATTTTGAAAAAGCACTTGGTTTATCCCAAGCCCAAGTTAATATAATAAGAAAGCTCTAGTTTTCTCTCTCTCTCTCCTTGCCCTATGACCCATAGCCACATGGCAGACATGCCTGTCTACTCCACGGCCATGTGGTCCTAGCAAGCACATGGCCTGTGGGCGTGCACACTCCACACGCAGGCTCCAGGAGGGACACAGCACAGCAATGGACTGCAGCTGGAAATGTGCTAAGCTAGACCGATGCTGAACTGGACTGTATTTTAATATGGAGCAGAAACTCTGGGCAGTGGCCTTTACACTGGCCCTACTGAAGATAAGACTGGAATTTTACTTGGCAAGATGGATGGAGATGGGACATTGGGGAGTCAGGAGGGGAACCCCCTTAATTTTACATCATCAGTAAAGTTTACCACGGAGCTCCATCCTCCCATGCAGGTTTTCAGGAAATTCTCTTCCTCTTGATCCTGCAAAAACTCATTCTCCACTGATAACGCTATGAGAAACTGAACTTATTCTAACCTTACAGAGAAATAATGAAGACAGTGAGTAATTGTGTGCCCTGCACATGGTCAGGGCAGCTGTAGGAAGTACTGATAAAGAATTATGAAGGACAAAGTGTCGGAGCAATGGAACCACCCACACCAAGAATTATGATCAAGAATTATAAAAAACAGGATGTCAGAGTAAGCTCAGTGTAACTACTGATACAACGGAATAATTGATGAAGTTTTACCAAAAAAGGAAGATGATGAATTGTAGCTTCAATTCCATAAAAATAGCACTGAAAGTCCATTATAGCTTTGCAGTCATTTGCTGGCTACTGACATGAATTCAGGTTTTCGTTTTGTTTTGCTCAATAATAAAATCAGCTCATTTACATTTATAAATTGGCCTATTCAATTGGGTTCAAATGTATTTTTTGCTCCAACAATGTAGAATAAATATCTTTATGTTTGTTGGTTTGGGAATCAGATCAATCTGAGCTCAAATATCCTTTTCTGAAATTTACCAGCAGTAATATAGGGTAAGTTTTAACGTCCCTGAGTTTCAGTTTCTTCATTTGTAAAATTAGAATGATAATAGCTACCTTGTAGCATTGTTCTAAGGTTTGAAGGTACTTTTGTAAAGCCTCTGGTCTGTGGTGCTTACTACTTAGTAGGTATTTCATAAGTGAAAGGAATGCTGCTTATTACAAGTTAAGTAAATTAGGACTTCCAGCCAAGATGGAGGCATAGGCAGACATACTGTGCCTCCTATCACAACCAAATTAAGGACAACAAAGATTTAGAAACAAGAAAACAACCAGAACTCAGAAAATCAAACTGTTTGGAAGTCCAACAACAATTCACCCAGACCGGTAAGAGGGGCGGAGTCGGGGCAGGAAAAAGCGGAGGTGCTGACGGGCATGCGGGCAGCAGCGGCTGGCAGCCCCCAGGTGCACAGGTGGCGACTAGCAGACCGCGGGCACACGGCGGCAACTGTGCAGAACCAGTGAGGCCGCACAAGGCGGCTGGCTGACTGGGTGGTCCCACATTTGTGTGCAGATAATCCAGGCAAGGGGGAAGCGGCGAAAGGAACTGGAATCTGAGAGTGAGTAAAGCAACTGCCATTATCTCCTCTCAGACCCCGCCCCTACATACAGCATCACTACCCAGCGACTGGGCTGTCCCGCCCTGGGGAACACCTGAGGCTCCACCCCTCACTACCTAACAGCTGTGACTAGACCAAAGGGGGAAAAAAAAAAACAGAAATGAAAATGGCTCAAACCAGAGAGCAAATCAAAGCCCCAGGGCCAATTTATCTAAGCGATGAAGAGATTGCCAACCTATCAGATGCACAATTCAAAACCCTGGTAATCAGGATGCTTACAGAATTGGTTGATTTTGCTCACAAATTAGATGAAAAAATGAAGGCTACAATAAGTGAAATGAAGAAAGATGCATGGGGAACCAACAGAAATGGGAGGAAAACTGGGACTCAAATCAATGGA